>CM023359.1:38562723-38750536 GCA_013282895.1 Eriosoma lanigerum | reverse complement strand
ACACATAAAAATACGTTTTGTATCTTATTGCCTTCAATTGTTGTCATTTAATGATTGTATAGCTCACGTTTTGACATTATATTTTTTGTTATTGTGCATGACAAACCACACCTTTCGTTAAAATTGCCCATCCTAATAATTACAAAATATATTTGACATTCAATGAAATTTTAGTATATATTTATATAGACTTTAATAATAAATAAATACAATTTTTATAACCAAAGCATATTAATATAAATTTGTTTTTTAATTTTTGTATAAACAATTTGAAAATTAGTAGTATAATACTGTAATAGTAATAGTAAATAACCTTATTTGATGAAAATAAGCAGTCCACTGACGACTGCCATTATATATAATGATTTTTTTGCATATTGATAAGAGTAATTTTTTTTGCAAATTGTTATTATCAAGTCATGGTACTATAGACATTAAATTTTTTTTGAATGGGGCTGAATATGTAAATTGTAGCCATTATACTTGCGTATTATTACGGTACAAAATATATTATCATATGATTATAATATGTCGAAGAATTTTCAGAGGAAGGAGCGTTTGAGCTCTGAAAACCTCCCCTAAGGCTGAATATGACCATGCATGGTTTCAATTGCGTGAGAGAATTTCTTGGCGAATTTGTACATGCAAATTTTTTTGCGAGGATATTTAGATGATTTGAAAAAGTAAAGAAAGATGTGATAGCGATTATATTATAAATTAATACTTTGCTACCTATAGTGATAGATTAAAAGTTCCACGAGACGGATTTTGTTATAGAAATGAAGAATGGAGTATTTTTTATTCGATAAATAATTTATTTTTGAAATTAAATTAAAATATTTTACTATGTTATTATGTATTTGCATTGTATTTTATTTTAGTTAGGTTAGGTCAGTTGCAAAATTATAAAATATATACTATATTACATATTATTAAAAATATGATATTCAGTTTATATGAAAAGTACCTACTTCTTTTGCATTATTTTAATAATACAATTAGTTAAATTAATAAAATTTATTCTCCAAAAATAAATATATTAGAATATTTTCTATACCTTTTGCATGCAATATATAGGTTTAACAGGCAGTGGATGAGTTTATAAATATTAGGTCTTAGACTCTTATAAAGAGTTTATAAGAAGAGTACTATATAAATTATATAAAGTTAATTTTCATTATATTTGCCTATGTTTTAATAAACCAAACAATATTATCGATTATATTTAAGATTCTGAGCGAAGCGAAGAATGTATTGGTTTTACAATGATGTTTATTTTTAAAAATTTTTTTTTTTGATGCCTGAAAACATTTTTTTGGGTAGAAATAATGGTTTAATTATCACAAGTAGAACATGTTTTTAGTAGAAAATTGCATCTAGTTGGTACTTTATTTAGCTCATTTTTCGAATTTCTCAAAAGTTTTTCCTTGGGAGAAAAAAACTACCAAAAACTGGAGGAATAAATTGGCAAAATTATGGTTTCCGTTATGAATAATTGAGTTTTGAAAGTAGGGACTTGAAAATATTGTTGAGTGTTTTTATAAGTTATTTACATACGTGATAAAAATTTGGAAGGGATTATCAGTATAATATATTGTATATTTGACTGAGTTTCACTCAGAGTCGTATTTTCGAATGCAATACCATTGCATTCAAATCTTAATTATAATAAACCACTAATTTCTTCGAGGACTAAAGGGATGAATGACGAATGTCCAGAACTGACATTTCCGCTTTTTTTAAAAAAAAATTAGTTTTAAATACGTAGACAATATTGTTAAATTTTTTGTCAGTTAATGTATATACATAATTTTACAAATTGTTTCGAAATTTGTTTGTTTTAACTTAATATATAAGTATAATTTATTGTACAAAGGAATACATCCAAGACGGTTCCGAGTCGTAAAGACTATATAAAACTGGTTATCATGTATTATTTATTTCATAAAATACGTCATACATATAAAAGTTACAAAAGTTATAATATACAAGGTTATATCGGACGAGGATTGTCTGATGGGTCAGTAAAATTAATCGTCTTAGAGCAACGGTCTGTCCCTATAACATCCTTCGGCAAATACAGGAGGTTATCCAAACCTATACTTCCGGGTCAGGATACCGATGGTTCGGGGGATAATCAATTAGGATAATAATAGCACCAGCAAATAGATGGCTTCTAGTGAGTTTAGGGGTACATTCGAATAGGTGGCGATTTGTGGATAGGATATCGTCGTTCTTGGCTGTCTGGATTCACTTCGCGGGTGGCTTGTGGTCCGTGTAGGTCGCGATCGTGTCGTTAACGGACCGACCGATGGTTAATCCCAAACCGTTGCTCGATTCCACTGATTGATCGCCGAATGTGATATTTTGGGTAACGTATAAAATAAATAACGTGAAAACGGCCGTTTTATTTATGACGCCCGTTGATCAATCTCGAGTAGCTGTAGTGGTCGTTCTGGTTGACTCGTCCGCGACCGTCTGGAATCCCTTCGTGGGTGACTTGTAGATCGCGTCTAAGTGATTCCGTAAAATTGTAAAAAAACTACCGTCGTCGTCGTCATAATGTGTAACGGCTCGTCCCGTTACAATGGTCAACTAAAAGTTTCTCAATCTCTATTATTGAAATGATCACTACATTTGGGTTACTGCTGGATAACGCTTTCTTTTTTTTTTTTACCATCTAAAATATTTTATTTTATATCTTATCTCATTTGTGTTTTTAAGTATGACGATATAATTAAATAAATAATAATATGTTTACATAAATGAATTCAAATTATAATTAGAAAAAAAAAAAAAATGTTTATCAATGAAATTAGAAAACTCATAAATTATTAGTTTATCGATGTACGGTGGAGCGTTAATACTTTTAATACATACAATTTTTTGTCCGATAGTAATTGAAAAACAGAGAGTATAAATTTATTTTGTGAATTTGTTGACAAATCACGCCGTGGTCGCCTCCGTCAATCTATTCGTTATATATTTTAAAAGTACTATATCGAGCAACATCTAACAGGTTGCCGATTGATTAATGTCTCGAGATTCGAGCTGAAATCGTCAATATTATCCTTTTTTCGCTTTCTTGATGGGGCATATCACAAACGTGCTCTAACAAAAACGAGGAGAAATGTTTTGGATATTGTCTTTTTCCTTTCGTTACCAAAGGATACACGTATAAAATCTTTTATTTTTTTACTGAAATTTTATCTCTATCCTATCACCAAGACCATTGCACAATCAGCGAATTCGTTACGTGGTATCTGTTCCAATTAGCACAGCAGTGTTAAACCAACACACGTACTAGCACGGTCAAGGTTTCAATTTACGACTATGCGTGTAAAGTGTTTTGAATGTGTATAGGTAAACCTTTAATAAGGCGCTGAGCGTTGGATCGTCGTGTACGTAACTTTGTCGTATGAGATAAGATTATTATTAAAAATGAAGATTGTTTCACTCGTTTTAGAATTATATTTTACGATTCACAATACCAATACTGAAATGTTTTTTGCGCTTTAGTATTTTCTTTTGTACATATTTTAATAGGTATTTATGTTTAATGTATATTTTACCTCAACAATTTTATGCAGTTGTACATTATATTATACTTTGTATTGTACAACTTTGAACAAAAGTATTTGTAGCGGCATTACTTATACATATTGTAATAAAAATTATATTTATTTTAGACAATTCGCGTTGCCATTTACTTTTTAGCGAAAACATTTTAGAGATTTATAACCATAATTATAAATTAAATGTTTAAAACATTATTTAAAATAAAATAAACAAGGTATTGTTTTATACATTTATACTAAATTAATTAATTAGTTGTATAATTTTGGTTTTAAAATGAACGCAGTATTTCTACTATCTTTCAAGTTTTGAAAAAATGTTTAACAAAGTTGTTTTTATAAGACTATAATATAATGCAAAAAGAAAATATTAAATAAATATACATTCAATATTTATTAATTTTGTTTTTAATTCATTCAATTATAAATTATAGGTACTATTTTTTAAAAGCTAATTGAGCTCTTTAAATATTTATATTTTACATACATTTTTCTTAATAATATTGAATGTAAACGTGTCAATATACATAAAATACCAAAATTAATTTAAAGTCTGAAAAAAAAACATAGCAGGAAATCTTAAACAATTTGTGACATTGTCTATTCATTTTTGATCTACTTATTGTTCTCTCGGTCTTTTTGAGTGTTTAAAAAATCTGATTTGCATGTTTTGAAAATAATTTGAACATAGTGTCGAATTAGCAGGTTGAACGAGCGTCGTTATTATTGTTGGTAATTTGTTTTGCCGTCAGATTTTCTGAATAGGTTGATTTATGAATGCTTTACACTTATAATGATTATTATTTGCGTTTGCAAAGCTTCTTGTTTCTATCGCCAAAACGGAAAAAACCGCAGTTGCCAGTTCCGCATGCCATAGCTTAAAATATTTTCACGAGTACATTAACATCCGAAAGCAATTATTTTATATTTTTGCAAAAAATTCTTGTTAATTACATCTTAAATGTTTGTTTAAATTATTACATAACTATAGTAAACTATATTTAAGACGTATTCATCGTCATAAGTAGGTATGTATTTTATTTACAATTATTAATTTATTATTGTACCAAAAGTTAGGGGATGAAGTTATAAAATTTTAGAGAAAGCCTTTGTAACAATTATGTGTTAGCATACCCGTGTGTGCAGGACAAAATATCTTGGGCTTTACATGATTATAGGGGATTTAATTTCTCCAGCCACCTTAATTGATCCTATGCATATTATATGGAAATTAGTAATTACTAATTAGTATTTTAATATAGTTAAAATTTATTATAAACGTATTAACAAATGCGGATATAATATCAATACAATATATACAGAGTGATCAGAATTTTGTGTTAATTATATGAAATTTTGATCATTCTGTATTATATAAATGAGAATGCCATTTTTAAAAATAATTTATAATATCCTTATATTTACAAGTATATATATATTATATAAGTTTTATCTATTATTATTGATAGATATAATTATAGGTTTTTCGATTTTCAAATATTGTATTCATTAACATTGAACTAATGGTAAAAAAAATGATACGTGATATTGAAATAAATAAATAATACACTTACAACTATACGAAATTATAATTGCTAAGAAATATGATTATACTTAATATAATTAATATTTATAATTCAACAAAATTTAGTGTCTAATTGATAACCTACGAAGAATCTACATATGTACAATATGGAATAGTTAATAGGTACCTACTACTTCTATTAAATATTAATTTACCTATTCATGAGAACTGTTGTTTGTTTGTTGTGTATTTCTTAAGCATCATTTTAAATTGCCATTATTATACATGAATGAAAGATTTTATTAAAAATGTTTCATAATGTGCGGAAAGAATGTAGTGCAGTTTACATACCTTATACCTACGTATTTTCTTTTATTTTTATAAAACAATAACGTTGATGAAAATTCTATATGATTGGTAATAGGCGGTAGTCTGAACCTTTCTGAATACACAAATGTTTTTATTCATACTCTTATTAGTTATTATAGTATTATGAAATCAATATGATTTTAAACTTTCTTACTTTTTATAATACTATAATACCTACATAAATACTTTTTATTATTAAATTAAAAAAAAATAAAACTTTTTCTTATCGTTTGAATTTTTTAGTGTCCGTAATTATGAAAATCTATATTTTATATTATGTATTATTTATCAATAATTTCTAATATACTGTATACATTTTAAGTTTTGTAATTAAAAATTACCTCAGCTTTAATTATTTCTAATTAAAATTTTTATAGGGTTTATCAAATGCCTGCCAGAAAAGGATTATTGGCGCCTCAAAACACATTTCTGGATACAATCGCAACACGATTCGATGGCACACGTAAGTCTATATAACTTAATAATAAATATTGATTTACATATTATATAATTATATTAATTTTAAATATAGTATACATTATAATAACTAAGGGTATTCAATAAAACACGCGATTTTTTATTATAAATCTTTATATTCTAAGAAATTATGTGTACAAAAGTATTGTGTTTATATAAGAATATTATATTATAAATATGAACTTCATCAGTTATCCAATAATTGAATATCTTTACGATTATAAAATGGTAAGAAATATATAGAAGTATATAGAAGTTCTAGTTTTTTTTTTTAAATGAATAATTTAACATGTAATATATAAATCAAATTAAATAATATTATCATTTAGTAATTAGTAGGTATGTGTATTAAATATTAATAATAGAATATTTCATTTAGAGATTTAAAAAATATTTAAACTTATAGTTAAAGTAGATTAAAATTTATACAAGGATTCGACTTTGTGAAGTTTAATTATGATAATAATACTTTAATATTGTAACAATATGGTAAAACAGATTAAAACTTTCGGCGAAAGATCGTTGATGGTATTATGAATTAACTAACATCCTAACAACCCTCTAACATCCTACCGCCGAAAATGTGCACCTTTGAATGCAATGGGATGTTTTTGTCTAATATAAAATGTAAAGACAAATTATCTATTTAAAATTATATTTTTAAATATTAAACATTTATAATATATAAAAACAAACACAAAAATCATGATATTTATGAAATACCTAATAAGAATAAAAGTATAAAAGCTAATTCTAAAATTAAATATTTCTTATATGTGATTGGTTATTGATCATTCAATTTTTTATTATATTATAAATTTATGAGTATAATCATGTTATGGGGAAATATGATTCAGTGGCAGTGAGAGTTGTTATGGAAATGAATGTAGAAGATAAGAGGGGTGATGAAAACCGAAGAAGAGATGAATAGATCGGATATAGACTTAGAAACAATTATATTTAAAATAAAATATATAATATGATTTATTTTTTATAATATGTAAAACCTAATGTTTAAATTATTTAAATTCGTATTATATAATAATTAAATATTATTATAATTTCTAAGTTTTTATAATAAAACCAACTTATTTCACCTTTCATTGTTCTTATTAATTCACGTAGATTTATTTTATTATGAAATATATGAGAATGTTCAATTATGAACTCACAAATATATATATATATCAATTTATTGTATATATACAAGTGGGTATTACAATTACTATTATAGTTGTACTTAGCAGATAGTAGCCTATATACCAAAATCTATTCAAAAGTTATAAATAATTACTTTATGTAAGTACCTAGTTATAGATTTTAAAAAAATGATAATGATTAGTTATGAATAATAGTAATACTTAAAATTAATAATTTTAATTATCATTTAAATATAATATTATGTATTTCACTAACAGTAAAATAATTAAAAATATCGTGATTAAAATGTGTTCTTTATTCAAAATACAAGAGTGGAGATAATTATTATATTATTTTCTTTTATTATTAAAAGAATTAAAAAATTTCATCTCTAAAATTAAAAATATAATAATGAAATCAAATACCTATTACAATTTAATATGATTCTTATTTTATATCTTATTTCGTATTATTATTATTTATCACACATTATTATTATTAATTTCTACATTTTGATAACATTTATTCGATGTAGATTAAATTTAATATTTATTATTTTATAGATAAAGATAAAAAATTATACAAATGAATTATACTTGTATATGCAAAAGTTTGTCTAACATTCAACCGAACATCAAAAATTGTCAAAAAAATAACCTATATATATATATACATTAGATACAATAATTATTAACTCACATAATGCATTTATCATGTACCTAATCAATGACAATCATTTTTTAAAATCTAAATTACATTTATCTACATAGTAAGTTTTAAATACAAGTTTAATATACTTTGTATATTATAACCTCAAATTTAGTTTGTCATTATGACAAATTGATATAAATGTACTTGCATTATTCATGGCGTTATAATAAATAAATTTAAACAAATTTAGATAAATACCTATTTTGAGTGCAAAATTTATTTAATCAATAATATAATTAGTGATACCTGACAGTAAATTGACTAATCGCCTTCCATTTATCTGTAAATCGACCTTTATTATCTTTATTAACTATAGTACCTTTATAAAATTGTGTTATCGCATTAGAGCATTATTGATATTGATAATATGAATTTTGCATGTCATGATATTAAAATTATTATAATAAATGATGTAGAATATTTCATTTTTCAATTAAATGAAAAAATTCTCAAAAATCACCAACTAAATGAAACTAGGACATATCAAAATGTTAACAAAATCATACGATTTAATTTGAATATTTTCTAAACTCCATAATTTAAAAATAAAATGTTATATTTTTTATTTGTTGAAATGACATCTTTTTTTAAAAAAGAGTAATAAAGTTTATCGTCTATTATCTACCTAATAATTATAAAAAAAAAATAAAAAAAAAATAATAGAATTAAAAGTTTTTAATTTTTTACTGAGATATTGATATTATTAATTTGATTTGGGACATTAGCTGTATATAAAAATTCTATATTCATAGACATATATCTTTATATTGTCCTAAAGTTAATTACTAATTGTAATAATACTTATTTCCACAAAAAATGAAGATTATTAAATGCAGTTTTTTAATATTATATTTAGGTGCCATGGATTAACCTCTATCATTTTTTTTAGTTTTTAATGGTTGGTAAAAAATAAAGAAAAACACTTTTTACTTAAGTTGTGTAAAATTAGAAAATAACCAGATTAGAGAAAAGATATTTAATCAATATCTTAGAACATGAGAGTATGATTACAAAATGTTGTAAAATAATTTGTACAATTGCATAGCAACTAATAATGTGTGATCTAAATTCTTATCATATATTGGTTATTAAATACTATATATTTTACATCCCATTCATATAATAGATAAGAAAATGACAACAAAAATATAATTTTTTCAATTAATGAAAACAATTCCTAAAATTCGCCACTTTGATTAAATTAAAAAAATTGACTTATCAAATTTTTCATAAAATAGTCTTTAAACTGGCTATCTAATAATTGCATATAGGTTACTTAAAAATTAAAAGATATTATTTATTAATTTTTTACTAAACATTCAAATCGAAAAAAATATTAGTGGTAATTTAATTGATCATTGTCTAAATAATAGTTTAAAAAAACTGCATTTAAATATTTTCATTTTTTATGTAGATAACATTTAGTAATTAAATCTAAGGCACTAGATGTTTAGCTATAGTTAGTTATGGCAGTTATGTAAATGAACAAAAAAGTTATTTTTCTTTATTTATTTTTTCTTTATATCTATAACTTTGACATATGAATTATTCAATGAATATGTAATTTTTATTTTTAACCCAATAAAAAAAAAGCTTTTGGAGTTGCAGAAAAATATTAATAATTTACAGAAATATTTATATAATGGAATTCATAAACAATTGAAATATATTATAATTACTTGGCAAATGTATATTATTTAAATTTTTTTAGTCGAAAATATGTTTAATTTGAGTATGAGAAATTGTCATTGTTTCACATAGATGAGGAAATTACTCAATGATAACAAACGTTATTTTCTAAAATATTTATTATGAACATTTTTTTATAAAAAACTTGATTTCTAGATTGGGTTGTTGATTTTCATCTCACCTTGCATAAGCAATCAATATTTTATATTTAAATCATCACCAAAATTATGATTATTTTTAACAAAATTCGATTTAGAAACTTAGGTTATTATATTACAAATAACAATATTAATAATCGAGTGTAACAATATTTGAAAAGTATTAATTACTCTATTAAATGTTATAGTTATAATTTTATATTTTTACTTTAAAGACTAAAGCTACTTTATTTACTCACATTTAACGAATAATAAATAAACAAACAAATAAATAATCATTTTAAAAGTCTATAATGTCGTAATATTATAATCAATTATCAATCTCTTCTTAGTAAAACTGTAGAAACTTCTTTTGAGAGATACTTACTAATAGTATATAATATAATTATTTAACTTTATAAAATTGTTATCAGGAAAACGATGTTATACTATAAAAATTACATATTTTTTGACATCGAATACGAAATACTTTTTGCACAACATTTCTGTAGTACTATAAATTTAAATTTAAAAAAAAATTATTTTTTCAAATACACTCATAATGCGCTATGGTCATTAGTAATTTAATTAATAATAAATATATATATATATATATATAATTACTATTAAAGAAGTAAAATATTGCTAACCGTAATTAAATAAGGTAAACAATAGAATATTGGGAGACAAAAAATACGAATTATTAGTAAGTATAGCAAGTGCGTGAACGTCTAGACAACAACAAATGATTTGTAGAAAATGTAAAATATTGTAGAACGACAAAATTGTTTTTATATATCCTGACTGATGACTATCGAAAAAAAAAAAAAAACGTTTGGGATAAAAAGAACCAAAAAATATTTTTGAAAAACCCCTGGAGGACAGATGGTTAAGCCCAAGTAGCTCACTAGACATAGATAAATGGAATACGCCAGAAAGGTTGCATGTGCACGGTTAGGGTTATATACCAGAATATATGACATTAATAACATTATTTGAAAAAAAAAAAAATGTTAAATCCATAGAATATTATTTGACCGACTAAAATCGAATTTTGTTTTATATTTTTAAATACATTTTTTTTTTTTTAACTAGTTGTGAGTGTGTGTTAATAATCGTTATAAATTTATCATTCATCATCTTTGTAAAAAAAAAAAAAAAATTAAATTTTACAAATTATTCAGGTGAAAAATTAAACGCTTGATATATCATATTTACGAAATGTCCATCACATAGAAACGTAATTATTTCATTGGATTTAATACTGTAAAGTAATAAAACAACTATACAAAAATATAATTTTAATTAAAACGTCAAACTTGTAGATATTAGTTATTTTCGTGATAACGAAATATTTAGGGAAAAACAAATCATAAACAATTATCTTTATCTATGTGCGAGAAAAATAATAAACTGTTATTATTGCATCTCCTTCATATAATTTTCATATTCATCATATAATTGTACCCATTTCATTGAAATAAAAATATTATATTATATTCATTATACAATATAACATTAATATTGTTGTTTTTCTTTATGTATATTAGTCGATATTTTGGATATTTCTCTCCATCGTTTAAAGCCTTTGATCGTAAACTAATTACATTGTGGAATAATTGTTCTGAACTCTTCCAGTTAAGTAGATTTGAGAATTACTACATTTAACATAAGATTTATTTATTGTCAAGAATATTTAAATCCCACTAGTGTATTTTACACTACACGATCAGGACGTAATGGAAATAGCCATCTGGTAACACTTCTTTAATTTAAATTAATACCTAATGTGTCTGCACCGTTTTCGTTTTGGTATACGCGGCGGTCTACTTATATATAGTTAGGATAGTTTAAAAAGATGATATATCAGACTGTTTTTGTGTATTTATTTAAATTAAATGATTATGAAAATTTTCGAAAAGCGTTCAAGATAATAATTATATGGTTGATTTTATTTTAAAATTTTTATGAATGTAATTTGAAATTATGTAAGAGTATAGCAATAATGTATATCGTTAGCTTAACACAAAACCAAATTCAAACATTGTATTTTTCATTCGCCACAAACAATAAACTATTCAAATTCTTTTTATTGCTATATATATATATATATTTGTATAAGTTTAACCTATCACGAACACATTAAAATTTCACCATTCTTTCTTTTTTCTAAAGAAAATTGATTGTAAAACGAAAAGGTTTTCATTTCGCAAATAAGTTTTCCAAAAAGCAAATGTAAGTGTAGATTTGTAAATAATATATACCAAATGGTTTATTAATAAATTAGCTTGATGAAATGTATCCGTTGATTACATATAGTTTAGTACATAAGTTATATTGCAGTATTACTCTTACAAATTATATATTATAATAAATTCATTTTTATGTAGGTATCTGAACTTTTATTTTTATTAAAATAAGTTTATGTAAATCGTTGATAAATATTTAAATTCAATGTGTGTCTGTATTTTGAATAAATAATGTAATAACCAATTAGGTAAAGTTTACTATATATTTTATTTGCATATTTACTTTATAAATCATATTAGAGTGCATACCGTTTTTAGAGAATTTATTATTAATTCTTGAGTTTCCGAAGTTCATACTATGAGATATCTACAATTTGTATCGAAAGGTAGTTTGTTATTGATAAAGTTACTTCTCTAAAACCAATTATTCAAATATGACGTATTTTTAAAAGTTAATAATTCACAAATATTAATTATTAGTAGATATCTAATTAATCAGTATTAGTTTAGTTATATGAATGATTTATATTCAATTTATACATTGCAAAATATACAATAGTTAATAAAATATTTATAAAACACATTTCCTCAAAATTGTTTACGATAATGTTTTATTATATTTATTAATTATTACTATTATTTCTATATTATATGTTTTGATTAAATATAAAATATTTAATAGTCAAATAAACTAAGGTAAACAAATAACTAACCAATAATATTTAAATTTTTATAACTTTGTAATAAATCATGAACCGTTAAGTATACTAAATAATTAACATAACTAATAGATATTAACCACTATTCTTTTATATTAATAATCTTATTATTATTGATTATAATATTATAAAATTGTCGCATACATTTTAGTAACTTAAAAATCATTTATTAGTAGGTATAAATAGATTTTGTTTACAGTTTTATCAATTACGCTGTTTTATATTATACGGATATAATATTCGTGGAATAATAAGCATTTGATTTTTTTTCAAGAACTTTTCCATTTCTTTTGAAATAATATTGTTATTGAATAAAAATTCTTAAAATTTTTAAGTATACATCTGAAGGTATGTTTTTTTTTTTTTTTTTGTTCAAATAAGTTAAAAGATAATTTTATGTATGAATTACATTTTTCATTTTCATGCAAAACACAACATATTATGATAATGTCATTGTGAATTATTTTACCTAATGGAATCAATATTCTATCCATACGATTTGAAAAATAGTAGTCAGTAGTTAGTCCATGTTATATTTCAATCGAAAAACAAAATTACGCAGTGGATAAATACAATAAATTTAATATAAAAATATTTTGATTAAAATAAAAAAAATATGGGTACTTTATTTTTCATATTGTAATACAATTAAACATAAAAAATCTTATTAATTGAAAACCATTAACGATTTGTGTATAAATATAAAAATATCAAATTTTAACAGAATCAAACCTGTACCTACTTATATGATAACGGCAGAAATCGACGTCAATTGTTGGAATATAATATATATATATATTATATATTATTTGTGTTCATTATACAAATTATTATATAATAATAATAATAATACATTGTTAATTACTACTTTCGTTTATCGGAATGTAAATTATTATATTTTGAGAACGAATACAAAATTAATAGCATTACAACAAGTTTGCTTAAATTACTTGTATGAAACATTTAACAATGTCAACCATATAAAATATAACCATTTATGATTAAATGAACAACAAGTAATTTTTATTTGCGTAAATTTGATAAAAATGCGAAACTCTCCGATTGTTTACATAATAGTTAATATGGTTTAAAACGTAATAATTTAAAACATTATTGACACGAAGTATAATGGATGATTGCAACAAAAAACAAAGTTTTAGCATATTGGTATCAACCAAAACCGTGGTTTATGGAGGACACAAAGGGCAATTGTACCTGGAGGAAAAATTTTAGACTTGATTAGCAATAAATTTTATGGAGGGGGGAAGGGAGACAAACTATGATTGCCGCTGGCGGAATTTAACCTTAATACGGAACTGGTTTCAATAAACGTTCAACACTGATTTCATCATGATGGTAGTCATTTGTAGTTATTATAAGGAACGTTTTGTTCGAATTTTGATGTTTCCGTAGTAGTAATAAATTTGATTTCTTTAGTGTATTCATCGGCACTTGTGGCATCAGAATTTTCATCCTTGTTTACGTATTCTTCCTCTGCGGGTTTTTCCACCATCGCCTCGGTGCTGGTAACAATAGGAGTGGTACGGCTATAGGTGGTGCTGCGGTAGGGAGTTGTATTTAACGGTGGTGTGATAGTGGGCTTAGAAATTTCCGTCTTTTTATTCATGCCACCGCCGCCGTGATGATGGTAATGACCGTGATGATGGCCCTCGCCGTGATGGCCACAACCATGTTGGTCGTCGCCGTGATGGCCCCAACCGTGATGGTCGTGGCCGTGATGGCCCCAACCGTGATGGTCGTCACCGTGATGGCCCCAACCGTGATGATCATCGTCGTCATGATGGTCCATATCCTGATGGTCTTTATGGTGATAATTCTTATCGTGATGATCTTTCTCGTAATGGTCTTTTTCATGATGGTCCTCACCGTCTTTGTCTTCGTGGTTTTCACCACCGCGTTCCTGGTTTTTACTCTGGGATTTCGTCGGAGGATATCCGTAGACCGAATTGGCCAGTACGAAGACTGCCATTATGGCGAACACCTGTGGAGCAAAACCCGAAAATCACATAAATTATCGTGAAATCAGATACCTATTACCTTAGAATAGGCTTTATTTTTAATACACAGCGTATTTAATATACGTATTTAAATATTTCGTTCAGATATTTCCTCTCCTCTTTCTCAGACTTCTTCACAAGTGGTCTTGTATTTTATAATTAAAATGCACACGTCATAAGATCAAAGATCCAATTATAATAATATGTTGTATGATGTGAATTTAAATTTTTGCGTTAATCTCACTTATTGCGATGCAAATTAATAAACGGAAAAACCGAAAAATTATAATATGAACTTGAGAATTCCAAGAATTCCATTTATATTTATATATATATATATATTATAACATTATTTAAGCCTCAGGGCGTTTCGTTTGTTTTTTTATACTAAGATTTATTTCGTTTGCATAATAATATCATTATAATGACTTATAACTTGTTACAACTAGCATGTTAACATGATCGTTTTATAAATTAATCATTTTAAAAGATAAACAAAAATTGGATTGTCAAACACATACCATTTGAATTTCTTATTTCCAAAGTATTTATTAAATTAAAACAAACGAATAAAAATAAAACAATTTGTAAGCAAGTCTGCCTATAGTTCATTTTGTTCGATTACAATTGTTTATTAGTTCAATGAAGCGAGGCTGGAAGCCCCATGTTTGTTTAATTTATTTTCTCTAGGGTGCAAAATAATTATTCGAGTGTATATTGTGCTAATTTAGTATTCACTATCATTTTTTTCTTCGTTTTTAATTCAATTTTGTTTGTAAATAACATGTTTAATAATATTGACATTAATTGACTTCGTGTTCGAATGAAACATTATTGTTTTTTGTTAGTAGTTCAGACTTTTATCTTTATACATAATTCATAAATGGAATTTTAAAATTACATTTATTTACATGCGTGAAAATCAATAGAACAAATTGAACTACATATTCAAATAATTTAACAATATAATGATTTATTAATTTTTTAATTAAATTAATTCTTTTTAATTCTTTTATTTTTTTAAATTCAAGTTTAAAACATGATTTTTTTATTTTAAAAATAATAAACAAATATTAAATTTAAAAATTAGCATAATTATATTATAATATAGTGTGTTTATTCTTTATTTTCATTTGTAAGTATGCGATAACCTTGATCGTGTCCAGATAATAAATAAATGATAAATTAACACAATTATTACTATGTACAATAAATGAAAATTTTTCAGTATATTAAAAAAACAACGAGTTTAAATTCAATTTTTTAAAATATTAATGTTATAAGAAAAAAATTTTAAATATAATCCTTGATTCAAATAATTATTTTTAAATATTTTTTTAGATAATATTATAAGAACTAATTCCTCGAGGGGCGTTCAGTGTAATATATTATTTGCGTACCCAAATAAATTGATTTTATATGTTTAACCTAACCATTTTCCATCCTAATAAAATAAAACTATTGTTTCTCTGATTATTATAAATTTATTTTCACCGAAACTATTAACCAAATCGCAAGTTGTTAATCTGATAGTTCGTTTGCTAGGTTGGTTAGGTTTGGACGGTCTAATTTTTTAAAAATATTGCTGTGGATGCAGTTAAATCATAATTTTTTTCATCTAACTTATGTTTTATGAGTTTATATTACTTGTTTAAATTATTACAATTTAATCATTATTTTTCAGTTTATTATTATAGGTTCTATTCAACGTTAGTTGACCTACTTCTATTCGTAAAGCCGATTCATCTTCTATAAAGAATATTGTAAATTAGATAAGGGACAGTAAAAAAAAAAAAAAAAGTAATGTTTATATTATAATAGGCAATTTGCTTAGCGAAAATACATGCACCTATGCAATTTATCAGTAGCGGTGTTCTAATGTAGATTTCTTTTTCTTTTTATGACATTTTTATACCTCAAAGGACAAAGTGGTAAAAAACGGCAATTCTTATATCCTGAGAAAATTAATTAATTTTAATCACGCGGTTTATTAAAATTAAATTTGTACCTACCATCCGACGTGGGGTTGAAATTTCACAATGGGTCGTTTCGCTATATTATAATATGTGTATAGATATAATATATCTATTCCGCAAACCACTAACCAGGTTTAAGAATTTAAGATTCATATACAAAATGTCTTACGTAGAAGTTGTAGGAGTATTAATATTATAGCGTATATTAACACTGGCGCCGCTAGTAGGAAACATACCTTTAAAATTATCTTTTTAAATCGCTATTATATATTATTATAAGCATAAAGTACGTGGCGAATTTGATCGTGCCAATGCATATTAATTGAAATAAACAGAACATAAGCAATATATTTGTAAGGGAATATTAGGCGTATATTTTATAAACCAAACCTAACTAACTTAACTAATCTAAACATTGATTATATTGTTATTATATCATTAAAATTTTTTAAAATAAAATATTCATAGTTATCAACGTTATTAAACTTTTAAGTAAATTTGTGGATATTATATTTAATGTTTTTTTCCCTTAAATTCTTTAATAAGCTAAATTATTGCAATAACGTATATGTATTTAATTTAATTTAAATTTATTCCAGAAATAGGCTTTGCAAATAATAAAAAAAGAAATCAACTCATTTTTAACAGAGTTTATTTATTTAAGACTTTATTTATTTTTCTTCTAAATGATCTACATTTTAATCTTTATGAATTGTGTTATTTATCAAATGATCAGTCATTTTTAAATAATAAAAAAAATGTATTATTATATTTAGGGATAAATCATATATTTAATATATTACGGTATAATAATGTATAATATTATAAATAGTACTTATTTAGTATGTAGATTAGCGTCGAAATACAAAAAAATACAATTATAGACTTAAGTAGAAAACACGAGCAGTTAAATATATTTGATTAATCATAATCGTTTGATAAGAATAAATAATAAAATAATATAATTATCAGCGTGATAATGTTATATAATATTATAATATATATTAATTAGTACTGTGTACACGATGTAGATATATTTAAGGTTTGAATCAGTGTTTAAACCTAACCATTTGTATTTTGTACCGTAACTTGTTAATTTTTGAAATGTAAATTTATATACTTAATATTACGTGTTTAAAACAGGTTTTTAATATTTTTAATAATGTAAGTAAAATGTAAATTTTATAAATCGTTTAAAGTTATTAAAATAAATTTGTAAAATAATTAGTTCTGGTAATAAAATGTTGAATATCTCACCTATAAGTATGTGATATAATATTATTTTAATAATTATATTTTTAACATTATGCTCAACATTATACAAATAATATATATAATTATTATAAGAATATGGTTGGGCAATAAAGAGATAAAATTTAAAAAATAAGTTAATTTGAATTAAGCTACGGGGTGTCCCAGAACCATTTACAAATTGCAATATTTTAATTAATTTATTGAAAAAAATCATATTTCTGACGTCATTTTTTGTAATTATTTAATTATTTCAATCAATATCGTAGAATGTAAATTTATATTATAAATATTCAATATTATGATAAGTAAATAGTTGTAGTATATTTATAGTTAAAGTAATAATAATTTCTCGAGAAATATTGATAATTGATAATAATAATAATAATTTATTAATAGAAATTTTGCATTCTACGATATAATTGATTAAACAATTACAAAAAAATGATGTCAGAAATATGATGTTCCCAATAAATTAAAAAATTCCTACAAATCGACATCTTGATTAAACTAAACTAGGAAGTCAATACATCAACATTTTCTTATAAATATAAACTTTAAACTGGTAATCTTCAAATTTCACATAACTTAAAAAATAAAAAGTTGTGTTTAAATTTTTTTACTAGACTCTTAAGACTAAAAATAGAACAGTTGTTATGTTATAGATTATTGCATCTAAATAATAATTTTTAAAAAGCTGCGTTCAAAAATTTAATTTTTGCAGATATATTGAATTTAGTTAATAAATTTGGAAGCTGGAATATTCTGTATATTATGACAAATTATTTTTTTTTAACATTACGGGTAACATTATTTCTAAAGTATCAATTTATTTTCAGTTAAATATTTGTTTTGAACTTAAGTTAAACACCATACTTTTAAAGAAAATACAATTTTTTATAATTAATTTAACTTGCAACAATATAATTATTTAAATAGTTTCAAATTTGTCAATAAATATAAAATAGTAAAATAAATTTGTCACATATGTACGCATATAAAAAAATATGATGAAATCAGGTGTAAAATGATTTTATAATTTCTAAATTAAATTATATAAAATATACATTTAGAAAAAAAAAAAAATGAACTAAATTTTTTGTTAAACTTAATGAGACAAGTTACTTTTAACTGGTATTAATTTAACTTAAATATTTGTAATGAAATGATAAATATTGTCGTACGATATTGAAATAATTAAAAACAAAATATATTAAATAATGTCTATTTACTTTTGGATTGCGGTATATTTTACATTAAGTAAACGGGTATTAATTAATTTTACGGGTTTTATAAGTTATTTTCAGTCAATAGAATAATAATGCGGCTTAATTATTGTAATTTATTAAATAAAATGTTTATGATTTTTGCCCAAGTCAAACAACACCGGAACATATTAACGAAATGAATGGTGGGTAAAATGTTTTTTGTGATGTGTACCTACACAGAATGTTCAATTCGAATTCATTTTAATAGTTTTAAAACAATATCTATCTTTTGTTTACGTGAAAATGACGAAAAACCAATAAAAATGAAACTCACGTCGGTGTAGTTAGGAATTTTTAATCGTCCCGTCGGGCGAATAAACGAATAACGAAAACGATTTGAAATCAAAAATAAAATCGGCATACTTACGGCGAGTCTGCAGTTGTACATCGTCGTCGTCGCGGGTTTCGCAAATCAAACACTCGACAGGATTCGACGGATCGGACGTGTTCTTGCAAAATGTTATTGTCTGGCGACGAACTCGTCCTTTTTATGGTAAACCGCTTACCACGCCTCGGGTTTAAAAACAAATTTACGCGATACCGCTCGCGACAGGTATACCGCGTCTTCTTTGTGCACGCGGATTTCCCACACAATCGCGTCTACGTCACGGTATACACAACAGGTATACTGTATAATAAATATAATATAATATTTTTCGATTATAATAATTATAACAGGATCTAGAATTCCGTCGCAGTAATGATAAATTAATTAATCGCAGTTTCGCTAAAATGTTGTACGAACATATGTGTATAGCTGCCAACGCCGGGTTACATATTATTATTATTATTATTATTATTATTATACATACGCGAGTAAACTATAATATAGTATTTATGACCGTGTGTGATGGAGTTTGGTATAGTTTGGTATAGGGCGCACACGATGATCCCGATAAATTCAAATGGAAACGCATTAAAACACGCGCGAGTGTACGGAGATTTTATACGTAGGTCGACGATACTAATCCCGGGGACTACGGATAGGTATAGGCGGGTATTAATAGCGGATAAAATAATATATCGTTCGAGGTAGTGCTTGTGATGGCTGTAGGACGTTTTATAATAATAATAATAATATAAATTATAATATATTCCAATATAATAATTAAATAATATCGAACAAGAGAATTTCCCTCACTACCCCCTTACGATAAATTCGTTTAATTCGTGATGGGTAAGAACATTACTGAACGATATTTTTATTCCGGTACGTTCTGTACGATGCGTGTAATACGAAGGGTCGCGGAGAAACACAATCGCAGAAAATCTTTTGTAAATCATTTTTTGTAAAGTAAATTCGATTTAAAATTTAAACTTGGCGATAAATAGTCAAAGAATAATGATTTATTTATGTTATATTCGAATTTATCTCCGATTCTTTTTGATTTCTGAAACTTTAAAATTGTAACGCATTGAAAATATTAACTGTGATCGTGTTCATCCGTATCCCTTTATTGATTGTGTGGATTACATACTTTATTTCCATAAATGGTTTAAAATACGAATGACTCTCGGTACATTGCAACTATATAGTCAACAATGTTTTATTTTCACGCGGATTCTGTCGCGTTTTATTCGGATTTGTTGCGACTTGTGTTCGACGAGAAATGGTCGAATTTAATATTGCCTTCCGGGAAGTAAAAACAGCCAAGCAAACGGTTAGAATGTTAAGTATAATAATACGCAATAGAAACTAGGTTAGGTATTTTATATCGTAATACTATAATTAATATAGTAATATGGTCTTATCTAATTTGTATTTTATATATATATATTTAAAATCAACGACAGAATATATCTAAAACTATTATTATTATTTTCAAAGGCATGTTTTTTTTGTCTGTGATTATGTTTTTGAATAATAGGTGTTCTTTGAATATTTCACAGAGTTATATTCTTTTAAGAAATCGGACATCTGAATGGCCTTTATGAACGCCAGTTTTTGTAAGTTTTTTTTAATATTTTGTACTAAGAATATTTCAAAGAAAATTAAAAACCAGTGAAATTTATGATGATTGTTTCAAAAAAAAATTATTATAACTGCTATATAAATTAATAATTTACTGTAATTTAAAAATTAGAAAGCAATAATTTTAAAGATTCGACTACTCAAAAATATTATGAATGCAATATAGTTTTTTTGAGATATTGACTATTTAGAAGTTCCTAAATACTCATGTTTTTGTTCAATTGTGCAAAAGTATAATATTTCTATTAAGTTCTATGTATACTATCGTATTTCTTAATATGTAGTTAGGATAGTGTGTTACACATGCAATATTATATTACAGACTATGTTTATACATTTATTTAAATAAAATGATTGAGAAATTTTTTGCTGAGTGTTCAACATGATTTTGAAGTTGATTTTTGTGTAAAATTATAATAATGTAATTTGATAATATAACAGTAGCAAATTATCAATAAATTTGCTTAGTACAACGCCTTATTTAATCATTATTTTTTCATTTTCCACGAGAAATAAAGTCTGTTGATCTAAATAATTTTATTGCTATAAAGAATTTATACAATTTTAGCCTATCTCGAACACTTTACCATCTCACTCTTATAATTTTTACTTTCTAATTTTTTTTTTTTAAAACATAATTGAATGTAAAATAAAAAGTTAGATTAAGTTAGGATGTTAAGTTATATATTATATAGGTATTTTAAAATTTTAGACATCTGCACTTCTGTACTCGTTATTGAAAATATTTTATGTAAATTTTTGTTAAATATTTAAATTTAATATTCATGTGTATTTTTAATTAAATAATAATAATCAATTATGTTAAGTTTAATATACACACACACACATATATATATATTTTATTCGCGTGTTTACTTTATAAATCACGTTATATATTGTATGCAAAAGAATATGTTACTAATTATAGAGTTTCCGAAGTTCATGTTTTGGTAATTTTATTATTTATATCGAAAGGTAGTTTGTTATTAATAAAAGTTAGTTCTTTAAATTAAATTATTTTCAAATATAAAGTACATACTCTTTTATTTTTGTTAGTAGATATCTCAGTGGCGGATCCAGAAGGGGAGGTGATCATTCTCCCCCGTTCCATCAAAAAAATTGAATTTCACAAATGGACATTTTGCTAAATGTATACCTATATAATACGCACTACATAAAAAATTATAGTCCCCCTCCCCCGTTATCTTGGGCTGGATCCGCCCCTTAGGTATTAATATTAAATTAATTAAATTAATAAAATGTGATTCTTTATTGTGTTCTGAAACGTAATTTTCTATTACGCAATTACTTAGAATTAGTTGGTTAGGTATGCGAATATTTTATAATTAATTTATATATTAAAAAATAGTCAATTATTAAAAGACTAGGTATTTATAAAATATAGTTCCTGAAATTTTTATAGAAAAATATTTTATTATTTATATTTTTATACTATACATGAATTATTAAATGGAATAATTATGAAATATTTAATAGTCAAATAAACTATACAATTGCTATTTGCTAAGGTTTAATATACATTTCAAATCAATAGTATTTAAATTTGTATAGCTTAACTATACCAACTAATACACTGACAGTTTAAAATGCAGGGAAATCAACATTAGTCATACGCTGTTGGTATATTCAATACCTATAATTAACATAATATTTACTAATAACTATTATTCTTAAATAGTAATAATCGAATATGTTTACCGATTAAATCAGTAGAAGCTATTTTAAAAAATACAACAAGTGCTCGTTATAATAAACAGGTTGGTACCCACCCACCATGTAATTATATAGGTAATAAAATAATTTTCTTCAAAACAAATCATTATATTTATAAGAAAAACGGATTAAATGTAATATTCAAATGTTATTTTATTAAAATATTATAGGTAAATTAAGTAATTTTACATGTAGAATTTAACATTTTTTTATGCTCACACCGACTCACCTAGTAGGAATGTTAGTTCTATTAGGATCAGGTTATGTTATATTGTTATGATTAAATAATAGATAATAAAAATAATGATAGGCCATCACCATTTAAAGTCATTATATTTATACGGTTACGAAATAACTATAAATTGAGATTGTTTGTTTACGTTTTTTACATGTAAGCAAACGCTCTTAATTTTTTACCTCTCATTTTTCGAGTATTCACTGCCGTCATGTCTTATTCATTTATTTAATACGTTTTAATTAAACTAAAAATATCACATCTTGTAGTTTTTTTCTTTGTGTCTAAATTTTACATAAAACGGAACTTATTAGGGTTGTAAAAATAGTGCATAAAAAGTCAAAACATTTTTGTCCTGAAATAATAGATGTTTATATCAAAAAATAAAGTTTTAAACCCTGGGTATCAACGAATGTCGTCTAATAACGTAATATTCGATCACTGGCGTTTAAGTAGTGATAACGTCAATAATATTTTCGGTTGTTATAGTGTCTTCATTGCTAAATAATTGGTCATCAAAAATTTCGTTGACTAAATCTTCGGTCTCATTGTTTAAGGTTTCTCCCTCGGAGTTTTTGTTTTGCTCTAATAAGTGTTCTTCGGCCTCGATGTTGGTTAGGCTAGGTTCTTCGTGGATTCTATTTTGAAAATTCATTTGAGGATGTCCGTATACCGAAATGGCCAGTACAACGACTGTCATTATAGCAAACACCTGTGGAGAAAAACTCGAAAATTACAGAAGTTATCGTAAAATCAGATACCTAATCTTACATAACTCTCATGTATGTGATATAAAATTATTTCAACATTAATATTATAATTAATATTTTTCTTTAACATTATTCGCAACATAATATCATATGTAATTTATATGATAATTTTATTACAACATTTTGTAATTGTACAAAAATTACTATATTATAAGCAAAACTGAACATTAACGAGTTAAAATTTAAATTATAAGTTAATTTTAATTAGGTCAATGACGAATTAATATTTTTAAGTATTAATTTTTAATTTAGGAGTTTAAATTTTTCTAAAATACAAAGATATTTTTCAGTTATATTAATTTAGTTGAATATTAGACTTATATATGTTCAATTTAACTTTATATATTAATTATTTTAAATTTGTCAATATAGATACGCACATAAAAAAAAACATGATAAAATTGAAACTAAACTATAATATTTACTTTTTAAATTAAATTATATAAAATATTATTTTTTAGAGATTATATACTTATTTTTTTTTAACGTTTTAATTAAATTAATTTAATTTTAACTTTTAATATAACTAAAACAACTCTAAAATAACTTAATTTGTTTAGGTAAAATATCAGTTAAGTTGCCCAATCATAGTAATAACTAATAATTATAGGTGATAAATAAATATTAGATGCATAGTAAATAATAAAGAGTATTTAAGCAGGTACGGAATTGAAATAATTAAAAACAAAAATTATTGAAGAACTTTTATTCAATGGATTGTAGGTATATATTTTCTCATTAAAACTTGTTTATTATTATTAGATTTTAGTGATACTTATTTTGTTTGTTAAAATTTAATTTCAGTTGAAATGATAATTTTTATTATTAACACGTTTATAATTTTTGTTCAAGGTTTAACTTAGAACCGTTTAAGGTACCAGTACATTCATGGAAATATAATTTACATAAAATATAAAGGGTTAAAATCCGTTTTACCAGTTTTACAGTTATACAGTTTTAATGTAGTATAGATACTTTCAACCTTTTTAGTTTTTTTGTACACAAAAACGATGAAAAACAATTATAATGAAACTTACTTAAGTATGAACAGACATTTTTAAGCAGCCTTATGGGTAAATAAAAAAAAAAATGAACAGTAAAATCCGTATACTTACGGTGAGTCTGCAGTTGTTCATTGTTGTTGTGTGTTTTGAGAATCAAACACTTGTGTGATGACCGATTCGTTGGACAAAGGTGTAATTGTAAAATGTTTGATTGTTTAAAATGTCTGGCGATGAACTTGTCCCCTTCTGAAATTATTTGATTTAAGATATATTTGGATCAATTTCGATATATTGTAACTATTTGTAATATTATATTAATATCCGAAATTCATATTGTACCGTCAAAGAGAGCTATGCGTATTGTTTTATTTCCACGCGGATTCTGTCGTGTTATATACGGATTCGTTGCGAATCACGGCCGTCGAGACGTCGTTAATATGCCTTAGTAAAAAACATCCAGTCAACACGAACGGTTAGGATGTTAGGTATAATAATACGCAATAGAAACTATAGCTATAGTATTATAGCACCCGACTATGACCTGAACAGATAATACAGGTAAGTATGATGAAACAATATAATTATCAATTACGTAGTTGCAAAATATAAAATATGAATTTTTAATTTGCATACTAAGAAAACGAATTTTATTATTAAATTATTATATTTTACATCGCAATAGCAATGTTATCTAATTTATGCCTAATATATTTATTTAAAATAAATTAATAGGGTAAACCTAAAATTATTAAAATTTTTTTCAGAGATATGTTTTTTGTCTGTGATTATATATTTGAATAGTAGGTGTTCTTTGAATGATTCACAGAGTTATGTTTTTTATTTATATTAAAAATTGGAAATTTTGTCCAATAAATTTTGTCTCTATGAACGACAGTTTTTGGAAGTTATTTTAATGAAAATAAATCAAAGAAAATTAAAAACCAGTGAAATGTACGACTGTTGTTTTGAATAAAATTAATGATTACAGTTATATCATTTGATAATTTTCACTATTTCTGAAATTATAAATAATAATATTAAAGTTTTGAATACTCAATAATATTATGAACCTAGTATGATTTAAAAAAATTATGTTTTTGTAGATTTATGCACAGGTATACTATTCTATTAATAAACTCGATTTAGCTCGGAAATAGTTTATATTTGAGATAAAATCATTCTGGTCTTTGTAAAAGGCTTAAGATAACCTTTTAATTTAAACTGATTACTATACAATAAACGTCAGTATTTGATCTAAATGAAAATAATTTGCAATTAATGATTAATTGTTTTAATTAATGAGATCATTTTATTATCGTCATTTTAAAATGTAATTAACAAATATACATACAATCTAGTTTATTTTACGTCGGTAGGTATATATTATAATATTATAGAAATGTTACTTGTGTTAATTTCCAGTTTTATATAAATTAAAATATGTGGTATTCTTCTATTCTTTTAGTTATATAGTTTATTTTTACTAGGTATATTCAGTGGTGTATTTAGGTATTTTACAATATGACGTCTACTTATACAAAATAACTTCATTGTAATTTGTTTTACAATATTACTTCAACAACAACAATTATAATAATAATAATAATAATAATAATAATAAATAATAATAAAACAATAAATCATAGGTAATAAATAATAAACAAATATATAGTAAACAAAAAAAAATATATAATTGTTTTCTCTTGATTCGGAAGTAGCGAAGTCTCTTATTATTTTTCAAAGTTCAATGAAATAGTTATTTCTGCTTCAATTGATAATAATACTAAGACCGAACCGCGGTCTTGTGCTATTGTAGACTGTTTTTTACGTAACAGGTCACATCCCCGTTTGACATATCCCCGTCAAGTTTTCTTCCCTGTAAGACGTTTTCCTGTACAGAAAAAAAAAAAAATTAAAATTAATTGTACAATTGATGAAAACAGAACTAGAAAACTAGACTATTATTTTATTGTATTAGATATAACCATATAATATTTATAAAGTGCGATAACAACAATGTTATTTTTAATACGATTATTGCCGCTGTTAAATACGCGTTTATTTATAATGAAATTTAATGTTTATTTTTATATTTATTATTATTTATAAATACATGAATATAAAGTAAATTAAATACTATGTACTTTATAAATCTAATAAATATATATATTGGACGGGGAAATCTACAATCATATGGGGAAAAGAACTCGACGAGGATATGTCCATGATTCGTTTTTTATTATGTTTCATGTGGAATAAGGAACATTCTGACGTTCTGTACTAAAATTTGTAAATAGTGTTGATAGAAAAATATGTAAGGCAACATCAACATACACATTGGTTAAATCATTGTCATTTATTAATTGCAACATCATTAGTATAGTGATAAGTTTCACTTAAAAGTTTTTCATTCGGCTTTGAAACTGTACACACTTATCGATAAAATTTGGAGTTAAATCATTTGGGTAAGTTTTCTGTAATAAGAATTTGCTGGAGTGATATCGTGCAACTTGAAAAACAAATAAAACTTTTTCACCAAATCATTACTCAACTCGATTAATAACTTATTAAGAATAACATAATAAGTGTTAATAATCAAATTATCCTTTTATAAAAATAAAACTTTATTATCTTTGTTTTCATCAATACGTAGTTTCCATTATTTCGTCTATTGAGGTACTTCATTCAAAATTTGGATTTGGTGATGCTTCCAAAAACATTGAAGGAATAATTTTTTCGTAAAGATTTAATATAATGAATTGGTTTAATTTAACTATATTTTATTGTCTATAAAAACAATCGTTATCGACTATATCGTGCCATGGAAGCAGTTAGATTATTAATAACAATTTTATTGCAATTCAATAGTCAGTCGTCCCATGTATACCACACGCAATCAGTCAGAAAATAGATGAACAATGAACATAAAAGATATTAATATATTATGTAAAAAAAAGTAAATTATATTGCAATAATCATAATATGTAATAATATAACTAACAAACAGTTAAGTACCAAAACAAATTTTCGGATCCTCTCAATCTTCAAAAATTTGCCACTCTGGGCAACGAGGATCTATAGCTACTACCTAAATACGCCTCTGGGTATATTCAATTAATTTGATTTTTTTTCATTAAAGTCGTCAATAAAGTTTCTGAATTATATAGAAACTTCGACACTTGCGGTAAATTACAGTTATAGAACTTCAAACAGCTTTCAGATTATTAATAATGTTACTCGTGTTTACTTATATAACTATTGCAGAAATAATTACTTCGGGAAACAATAAATGTTATGTAATAAATATTAATGTAATAATTAAAATTGTCGATTTTAGATTCTGAGGGAAGCGAAGAATGTATTGGTTTTACAATGATGTGTGCTTTTTTTGATATGGCTGAATGTACGATTTTGGGTAGAAATAATGGGCCGATTACCACAAATAGGGTATACTTTCGATAAACGATTATACCTTGTTGGTATTTTATTTAGCTCATTTTTCGTATTTCGTAACAGTTTTTCTTTAAAATAAGAAAATTGATTAAAACATTTCAAAATTTACAGATAATGTAATTTTGACAAAATTTTAAATTGATTAAAATGATTACTAATGTAACTTAGTTAATAGAAACTTAAAACTTTTTTTAGTTTATAGTTAATTATGTTGTGCACTTTTTAGTGGAAATAAATTATATGTTTTTTTCACATTTTCTGATCTATAAAACTTGATGTTAATGCTTTATAAATAATTTGATGTATATAACATTAAAATAATGTTTTTTTTTCGGTTTAAGAGATTTATATTGTACGCTTTACATTTGATCTAGCTCTTGTCTATAATATTATTCTACTTTAAAATTAAATATATATTATATTTTATAAAAATATAATTAGAAATAAAAATATAGAAATACATCTATAGAAGTAATGTACCTAGTCATGATATAGAAGTCCAGAGCATTTTTTAAACTTTAATAATAATTATTGAAAATATATTGTGTTGATATTGAGAAATTGAGTAAAATCATTCTATTTTAGTAAAATATATTATTTTATATAACTTTTCATAAAATTGTTTTACTATTATTAACTATTTCAAATCGTTTTTAAATCTATATTACGCTGATGACTTCTATCCTAATCACTCTCCTTAATTACTATGAATCTTAAGTATTTATAGTGTGTTTTATAAATTTAGTATTGAATAAGAATAATAATAATAATAAAATATTACTATTAAATTATGTAGTTTTTATCAACTTATGAATTACTGTGATTCTCCATTTTATTATACAATTAATTTGATTAAATATACGACGCAGATGATTAATAATTTCTTATTAGATAAACCACATCCTTGAAATAGTATGTACATATTTATCAACAATCGTCATTTGAATTATACATTTTGCTAAATTTAATATGTATATTATTTTTAATTTTTAATTTTTATTGTGTTTTTCGTTTTTAATTCTAGGTGCAATTTAGGCATCATAATTGGCATCTGTGTATTTATATCATATTTCCATACTATTCATATTTCCGTTTTATTATTATAATTTATAATATTTTAACATAATAATATTCATAAATATTTTCTCTAAAAATAGTTTGGTGTTAAAAATCTTTTTTTTTACAAAATTAATACTCTTAAGTAGTTAATAGTGTAAAACAATAAATTTCAATTTTAGAGATTAAGAAAGCAGTTAAAACATTTAAAGTTTAAGAAAGCAAAATGCCATAAAAATAATCCGTTATAAAAATGGTAATTTTTTAAAAATCAGTATGAATATTATAATAATACTTAATATAATATGGTCCTTTAAACTATCAATATAACAAATTAACCTTTAAGCAAACGCATTTCATAGTCGCGTGGGAGTCAATCAGACCACATTTATAAAAATACGTAAAATATTTATAGAACGTTCATTTTTTTAAAAATTTAAAGATATAATAGGTTGCCACATGATATATAAATATAGATAAAAATTTACTAATAAAAATCAAATAAAAATAAATACAAAATTATGCAAATTATTTAAAATTAAAAGAATTAGCATTTTTTTACCTAATTTAACCTGGCTGGTAACAGTTGTAATTTGTTAAGAGGTCGAAGATGAAACAGAAAAAAATTCAACTAGAATATATAAGATTAACTAAACGATTTTGCTTTTAACTTTTTCATATATGAAAATCGATTAAACCTTATTGTACAAATAATCTTTTAAATATATAAATTTTATTTTGATGGGGTCAACTAGATACTAGAAAATGTAGGATTTAAAATATTGAATTGGTAACTTTAAAAAAAAAAAAAACCAAACCTTGTTTTCTAAACGTGATTGGTTGTATTAGTTATACTTATATTGACTTAAGAGAATAAACAACTTAAATTAATGAAAATCGTGATGTTGGAAATAAGATATTTTCGGAGAAACTTTATAAATTGTATGTGTATGATGTTTTTATTTGTTTACTGATCATGCGTTCGTGGAAGAAATGTATTTGAAACGCAATTGAAATTGAACAATATTATAAAATTTTGAGAATAATGTTGAAACACGCGGAAATAATTTTATGTATATACTTACGCCGAATTTCCAATAAAAGTATATGATGTTAAATTAAACGTTTTGAAGAAACAGTAGTTGCTGCTAAAATTAAAATAGATCGTGTATTATAGGCTAATGAATGTCATTATCTTCGGATAGGTGTAACTGTAGATTTGACGACAGGTATTGGTAAATTCATTGATTTGTGCTCGTTTCAATGATTTACCGAAACGAAGATTAAATGAAATATATAATAAATTGCAATAGAGGAATAAAAAGAGTGGGGCCAAATAGGATACATCGTTTTCGTACATGCCCATATAATTCTATCAACCTTTGTGTGCCATTAGGTCGATATTCTTATACATAATAAGCAACTTTGTAAGTCTCTCAACCTTTTCGAACCTTCTTCGTTTACTCGTATGTAGAATCGTTTTTGAATCTCGTTACTAAGATTATCGTGCTAAAATGAAAATCTATCTCTTTTGTGTAAGGGTTTTCTCTCATTTTTTAATGGATATAGAAAAAAAAATGTAGGTATTCGTTGACAGGTATACAAATCAAAACCATTGATGTCGCCATTTTTTTTTTTTTTTTTTTTTTAGTGTTTTCATATTTAAAGAAAAAAAAGCTTTTTCGAATTATATAAAGATCAATGCGTTTTTTTACATTTAGACGTTTTTTCACATTTCTTTCAATTGTTTAATATATTGAATTCATATTTACTATTATTTATTCTAAAATGACATTAAATGGGATCAGTTTATGGTATCAGACTTTATCAGTCTCATGAGATTCAACCGAAAACTGGACTTACTGTAAAATATACAAATACAATTATTCTCCAAAAATGTGTTTATACAAAGAGTAAAATAAATGTTAATAATTATTAAAAACCAACATTTAAAACATATTTTATACGTAATAATTAGTGTTTATTTATTTATAAAATATTGCATAGGATTTTTTTTATCATCCACAGTAAATTTGTTTTTATTTGTAAGTTTATAGGTTTTAGTGTGTAAATAAAATATAATAAATTAAAAAAATATATATTATATTATAATATTGAAAGTGAACACTCATATTTTTTTTAATAATTTAATAACTTTATTGAACGTTGATGATTTGTTTCAAAACGATTTAAATCAATTTATTAAATCATAAAATGTGAATTTCTTTTACCTTGGATTTGCTTTGTTGCTTCTATTGGTGAATGACATTCTTTATCCCTTTTTTACTATAACACTAAGTGTGACATATATTAACTCCAAATTTTATTTTGTTTTTTAATGTATGTTCCCATTATATATATATATATATAAATTTACATTAATATAGGTTAGGTTATTTATGGATAATTTCGAATTATTTTATATACTATTAATGTACTGTAATAAAGTTTTAAGTTATTTTGATTTATCATTTGTGTAGTTTGTATATTAAAATTATCATAATTATTTATTTATTGATTTGTAAAAGTATAGAATAATGATAATAATAAAGTTATTTTTACTATTATTTGAGAAAAATAAAAAATAAAAATTATTTACATTTTAATTTTATAATATATTTTATCTAACCTTCGTTCTATCTGTTCAAAAAACTGCAATTTTTATGGCTTTTCATAATTTTTTTAAGGTTGGTATTTTTCTAGACTTTATAATTATTAATTATATTATTTATCTATCCCCCTAAATATGTCAGTGATATATTCGTACTTAAATCAAACACTAAATCGTGTAAATTTATTCTTCACAAATAATTCATATTAAAGTATTAATTACTAATATAATATTATTAAGTTTGATTATTTTAATTGCTAAATCCTATCCATAGGCATGTTATGCAATAAATAAATTTTAACTTCTGAATAGTATTAATATTATACCGGTTGTTAATACTATTTTTTTTTCTTGAGATATTTACAAAAGGTACTTTAGAAAACAATTTATCAATTTTAAATACAAATAAAATATATAATATACTATATATATTGTATTGAAGTCATCATAGTAAGTAAAGTATTCTAAGGAATTTCCTGTAAAACTATTTTTAAGAGATTAGTTTAAATAACAATTAACCAATTATTGTACTGGTATTGTTTTATAATACTAATGATTATTGTTTATTAAAGATAACATGGTTTGAAGAAAACAAAAGGGAACTTTTGTTAAATATTTACATATAATTAAATTTAATGATTAATTTTTAATATTGATATTAGATTATTTGATTTGACCTCATCCCCGCTTGTATTTTAATACAATTTAAATTTTAATGCAGATACGACAATAATAAGATAATGATAATAATTTAAGGGTATATAATTTTGATATCTATACGTTATTGTTAATTTATTTATCGTAACATTAAATCATCGGCATCAAGGCTGATTATAGTTTCTCTTTCGGTGATTTTGTTTATCCCTAACACAGCGTTAAAAGAGCATTTTTCGGTCTTGATGTTGATTAGGTTAGGGTTGATATATTTCATTTGATTGTTCTTGTCGTAATACACGCAACAATTACTGCTCCTAACGTACGTAACCCCGACAGATATTGTATTTGGCGATATGCCTCCAATCGTAATAGTAATCAAAATCTCTGCGTTTGTGAATTCTAATTTCATAATTCTTCAGAATATTTCTGTAAACGGGAATGGTCAGTACAACAACTGTCATTATGGCAAACACCTGTAGAGCAAAACCAAAAAGTCGTCAAAGTAATAGTGAAATCACATACCCAACATTGTACTGTATTCAAACCTAACCTTACCTTTATGTATGTGATATAAAATTATTTCAATAAAAGTATAATTGATATAATTTTTAATATTATCCGCAACATAATTATATATTAAACATTAATTACAGATAAAACTGGGAATTAACGAGTTAAAATGTAAAATATAAGTTATTAATTTTAATTAAGTCATATAACAAATTTTTAATTTAAGAAGATATTATTTTCTTAAAGACATTATATATTTATTTTTTAAACAATTTTAATGTATCAAACTTATCATTTCTAGAAAATTTAATTTACTTAGTTAAAAAAATCATTTAACTTGTTTAGTGTTAGTTATAGAAAAATAATAATATAATGTAAAATATTAGTAAGTACGGTATTGAATTAATAAAAAAAATAAATATTGAAACATTATTTATTATAAATATAAGTTAGATATATTAAAAGTTAAGAAAATTAAGTACCTATATAACTTCTATCCGATTTAAATGATTATATAGAAATATATTGAAGTGATGTAAGTATCTAATCATGATATAGAAGTTTAAAGCGTTTTTTAAACTTTTATAATTATTATTGAAAATATATTGTGTTGATATTGAGAAATTGAGTAAAGTATAATAAATTGGTTCGTTCTAGTTTAGTAAACTATGGTTTAATATAATTATTCATATATAATTTAAATGTTTATATTATTAATTTACTTAAATATCAAACCTTTAATTATTAATTATTATTATTAATTAATTAATTTTTAAAGCGGTATTTTCACTAAATTGCTTGTGGAAATTAAACTAATGATTTTGTATTAGCATTATTTATATCATACTGTATTTATTTCACGTAAACAATTTTAAAACTTTCAATTTTTTCTAAATCAGTGTTATTATCTTTAGTTAATATATTATATTTTTTTTTGAAGAAAACAATTTTCTTGAAATGCCTGATAATTTATTGATTATATCGATAAAATCAATACTATTTTTAAACATCTGTATTTTCATCTATAAAATATTCTTTTATATTTTTTAAAATATTTATGATAGCATTATTGTGAGAATTACCTTTTATTTATAAATGAGATCAGAGTGGCTATGGCACTAAAAATAAAAAGTACAATTTGTTATTTCATTCATAGTTAATATATATTTAGCTTGTTTTATGTATATGTTTTTTTCACTTGTCTGTTTTAAATAATAAATCATTCTGATTTTATATTTTCATGAAAATTATTCGTCGATTTTTTATCAATCGAACGGAAATTGAAATCACAATGTGCACCTATTTCGATGCTCATAAGTTATGCGAGAGCTGTCTGTATTGTCTTATATATTTTTCTTTAAGAAATAGCCGCACAAAGCTGTACTACTATTACGGATGTTTGTATTTTTTTATTTTTATATTAATTTCCTTACAAGCGTTGCTGTCTCGAAATTTCCATTTTTTTGTTTTTTTCACTCGGCTGCACATTTCAAGTTTGCTTTATTCAAAGGTCAAAAGAAAATATATAATTTGAACATAATAGTGTTTATTTCGAGAAAAAAACCATTTAAAATTAGTCTATCTTAAGTTCTTAATGTATGTAATAATTATGTAGTTATTATTTATTTATTTTTAACATTTTTTGAGAGTGTACTGTTTTGTTAAATACAATAGTATTATAACATTTGTTCTAAATATTATATGCTGCATACGTATAAAAAAAATACACTAGGAACATAATATCACGAACAATTATAGTCAATAATATAATGTTGTTTAACAAAATATATAATAATAGTCGAACCTTGTGTAGCACATTTTTTCTGTACAAAATTCAAATACGTTAATTTTTAATAAAAATTCGGGTAAACCTATTAATGTTACACGATAGTTTTTTTACAACATTACGATATAAATTTAAAATTTCGCATACCAATATTATTTATTAGTTTTGTAAAAGTAAGAATTTGTAGAAGTTAAAAGGAAAGTTAAATTAAGTCGTTAAGTTAATAAACTATAATTCAACCAACAATTATATTTTCCATTATCGTACTGTATAAAAAATGTTTATAAGGAATTTTATTAGATTTTTAATTAAATAATTATTAATGCGTCTAGATATATATATATATATTTTTTTAAGTAAAATAATACGATAATTGTGATTTATGTTGTTGGGTTTTTCATAGTAAGTACTTTGAAATAATTATCAAAAATTTAAAATGTGTGTTATTAATTTAATAGTAGTTTAATAGGTTTAATTAACCTAACTTTGTTGAGTTTATATTAATTCTTGTCAATATTACAATACTAAATAGCTATGTTTTAAACACCCCAATAAAAAAAATGGTTATATTCACAAAACATCTAAAATGTGTACCTAATTAAAAGTTTTCAAGTTTATATATATATTTTTTAAATTTCAAAAATGATCAACAATATATCGCGATCTATGGAGGTGTAAAATTATAGTGCGGCTGACTTCATCTAGTTGGTAGTATAAAGCTAAAGCGTAGTTAGTTCATCGATAATATAGCTCTACATTTATATACACAATATTATATTTTCCGTTTTGAATAATATATTAATTTATTATTATTATATTATATTAATATATTGAATAATATATTAATATATTTAATAATAATATATTTAAATAATATATTACTTTTTGCAATATTTTTTACATAATTTAATATAAACATTTGATCAAATGTTGGAAGGAGTAAATGTTATTTTTCTTATACGGGGAAGCTATTACTTAATAGACTAAACAATTTATCAACATATTTACTCTAATATTTACCCATTTGTTTTTATAAAACTTCCAAATGTGTCGTAAAGACACGAAATATTATCTTAAAAGTGGTAACATATAATACTCTAAAAACTTAAAAAGAATAATAATAAAAAAAAAAAAAAAAAAAAAAATAGCGTCAAAATCTAAATTCGTATTTTAATATTGTATTGTTTTATTAAAATGACTAATGCGCATACTTAACTTGTACTTATTTACGTCCTCTATTAACATCGAGAGAAAAAGAAAAAAAAGGAAACACTCATATATTTAAAAAATAATTTTAATCACCATACGTTCTTATTTTATTTTAACAATTTTGTTTCTTTTGATTGGTCGATATTATTATTTGCGTTTTCGCCGAAGAATGGCTTATATTATTATAATGTCGTTTGTGAAATAAATTTCTTAGTATAATAAATCTAACTATTTAGCCGTTATTCACTTCATATATATATATATATGTATAAAATATATTATATTCTATCCTCATCCACTACCGCGTAAGCTCGCAGGATGCCATCATCTATCTTAATATTTTCGCTTTCGTGTGCAACACTCCGGTTCCTTCTTTTCATACGTCTATTACGGTGGCGGGACCGTCCTTAATGTTTTGGTCTTTTATACACTTCCATTCGAAACGCTACAGGTGTAATAAATTTGGCGCACGCAACTTCGAGCAAATGATATCAAAATATCTTCATATCGAGAATATAAAAGGCGTGATCAGGTATATTTCTTAATTAATTAGAGCCAACTCTGTTAGATGTTTAATTATTGAAATATGTATGGTCCGGTTTGTTTCCGCCTTATAATTTCGTAGTAAATTCATCAAAAAATATCAATAAAAATGTCTTAAAATATTTTCAAACTCGTATAAATAAATACCTATTATAGGTGTTAACGCATTAAACTATATAGATCTTTTTAAAGGTCATTGAAAAATTAGCTTCATTAAATATTCAAATGTTTTGTTTTTGACATATCGTAATTAATAAAAGGCACACTAGATATCATATTATACTAATTTTAATAGAGCAAAATCATGTTTTTTTAGTTTTAATTAACGTACATTTTTTTACTGCTGATGTAAAATCATTGGATTTACGTACTATAAACAGTTAACTAGATTTTTAAGATAAAACCGGGATTTTATTACATTTGAGTTCATTGGCGTGGAATCTAGAAAAATCATATACACGATTTCATGAAATAAACTGTAATTATAAAAATAAATTTTATAAAATTGTATTATTCAAAAACTTGGCGTACTTTTCTTTGTAAATGATAAGTAATTTTTTCATCATAAAATTAATAATATACAAGGTATATGACGTTTAAGTAAAATTTATATTCTATATATTTTATAAGTTAATGTCTGTTAATGTCTGTATATTAAGTTACATAAGTTATATTCTAAATTTTTTCGGGCTTTCCGATAAATTGAACAATTTGAAATGATATATTTAATGAATCAATCTGACTTGTCAAGTATTTGAAATGCTTTAAAAAATGTATTTAAGTACTTTGATTCAAATACATTATATATAAAAATATATATTTAATTTTTATATTACGTATCTATTTTTTTTTTATAAATTGAAAAAGTAAGTTGTTTTAACATTAATTAATATTAAATAAATCACACTATGCGTCTATAGATTAGTCTAGATAAAACAGTGACTCCTTTTTTGTGGATATAATTATGTAAGTTGTCCATTCATTGTGTATGTACTGTACATGTTTCAATATTCATGTTTAAACATGAAAGTTACACTATTTTATTAACATCGTATTTAGTATTTGTATATAAATAAAGTTTAAAATGTTTTTTTAAATGTCTAATAGGAGTTTTCTTTCGACAAGAGAAATTATGCACTTTAAAATGTATGTAACATACATATTAAATTTTCATTTATTTTCTTTGTTAGGTTATACAGTTAGTAAAATAACAATACATATTAAAATACGTTATATGTGGTAAGGGTTATAACTCAACCTTAAGGCATCGAAAATAGTTGAGATTTTCTTTTAAAATGTATCAAAACGTAATAATTTGTATTATAGGCTGATTATATTTGAATATATATATATTATATCTTACCAGATAGTACCTATATTTTTATATTAAATTTAATTACCTGCGACTTATTATTTAATGAGTAAATTAATATTTATTATTTATATAATATCGTTAATAACGCATGATTTATTAGTTTTCCAATTTGATCAATAATCGTTAAAGTTGTCTGTATTAATTTGGCGTTTTGGAACTTTGGAAGATCGTCTTTCTATCATTAAAATAATATGCTGTTTAGCGTTTTGGAAACGAATAAAGAATTTATTGGAAACGAAAGTTCTCGAACGCTATTTAACGACCTAACGCGTTTAGATAATGATCAAAAAAATGTCAAATAAAATAGTTTTCACACACTATTATAGTGTATTGTCTATATACACTGTATTATTTCTATAAACGACCGCTTAAAATGTTATTAACGCGCGTAAAGTTCTTGTTGATAATATTAAATCTCCAGCGCCCCATCAGTATCATAAGCTAGACTGATCTTCCTTTTACTCGTACACAATATAATGAATATTTTTGAATTAAGTTTATGATTAATCGTGCGTGTGCGGCAATGTTCAAACGTTTGCGCGAACTATTTAAAACGCTCGGCGATGAAACCCCGTAACATATATTATTATATATTGTCATGATGTAGGTATACGATTCTGGCAACATCTCATTCTGTTTTTTGATTAATGATAATGGAATATAATTATCAATTTCTGCACAAATAAATATTACTCTGCGCAATGTATGATTTTGAGAAAGCTGTATAGAAATTGCAAATCCAACTTCACATCCGAACATTAGTAAAAATTTAGATTGCGTATTATTATTACAATTCGTGTAAAAAGATTCTGGACAATATATGTTTTTTTTCTAGACATTTACGATTTTACAGGTGTACGAGTTAAAAAAAAAAAAAAAAAACAATAATTTATGGCACCAATATAAATCTGAAATCGCATTTTTTTTTTATTACGATTTGATGACGTGGTTTTATTCGTTTTATGTACCTATCAAATTTTAACCTCGTTATTACTGTGATAAGTTCAAGGTCTTTCGTTGTTTTTATACGCTTGGAATATTTTTATATTTTCAAGATACGAAGTATTAAGTTGCGGTGTTGAATTTCTTACAAGGTTTTATTTGGTTATTTATATTTTATTATTATTATTATTATTATTATAGTGGTTATACTGGTTATAGGTAACTTAAATTGAATGTTTACCAGCTAAAAACTTTTACGTCAGAAATATTTTTATAAACCCGATGTTATAATTACGGAATTTATTATAATGTTTGTAGTTTTGTACTGTACATTGCCAACAGACACATTTCAATTACATTATGAATATCAATTAAACAGTTTAGTTAAAGAAAATATAGTTATTTTTAATTTAAATTTACGTTTTTTCCTCTAATATACTTGTTCGAAACACGTTTGTTGTTATTAAATTTTAAACCACAAGTATTATTTATGCTGTATATGTTTATAGATCAATACGATATTACGCAAATCCCAATTCGTAGGTACAATTATAATGGTATTAAATTTATTCAAGAGTGAAATCTGAGTCGAATTAGGTTTACTCTCCGAATTCGAATACGCGAAGATATGCGATTATACATGATTAATTTTGGAACGTATAATTGGATGAATTTATATTTATTTATTTTTATAATAATTAGGAACCTAATGTTTTTATTTTTATTTTTTATTGTTTTTACGCTTTAATTAAGTACTTTCAATTCTTAATGACTGTATGGGGATATATAGAAATATTAATAAATAATATGTTGTAAGTAGTTTGTAATATTTTGTTTTCATCTTTATTATTTAATTATTATTTTAATTTCAATATAAAGTATAATATTTAAATTATCGCACAAGTCCAACAATTCAATTTTTATTTTAATAAAATAAAATTGTTTTAAAGTATGTATTAAATATTTTCATTTGTGCTTCCTCTTTAAATTTCAATGACCACGTTTCATTATTAAACAATATTTACTGCATTTTTAGGGTTATTCTCTTGGGTAATAAAATTTCGTTTCCTAGTGATTATACATTTATACGTAGCGTACAACTAAGATTTAAGAGACCCAAAAGTTAAAGTAATCGTGTCTTTACAATAACCATTGTAAATGAGACCGTTATCGAGGTGTTTACATAATATATATTATACGAGCTCGACCTAATCGGAATTTGCATTCTTGGTTAGGAATTTCTAATTTTACACGCGTAAAATAATTTACTATTTACTATTAAATAATATAATAACAATATACATAGGATAAAATCGTGTTTTAACGTAAAAGGGTGTATGAATGGGCGCGACGCCAGACTTATCTATTTAACAAGAATCCATTAAAGAAATATAACTCGGGCGGTGTCTACGCGGTTGCCAATTTAGTACTTGGGAAATTTCATGCGGAATAATTAACGAGGAGAAAGACAATTAAATTACACAATACGCCGTTTATTTCGTAAAAAAAAGGTTTAATGATTTTCACGAAACAGGCGACGCTAGCTTTCCTTTCAGAACGTCAATTCGACGGCGATCCTTATTGTACCATTCGATATTAGGATATTAGATTCAAATGCGACTTGTTATGATAGTTTAATTGTATTATGGTTAGTGGAAGGTACCAGAATTAACATCTTTGTTGAAGTTTCAAGTTTTGTTAAGTTTTTTTTTTTTTTTTGCGATTTTAATTACGAATGAGTTATTTCGGATCATATTTATTGACCTGTGTGTGGTCTATTGTTTATATAACTACGATTCGTAACTCGACATTTACCATAAATATTCAGTTTTTTTTCCGCTCAAAATTGGTAGATTTTATAAACTGATATAACATTATATTCGTAGATTTTAGGTTATAGGTTGACTATAATATTTATTACTCGTAATAAAGAGTAGATAATCGATTTTAATCCAAATTTAAATGGCCGCGAATCGGTCAACTGTTCAGGTCTAGCCCACTAAATGAAAAAAAAAAAATTTACTGACCATATTTAGGCGGCACAGGAGACACGCCGTATATTATAACACATATTATATTTAACATAGGCGCGGCGACCTTTAAATGCCATTGTCGCGTGTTTTGGAAAATATCGCAAACGTTATTTCTATAAATATTATATTATTATATACTTACGTGCCATTATTTTTAATCACAATGGGTCTTATATTTTCGTATACGATACATTATGTGTAATAGAATATGTACAATCAAAAATATTATGTGCGAACACGAATGTTCATAGAAACGAATCCGCACGCAACTGTGAAACGATAATACCGGCGAAATAAGTCTTTGAGAGGAAAAAAAAAAAAACTTTATACTATGAAAAAGAGAAAATGACACACGACGACTCATTGTAAACGAGAAAAAAAAAGTCCGATGCTTCGACGATGTATAGCTCTTCGTTAACGTTTCTTTATGTGTTCACAACGTGGACATCATCGTGGAATTTAATATCAATTTTTCGAAAATTTCCATTGTAAATTTACCTGTATCATAACATTTTATACAAAAAACGTTTCGTCGGTTAGATAGATATAAATTCATCCGACGAATTTCTTTATCAGAGACGTTCGTTTTTTTATTTTTTTTATTATTGTTATTTATTTTAAATGCATTTTTTTTATAGTTTTTTCCATGAACTAATTTAATTTAATATTTATATTATAATATTTTACATTATTTTTATAAGAAAATACATTCAGGTATTGTAAAATTGATTTATTATGTTATTATTAATTATAAGTCATTCTGCGAATTGAATGCCGTAAAACGGGCATTAAATGTTTCAAATAATGCACGAAAAAAATATATCAAATACTAAAAAGGAAAAGAATAAGTTCTATAAAAAAACATTAATAGGTATTCTTAATAATATAGGTTACGTAGTTTAATTGAAGTTTTATTTTTTTATTCATTACATTAAGAAAAGATAAAATTTTATGAAAAATGAAAAAATTTAACTTAAAAATTGAAATGCAAAAGCAGAATACTTTAATAAAAATAAAATATGAGTATGATTCGCATTTAAAGTTATAACTGTTATAAGTATTTTCTTAAAAACAAAATAAATATAATATATTAGTAGTCTTATATGAAAATTAATAATACAGAAATGTAATTTATGTGATGGGAATATCAATGATAAACGAGACTGACTAATAAATATAGTCGTAATATGTAGGTAAATTTTTTAAAGGTACAAAACGGAACAATAGATTTAACAATTACAAAAATAATAGTTATCAACGTTATTTCTTAGAGAATTAAATTGTTAAATTACGGTCATTGTTACAATAATATTTGAACTTTTATTAAAAATTGTTGAATTATTAATATTTTTGCAGGGACATAAAATAAGATTACATTGACACTATAAATATAATATATTAGTAATTCAATTAACTAAAAACTTCCATGTTTTTAATCATAATTATTAATCTGTAATATCGTTTGGTTGAATAAAATAACAAAATATAATTAAATTCCACAAATCAATAAATCGATTATTTATATCAGAAGATTTCATCATAATTGGATTAAACGTTTAAAATGTTTATTTATTTTTATATACAAATTTATAGGCAAATTTAATACGCCTTGATTGTTAATTTTTGCATTCTCTCTCTTTGCTTTTACAGTCGAATTATTTCGCTTCTGTCTTCTGGGATGTCTAATAAATAATAATAATATACATCCCAGCCCACGGGAGTGGTAACTTCTCTTACAACGTGCCTGATTTACCGTGAAATGAAACTACCCTCACCCGACCAATTTCTCTTCGATCAATTTTCTTCGATAATTTTACTCTTCTTCGCATCGTGTTCAACCAGCATTAGTAAAATTATACAATACCTAAAAAACAATTTGTAAAAAAGCTTTTACTCTTTTAATTTAACTGTCATTTAACAATTTATATTCACGGTACTGTCTTTTGTTGTTTTAGAGTTTTTAAATTAATTTTTCTGAATGAGACTGTTAAAAATTTTGTTCACTCAGTTCCTCGACGATCCCCCCCCAAAAAAAAAATGATTGTTTTAATATGATTGATATTTATATTTCCTTGCACAGATTAATACGTATATATGTGCAAAACAAATAATACATAATACATTATGAAAATATGATATGCCTATGATAATTTTTTTCATAATTTATGTTTCGCTAATATTTTGACTTAAAGCCAAAAGATATATTTTCACAACAGATTAGTGAACACGTAAACAAGTCGAGGAAAAATATTTAATAAAGGTTTTGAGGCAAAAATATATATCGAGTGTAGGATTTATTTTAAAAAAAAAAACATTAAAAAATACTTAATTTATGCAATGAATGTTTCCCGCAGATTACTTTTGTTTTTCTGAAAGCTGATAAACGGCATAAACCTAATTGTTTCTTTTTTAAACATTAATCTAATTAGTTCTTCGACATGGGTTGTGCCAAAAAGGTTTTTTCCTGTTTTAACAACACTCAGCTTTTAGGAACTATATTTTGGAGGCCCACAGCGTGGTTTAACTTTAGCAGTCCTAAATTATAATATTTATTTCAACCATAAAATATATATTAACGAAATGGAATAACCGTAACGGCGTTTTTAATATATCAAACGTTAAAATATTTTGCCACATTTGAATGTAATTTTTTTGTTGAAAATATTTCATAAATCAACTAGAAAAAGTTAAAAGATAGCATAAAATCAACTAACTTTAATTGAGTAGCTCTTTACGATAATAATTAATGAAAGGTTTAGTTAATATTTTTATTATATTTGTATTGAACAATTTAAAATCGATTGATTTTATAAGTTAAAATATGTTACTTTATAGACTTAGATTTACGATATTAATTAGACTTACAAGATTAAGTATACTATGCTTATACTATTCTTACATAATCATTTTACTAATATACAAAGTATATACATAAGTATATTATATCGTAAGAAAGTAAATAGAAACATTTATGTCTTTGGTCTACATTTACAATAAAGTTAAGTATTTAATTAAAAACATCTTTATCTTCAAACATTTTATTTTGATTAAACTTTAATTAAATTAAATTTCATTACATTATTAATGTCAGGTAATTTATTAGCTAAAGTAATTGAGAATTTGACTTAACAAATTTCTTTTCTTATTTTATATTGATTAGTTATCAATAAATATTTTTAAAAAAATCATTTGAACGAATTAAAGTTTTATTAAAAATAACTTTGTATCAATATTTATTATAATATAATGCAAATAAATATACTTATAAACATAGGTTAGAATAAACTATTTTACTATAATTTATATTGAGTAATTTTCATATATTTTGTAGTATTATTATCATACTCATATTTACTGAATTTTATTAAACTCGCAAGAGAAATTTGAATAACATGAAACTTGGCCCAATTTCAGACGTTTAATATATGAAATCACATTATCTTTAAAATTGCTTATTAGATAGTTTCTTCGCCAAAAACAATTAATTTAAACTCTATAATTTCGTTTTCAACTGACTTATACATATTACATATAAATTAGTTTTGTTGGTATTGTTATAATAACCATTTTCAACATAATCTCTTTTAAAATGTATTTTCAGTCAGCCTAAAAGAAAATTATTAGTGTACTCATGCTCCTCAAGTAAATTATATAATTGTTAATATTTGCCATTATATAACCCGCATCAGTGGCGTATCTAAGATTTCTTCAAGAGAGATGCTATGATCAAAATCTCATAGGAATATTAATCCCGATGAAATAAAGAATAAATCTTCTCTTTGGTCCTCAAAAAATAATGAACTTAAATTTCAAATTGATAACATTAAACGTGTAAAATAAAACATATTATATAAATATAGAATATTATAAAATATAATATATATATATATATGTTTTAATTATATAATAATATATATTTCAAAAAAAGTGGGAACGTCGATTTTGGACGTTCGTCCCTTCAGCCCTCGGGGAAATTAGTGGTATATTACAATTACGATTTGAATAGAATGATATTGTATTAAAAAATACGATTCTGAGCAAAACTTAATATAATACAAAAAATTATACTGATAAGTCATTCCAAAAGTTTACCACGTGTGTAAACTACTTATAAGAATACTAAAAAAAATTTCAAGTACTTACGTGCAAAATCGTATTAGTTATCATGAAAAATCTAAAATCATTTTCATCAAAATTACGATTACCGTAAATTTTCCCGTTTTTTTCATTATTTTTTGGTAGTCCTTGTGGAAAAACTATTGAGAAACTTAAATAATGACCGAAATAAAGTATAAACTAAATGCAATTTGCTACCGAAAGCATAATTCGTAGCCCATTCGTGGTAATCGGCCATTATTTCTACCCGAAATCATGATTTCAGACTTTTAAAAACACAAAATATCATAATATTCAATTTTACTAAATTCAATTATTCAATTTATTCAAATTTCAGAACCTCATAAAAAAAATTGTCAGTTGGAATTTTCTAAATATTTTCTAAAAGTATTGAGTAGTATATGATTATGCTTCTATAAAATTTTCAATATTAATTAATATTATTTATAATATCAATATAATAATTAATATTATTAATAGTAATATTAAACATTTGAAAAAATTTCAAAGCTCTATATTTAGTCAGAAAATTTCAAGTCCCTGCGATCAAAACCCAATTAGTTATCACGAAATAAAACAATTTTAAATAATGGAAACCGTAATTTTGCCGATTTTCCGCCATTTTTTGGTAGTTTTTCTTCTCCCAAGGATAAAATTTTGAGAAATTCTAAAAATGAGCTGAATAAAGTATCAACAAGATGCAATTCGCTACCGAAAGCGTATTCTATTTACGGTAATCGGACCATTACCCAAAACTGTGACTTCATATATAAAAAAAAGCATAAAACTAATACATTCTTAGCTTAGCGTTAGCTCAGAATCTAAAAAAAATTCTTTGGCATATATTATTTGTTTAATAAATTTGAAATACAGGATCGTACCTAGAGGTGTTTTGGGTTTTAATCCCCCCCACCAATATTAAACCTTGTTTAAAATTAAAATTAAAATAATTGATACAATAAATTATTACTTTCTTTCATTATAAAATATTTAAAAACAATTAAGAAAACAATCTTATTAGTCACGTGTCAAAGGGGGTCCTAACCCTAGCGTTTCCCTCTGATTCGCATTATTTTACATTTATTTTAGTTATTAGGTATCAGTAGCGTATTTGAGATTCTGTCAAGGGTGTATATAGGATGGAAATATTTCATTGACAATGGTGAAGACCTTCATCGTCGTAAACAATGTGCGTTAGGTAGCAATTTCGATATTCTTATTTTCATTAACTTCTTATTCTTATAGTTATATAAAATTATTTATTTAAATAATAATAATAATACAAACTGTTTTTTCTTTTGTAAATCATAAATGATATTTAACAAATTCTATTTTAGTTGAACCATAACAATGCTTATATATCTTAACTAACTTATCATAAACAAACCTAATCATTTTATTAAAAGTAGCACGTTTCATTTGTCGAAAGTTAACTAGGTAAGTAGTTGGTTTTTGATGACGAATAGCACGTTTGTGTTATTAATCAAGAAAGTAACGTATAATTGTCGTTTTAACAAGAAAACTGAATGTTTCATTTATTCCCATGTAAATATTATCAGGTACCTAATTTTCGCAATGAAAATATTAAACGTGTTAGTTTTCGCAAACACTCTACTATTTCTAATAGATCTGTAATTAATTTTGTTCAATAATTCTGAAAACACACATTTTTACAAACGACAATATTATTATTAATATTTTGATATATGATGTTTCTGACGAATGACTGTCACGACTTACTTATGAAATATCATCGTTGCGTTACACAAATAGCTCATGACTAAAATATCAACAATACAAATTAAAAATAAATAAATGTAATTTATAAATAATGTTGTGAATTTTATAAAAATTAACAAAATATGTGAAAAACAATAATATTTACGTATACTATGATGAAATAATTATAATTATTATACAATTATTATTACAATTAAATAAGTTTTAAACGTACGAATAAACGCGAGCACTTTAGTCGTGAAAATTAAGTTAACTATGCAGTTGGACTACGTGTCTAGAAAGTTCAGATGCAATTAAATTCGTCATTGGGATGAAATAATAATAATAATAATAATACGATAGAATGCTATAATGTAAAGATATCGTTAATATTTACAGATATCACTTAATAAAAATATACATTATAATTTTCTGTAAAACGACACTGTAATACAATAGTATTATAAATTAATATTAAATCGAAAGGATAATATTATACTTTCATGTACGGTACATCATTCTACCCGCAAGCACTTGGAAATTGTGTTTATAATGCTATATTATAATATGCTATTTAAAAGAATATACTTTTAAAATATGAATTAATGGTAAACTTGTATAGTATATAAGTTGTCATCATAAATGAAATAAAAAAAGTACCGCGGTTGCTCTGTAATACATTGGTAATGTAAATGCCAAGTCTTGTCACTATATGTACCTACATAGAAATTTATAAAACTTTGATATAAATTAATTATAACAAAGAAATTTCTTATAAAATGGAAGATATATATGAACACATAGTTTTCTATTTGCAAAAAATATTTTATATCAAATGACAATATTTAATGATGACGAAATTGTTTTTTTGTAAGAAAATACATCAATTTCTAAGAAAATAAACGAGGAAGGATAAAATTTAATGAGACTAAGTCATTTATAGTTTGTATTGTTATCATATTGTATATTAAGTTTTGCTAATTGTCTTGAACCCGCGCAATCAAGTTAAATACGCGACGAATTAAAAATTCGTGTAATTATATACTTAATAATTATTATTTAAAAATTGTATTAAGTTGTTATTTACAAACTTCACATTTAAAAAAAATAAAGAATTGTCTTTGGCTGTGAAACCGTATTTTTTGTTATAATGTGCTTATATAATAAATATTTACATTATATATATTATTATTCTTAACTCAGCATTTGAATAAAAAAATATATAAAATATGCGTAAAATATATTTAGCTTTTTTATATAGTGATCTATTATTCACAAAATATATTGTGTAAAATACAATTTCGTATTTATAATTTTATTGATAGACAATGGATTTTTATTTTACACTTATTTTTATACAATTAAATTCCTAAAAGTGATGGAATTTACGTAAATAATAAGTAGAGAACTATCAGAACTGCTGAATTTAAAACAACTTTACTCTTACAATAATATTATAATAATATCAATCGTGTTTCTCAATTAGATTTATTTCGACGAAAAGTTTGAGTAAAAATATAAAAACGTTAATTCGTGTTTTGTGCGTTAAAAATGTCCTATCCTGGTCCATTGTTTTTTATCGGTCTATTAATGGAAACGATGATAAGTTATTTTTTTTTTTCTTTTACGTTTTTTAAAATAATACATTTCTTATTCTAGTCAAAAATTAACTATGATATTTATGAAATGATAAGTGCGAAGATTATTATTATGTCCATCGCTCGATGTCATCGCGGCGACATATTAGATTATACTGCATTTATAGCGGAGCGAGTTGATTTCGACGTATGTTGATTGATGAGTATACACTATTGGTAGCTATGAAGATCTCATTTCCCTCGGAACATCGATACCGGATATTTTATTTCTTGGGACCTTTGTCATCCACGCGAAGAAAACCAGATAGGGAATACTGAATAACATATACCGGAAATCGTTAAGGAGTCGACAATACAGGGGAAAAAATATACCAAGAGCAGACCCTGCGGGGGTCTGTGTGATTTTTCACACTGTTTTCTCAACGGGATTTTGTGACTTTTTCGTACCGCTAGTAAATGCAGTTACTTTTCCAATTGGGGAAAAAATGAACGATCGATTTTAGCTATCGCAACCCATCCAGATGAAATCGATTGCTTACGATTTGTTCGGTAAATTTTCCCGTTTTTGTTACAACAATGCACATTTCATTTACCTATAACAATAATAGTCACTATTAATTATTACGTCATTTTTTATGGGCACAATTGTAATTTAATTGAATGAATGACTTCACGCGATCGTCTCAAATCAGCTGTAGTGTAGAGTTTTAATAATTTTTAGATAAACAAGATAATAAAGAAAGATAACATAATTTATACTACACATATTGTTATTATCATTTCGTGTTATCGATTTAACAGTAACGAGAAAAAGTAAAACTAATTTATCAAAAATATAATAGTTTTCGTCATATACACATACTTGGGTATTAAAATTCCAAACTATTTTAACTGATTTTAATTTATTTCATAACAAATTTTATATTATTATTATTATTATTATTATTATTATTTACGTAGGTAATCGGTTTTGTATTACAAAAATTATTTTTCAGAAAATGTATTATACAATAAAGAGAATATTTTAGTAGGTTAGGTTAGTTCACAATTTTACCTATACAATATATATATTTTTTTAAATTTAAATTTTCTACATTAATTACATAAATAGCTATATAATAGTGATCTATTATAGCTCGTCGTAACATGTTTTTATTTATTTTCACTCATTTATTGATGAGCAGCCAACTTGAACAACACATGTTATTTATGTTACTATATAAAGACACTTTTGAAGTTTTTCAACTTTTTATTGCCTGCGCATTTAACAGTGTAAACGTATTATTAATTAAAAATGCCGATTAATAATCATCCTTTGTCATTATAAATCTTTTATCATAATAAAACAAACAAGCACATCCTGCGAGCGTCTTAATTTTTTTTTCTTTTACATAATAGGTACTTATAAATTATAAGTTGTAACGTTTTAATCGTATAAATAAAATTCGAAAATATCTCTTAACAAATGATTATAATGCGGAAACAGAAAAACATTGACTAAGATAATATTTCCAATTATTTATGTTAATGGTAACCGATTTCATCAGTATTTATATTGTTATATTTAATTGTACGCAAACATAGATTTTATTCTTTGTTTAAAATCTAATTAAAATATTTAGCATATTATGCTAAATATACCTACATTTTGTTATAGAATAGATACAAAAGATTTTTGTTTGATATTCGTTTTTAATTTATTCCATTATATTGGATATATTATAAAATAGAGAATAAAGATAAATATTGTTACGTAGTTTTTATTATTGTTATTATTTTTATTATTAGTTGGTTAACAAATTTATTAGTATTTAATATAATTTAGTAGGTAACTTATCTGTTATCTATTTTTCTATTCAATTAATAATCAATACAATTTATTTTAATTCAAGCTATTATGTTAAGCGCAGTACATGTTTCAATAAAAGTAAATAAAAACAAATATTAATACAAAACGCGAGTAATTTACTACGTCAGTATCGTTAAATTTAGGATATGACAATTTTACATAAAGTTTTAGTGTGTTATAATATAAATTATGTAAATAAATGAAATATAATAATACTTATTTTCCATTAATACTTTTTGGTATTCACTGAAATTTTGTGTTAAATTGTTTTTATAACATTTTTACGAAATTTACAACACCAATATTATGTTTTCTTCAAAGTAATAATTGTGGTTAAATCTATAGTCTTAAAACCATTATTATCTTTGTTAACAGTCTTAGTAACGGTCAGGTTATTAATATTAATCTATATATTTTGTTCGAGCATAACTTGTTTCAATGATATCAATTAAACAATGCGCGTTAGCCGTACCTAAATAAGTTTAGTAGTAATACAATTTTTAAAAAATAGAACAGACATTTTTTCAAATTGTCAAGGATTTTTTTTAGCCTATTGACTAATTGTTCTATACACAACACAAATGTCATTCGTATAATAATATATATTCAGTTACCGTATTAAATTTTTAATAAATTATTCGATTGTTATTTTATAAGACTAATTTTTAAATTGCAATAAAAACCACTAGTTTTAAACCGAAACGGTTTGTAAAAATACTTATTTTTTTACAATTATAATCAAATTAGTTTTTTGTTTCATTTAAAAATAAATTATCCTATTTATGTTTATTTGTGAGACATTGTTTAAAAAAAAATCTCTTCACTCCAAACTTAAACGCGGTATAGGTTTCACCATTACAATTTAAATTTCCGAAAAACACTAATCTAACCATGTTTATGTCTATCGGCAAGCGTAATACTACAACTATTATATTAGTAATTATTCTGTTTTATCAGAATTTATATTCTTAAACGTTAACTTTTAAAATATTATATCAATGTGTGAAATTTGATATTTTCACATTGTTTTTAACACTTTTATTTTTTACTTAAATAACTATTTATTCGCTTAATTGTTATTATTAAATTAATATATATAATTTTAAAATGTGAAACGGAGAAACAAAAGTAAAGCCGAAATGACTATTATGACTTACAATTATCATATCCAATTTAGTTATTAACGCTTTATATTTGATTAATTTCACTCAGTTATTATTATTATTATTTTTTTTTTTTTAATAAGGGGTAACAACCTTTAAGACTAGCCCTCCAAGTATATACTCCTTCATCTATTTCTATCCTCCGCTGCTTCACTTCATTGCAAATCAGCTTCTATCCTTCCCACATATTTAATAACACAATCTTCCTATCTTAAGTGAAGTCTACCTAATGGTCGTTTTCAATTATGGTCCTTGTTATTGACCCCTGTTTCCTCCATGCATGCCCTGCCAATCTCAGTCTTCTGACAGATTTATTTTATGATGTTAGGACGTCGAAAAAGGTTCTGGAGTTCTTGGTTATGTTGTTTCCTCCATTCACTGGTTCGATCATCCTTGCACGGTCTAATAAAAATAATCCTTCTCAGAATTTTCCTTTCGAAAACTTCCAACCTCATTTGTTTCGTTTTCCTGGGAAGCTTAGTCTCCGAGCCGTAGCACTACTGAACGTATCAACGTCGCATATATACGTACTTTAAGATTTTTTGAAACAAATTTAGTATTCAGTACTTTTCCTAACCCATAATAGTAGTTATTCCTTTTTTTTAGTCTAATATCGATTTCTGATTTTATAATATTGTCATTAGTCATATTGATTCTAAATAGTTAAAGTGTGACATTCTTTTAAAACTGTGGTTTTCTAGTTTAATTATTTCATCTTGTCGACAATCGATCTCTCTTTTATTCACTATTATATATTCTGTTTTTCATAATTAATTTGTAAACCAACTTATCCCGCAATTTTTATGAGTTTCCGACATGATGAATTAACTTCTTCTACATTATTCCCTATGATGGCAATACCATCTGCGTAGACTAAAAGGGCAACAGTTGTTTGCTCTAACGAAAAATCTATAGTATCATTTGCTTCTCTGACAACCTTTTACAACACTTAATTAAAGAGAACAAGTGAAAGTGCATCCTCTTTTCTCAGTTCTGTTGTTACTCTGATCAGTTCTAAAGCTCTTTTTGCTGTTTTCACTTTAATCTCAGTATATTTTAGAGTAGTTTCGACAAGGTTTACTAATTTCTTTGGGTAACTGAATTCTTTCATTATATTTATATTTATTTTTATCTATGGATCGAGTTATAGATTTTCTTAAAGTCTACAAATAATACACAAAGATTCCTATTAAATTCCCAACCTTTTTGATAAATTTGTCTTAAGTTGAAAATCTAATCCGTGGTTGACCTGTTCTTTTTAAAACCACATTGGTAATCTCCCAGTAGCTCTTCCGTGCGAGGTTTGATCCTATCTAGTATGCAGTACGCCAAAATCTTGTAGCTGACGTTGAGCAATTCAATACCTTGCAATACCAAAATAATTATTATATTATTATTTTGATAAAAAATATATTAAATTTTAAAACGATAGATGAAACCTGAAGTAATCTAACGCAATCTCGAAACTTTTACGTACCAATAAATTTGTTTTAATAATATTATATTATGATAACATTCATAATATATAATAGTAAAATATTTAATAAACACAATGACGGAATTTGATTTTATATCATTTTAAGTAAAAGTCTTATCGAAATAGTAATATTACGAATTTTGATTTTGATTTGCAGATAGTAATTTCGTGCTCGGAAATGCTCAAGTGCCATCGCTGTATCCGATAGTGTACTGTTCGGACGGCTTCTGTGAACTCACAGGGTTCGCCCGGGCACAAATTATGCAGAAGGGGTGCGCCTGTAAGTTCCTTTTCGGCCCAGACACTAGTGACGATCACGTTACTCAAATTGAAAAGGCATTGGAATGCAAAGCTGAACTAAAACTGGAATTGATTTTCTACAAGAAAAATGGTGAGAATATATAATTAAATTTACATTTCGTCATAATCATAAAACGTGAATTGTTATAATAATTATAGTACCTATTTATTTGTAAGTCTTATAAAATGCATTTTCTGAAGAAATCGATTTTCTATGAAAAAACGAATTATAAATCATTAATTTTATTATTATCTAGAGCTCAAAATTACTCATTTTAAATATTACGTCCTAATAAAGTGTATTCGGATTTTAAAATATTATTTTCAACATGATATTGATTTCATTAGGTTATATAAAAGAGAGAAAAAAGAAGGTATTTTTTTTTCAGTTCCGGATTACGGGATGAATATTAATGAATTCAAAATAAACCTGACGAATTATGATTGGACGATTTTGTTAACTAAATTTGTGGAATATCATCTATATTGTACAAACTATGAACAAATAGTTGTAGGAAAGGGTATTTGTTTTGTTTTTTTTTTTTTTTGTAATAAACTACGTACAATATTGTTATAAAGTTACTACTTAGAAAAAAACAAGCATATTTCTATTCCGATTATTTCAAAAATATTCACCGTTTTAAAGTTTTAATACCTACCTTTATTTATATTAACATATTATTAAATATAAAATACTTTTATAAAAACTTATATTATAATAATAATATACACAATTTATTAAAATCATTAAAATGGTTTTGCATTTATAATAAAATGAAATACACGAGTGAAACATTACATAATACATATTTCCATTTATAAATGAATTGTTTAATGTGCCATATTAATTAAAATATAAAGGCCAAATATTTAATTTAGATATAGAAACTGAATAAAAACGTGGAAGTGAAGCAAAGGAAAAGTTTTTTCTACGAAGTCCAAACACGATGCAATGCAGTTAATATTTTTAAGTGTGTTTCTAAGAGCTGAAGTACTGTAGATTAGGTGTGAAAATGTATAAATATTTTCAAAATAATTTTGCTTGTGAGTTATATCAAATAAGAAATTTATGACTTATAAATCTAATATTATTATTTAAATTCGATAATTTTTATTTTTTGAAAGTAAATCGAATTTCATATTAAATTCAAATTAAGTTATTGTACACAATATTATATTATGAGAATAGTTACTAACGACAATCATAATGTAAAAGGTAGCGAGAGTCCGTAATACATCAAAGTCTTGGAAATTTATTATGATTACTATATCATGACAAAATAAATTAATATTTGAGTGCGTACCGATAGGTAAACTTTATCAAAAACAAATTATAAAAAATGTAAGGGACCTTAAAGCATCCTTTGAGCTACGGTATAATTACACTAGAATTCTCTGTATTTGTTATTTACACTTTTGCGACCCATTGCTTTTACAATATATATGGAACGATTATTTTTAATGAAATAAATCTAACGTAACAGTATTTCAATTTGTTTATGACTATAAATTACTGCATTGAATGTATATTATCACTTGTATACAATTATATTCATATTTAATTCATGATAAAAAGTGGGTAAGTGATAATCGATCTATATCTTTAAATTAAATAATAGATTATAGATTATTACAACTATTCAAATATTAGTTTCTAATTAAGTAATCTAATATTATTACCAAATTCTCAAAATGTCAACATTTATAATGTACGGTAGTTACTAATCAGACGAATGAACATGTTGCATCCTTTTATATTAGAAATAAAGTTTTTTTTTAACTAATTTATTATTTAATTAGGTATTTAAATTTATGTTTGTGTATCCATAAAAGAAAATAATAACTTCTGAAATTGTTTATGTATTTTCATTAAACGCAAATGTGATATTAAGGTTTTTTTATCTTTTATTTTTATACGTATGATACGTTTTATACGTTTTAATATATATTTTTTTGTTATTAAATTTTTTAGTTATAAAAGTTTTTATACAATTGACCCTAGCATATATTTAAAAAAAATATGTCTTCATATTTATTTTATAATAACATGTTCAAAAATACTGAATTATAAGGATACAAATTTTTCATCAATATAGATACTTGTAGTACATTAAATTAGGTTTTATTTAATATATTTAATTAAACTGTTGGGTTTCCATAATAAACGTACTTACGTTTTTTTATACGTATTCACTGTTATTATACTATTACGTTTTAGAAATTACATATTATTTATTTTATGGGATGTTTTCGTGTATTATTCTGAGAAAAATTTAGTTTACTTTACAATACATCAGGCCATCCTGATAGTGTTCGGACTTGGGGATTCGTTTTCCTTAATTACAAATATTTTTCTTCTATATTTTTTGTTACTTAAACCTATATTAAACCTTATCTTGAACCTTATAGTTCATAAGACTTGAATAAAATTAAATTTTTCTATTGTTCTTTAAAAATATTTTCTTTGCTATTTTTTTTAATATTTATATCTGACCATCACTGGCACGTCTTAATAAACATGAACTAAGTTGACTTATGACAGAACCATTATATCAATAAATTGAGACCCAGAAAATGAGAATTAAATTTATGTTATCTCACTGCATCATACAGTCAAGATTAAGTTAGATTAATCACACAAGATATTTAAAAACATTCATTCCTAGACTCAGGGATATATAAAATAATCTCATTCATCAATATAATGTGTATCACTTTAGTTTATTATTATTATTATTATTTTTTTTTTTTAGAGATTTAACCACTAATTTAATTAAAAATATAGTTTATTTTATTTAAAATATAATTTACTCGTATATTAAAATATATTTTATAAGTATAACCATTATACATAGGTAATTATATAACCATTTTATAGTACAAAATATCTTAACAAATCAACATGAATGTAAAGATAATTAATATTTAACTTTGTTATTTGTCAATTATTATAGGTTTGTAATCTAAAATATCAAACTGTCATCGACTTCGATAAATGCATTTATGAAATGCAATCTAAATATTGATTTTGTTAAATTAATAGTAAACTTAACTCCATTGTTTCAAGTTACAACAAATAAAAGCTAATTAGAATATTAAATTGTTTTATTAGTATTATATTTTATTTGTCAAAGTTGAAATGAGATATTAACATTAAAATATTTCATAAATTTATAAAATGGACACATTACGGTGCATGCTCAATATTTACTAATTAACAAAACGTAAAACATTTTTATAATACAGTTGTAAAATTAAAATTTTTAATAATATTCAATATAGGACTATTTACATTGATAAACAATATCTAAAATTCTAAAATAACGAAATATTCTACTTTAACATAATACATTTTTTAAAATGTAATCTTACCTTAACCTAATCTAATCTCGTATATGGTTATATTGGTTTTATATTTAAAATACCAATAATGATTTATATGTGATATTTAAGATATTTTACTACGATATACGAAGTAGTATTAATAGTAATAATAATTTGATACATATTTAATTCGTTATGGATGTATAATGTTTTTAAATAAATGTACGTATTGTTCGTTTATATTATAAATATAAAAAAAAAAACTTTTGTAAAATATTATGTCGACACATTTAAATAATGGATAAATACGATTTTGTAAAAATTATAATAGTTTAAAAAATTTGACTTCTTTTAAGCTTTATATTTAAATTATACTACGAAGCTTAGTACAAAGCATATATATTTATGGTACAGCCATCAAAAAAAAAAAAAAACAAAATAATTTTTAATATTTAAATCAGAAGTGTAAATCTTAATATACGATAAGAAAAAACGGGTAGGTAATAAAGAATATTTAATGAGAGGTCGTTTATTATACACCTCAGACGTTAAAGAAATTGTTCACCGGAATAGGCACGAGGAAGAAAATAATAACGCTATTCTATTGTTTTTCTATAGGAGACGGTTTAAGAAATATTTTACAAAGATACGACTTGTATCTTTCATTTTATAAAACGTTAAATTATTTATCGTAGACACGTACAATAGCGTGTATTTCTATTTATTGATAGTAATACTTTCGGGTGGAAAAAGAAACAATTATTGTTATACGTATAAGTCTTTAACAAAATAAAACTACGTGAACGTATGGTATTATTACTGATACTTATGTTATCCGGTTACTAACCTAACGATTTTTTCATAAATCTTCTTCTAGAGTCGAGATCGTCCAATATATTTTTCCACCTGCGACACTGCAGTGTAAAATTGCGTTTTCTCTCTATATTTCTTTCACGTCTGTAGTATTTTACACCAATTTCAAGAAAATTAGAAATACCAAATACAATCAAACATTTACAATGGGGTTTATTGATATTTAAAATTGTCAATAATTAAATAATTTATTTTTAAATTGTAAATGAATCGATGTAACTTATTTTTCATACTGTTAAAAATTTTATTTGAATATTCAGGGCAAAAAATATGATTGATTGTAATTATTTTACAAATAATATCAAAATCATTAATTATAAAAAGTAGTAAATCTTAATATATAAACTATTTTGTTTTTCATGTAAATTTTTCGGATTATTATATGTAATTTCTAAAAAAGTAAAACAAAAGTTATTGTATAATATTGAAACAATAACTAAATATTATAAGTTATGTGTACCGCTACCCTCTTATAAAAACTTACCTTAACGTTTAGTATTACATTTATATGTTTCAATTTATATTTTCATTTTTTGTTATTAATGAACTTAATGAGTTATATTCATTTTTTGGATTATCCTTTAATGAACATTTATTTCTTATCATTATATAAATATTAAATAAAATTGTAATTTATTAAGTAAAATTATTTTAATATATTATTTATTTTAGTGTAAATGTGTAGTTATTGATTATACAATCAGTCGTGTTAAATGTTTTAACTATTTCGATCTATTGGTATTTCTTCGAAGTCGCCGTTAAATATACGAGGTACGATATAAAATGAGCGTATGCATTTCATAAAACGAATTTAAGTTACGATTATTTACATCATATTATATAATATAATCTTTAGAAACTTCAACGTTTTACTATTTACTTGATAGATTTTCACATATTAAAATAATTATCGATTGTATGTTATTAAATAGGATTTGTTTCGAAAACAAGTTATTAGTTTAGAAGGTCATATTTATAGATTTATATAATAGCTTGGATATTACTACAACATATTTGTTTTACAATTCGTATTATAGATAATTAATCAACGCTATTTTGGTCAGAATTGTTGTTTGTTTTAATTTTATATAAATAAGATAAAGTGATAGTTAATTATTAATTCAATATTTTTTAAAATTAAATTCTAAATTTTGGTCTTATTTCTATTATTATTTTTAGAATTAAATATTAAAATTTTGAAACAAAATCTTGTAGGAAGAAGGAAATAGAAATAGGTATAATTATTTCAATAAAATATTACCGTTTTATCACATAATGCATATTCTATGATTTTTTTTTCTTTTCTCTCAATAGACTTGTACGATTACTTTTATCTTAAATCGTATTTGAGATTGGCATATAATAATAATAATAGTATAGTATTTAATACCAAATCGATTATAAATTGGGATCAATTATATTATATTTTACAAAGCTACTGGAAATCTATTTTCGTTTTTCTAATCTTTTTGAGACCGTGGAATTATGTTATTATTTGTTAATCAATAAAAATCGTACAAACAGAAGTTTTTAAAGTTTACCTTTTGTGATTTACCACTATTCATTGGATAAATAAAATGGAGAATATTATAATAATAAAGTACATACTTATACGTTGTAAGTTCGGAGACAATTCAATTCAACCGATACGAATATCTCATAAGCTTCTGTGAATACCTATTTTCACTCACAGTAAACCAATTGCTATGTGATAGAAAAACTTTTCTCGAAATCTCATCCGAATTTTCTTTTCGTACATTTTATCGACTACGATTCAAATTTTTATTAAATAAAATCATTTTATCATTGCAAATCGATAAATAATTTTAAAAAACGAATAGTATTAACATTAGGATGACTATTTTTGTCTATTTCGCCTTTATACACAATATTTTTTCTAATATTATTTAAATGGAATTAATTTTATCATTATTTAATTAAATAAAAATCTAGAATTTAAATTTAATTTATGTATTTATTTAAACTGAATTTTAAGTAGGTACAATTATATATTAATATAACCATTTTAATAAAAATAATTTGTCCTTCTAATTTGTTTTCTATATATGACAAGATGAAATATTTTGAGTTAAAAGATAAATATTGCTCACATAAATAACAGAAATAAATTTAGATATTTTTTCATTTTGTTGGTATGTTTCATAATAAGTATTATTGATGTTAGAATTTTATTTGTTTTTTAACTGTACAAAATATTTCATATTTTAACAGACGTTGATAAATCTAAGTATTATTGACTTGAGCTATATTTTAATTAAAAAACAAAAAAATTGTTTTATAATTTTTCTTAACACTAATAACGTTTGTGAATAACATTTAATCATTTTTACTTTTCAAAAAGATGTTATATTTCTTATTAACCCATTTATGGATTAGAAACTAGTTATTTAGATTCTGAGCGGAGCGAGGAATGTATTGATTCTACAAAGATGTTTTTTTATTTTTATGTATGAAAACATTTTTTTGGGTAGAAATAATTGTCCGATTTTCACGTATAGCATATGCTTCGCTTGAAAATGTTGTCTACTTGGTACTTTATTAAGCTCGTTTTTCGAATTTCCCAAAAGTTTTTTCTTAATAAGCGGAAAATTGGCAATTTTTTATCCGCTTTTTATTATATTTGTTTTTTCGTGATTTCTTATTAAGTTTTAATAGTAGGGACTTGAAAATTATTTTAAGTACTAACATAGATTATTTTCAAGTGTGGTGAAATTTTGGAACGGAATAGTTAATTATTTGGTAAAATATAGAGCTTTGAACGTTTTCCCATAAAACTTTAATATTTCCTACAATTTTGGGATTATCTGTTTGAACATTTTATAGAAATTCAATACTATATTACTTAATCTTTTTACAAAATATTTTGAAAATCTAAACAGGCAAATTTTTTTTATAGGCTTTTTATTATTTTTTTTCTGATCTATGAAAACCATTTTTCGAGTAGAAATAATGGTCTGATTACCATAAATAGGGAACCCTTTCTACACCAAATTTCATCTAGTTGGTACTTTATTTAGCACATTTTTCGAATTTCCCAAAAGTTTTTCGTTGAAAAGCAGAAAATCGCCAATTTTTATAGGTTTTTTCTGGTGTATGAAAATATTTTTTCAGGTAGAAATAATGGTCCGATTACCACAAATAGGATACCCTCTTTATAGCAAATTTAATCTAGTTGGTACTTTATTTAGCTCAATTTTTGAATTTCCTATAAGTTTTTCCTTGAAAGGAATGATAACTCCTTAAATATTGATCGTAGGGATTTGAAATTTTTAAATAGATTATTAATATAATAAATCGCAATATATTTAGATACGCTCAGAATCATTTTTTCTAATGCAATATCATTGCATTCAAATCTTAATAATTAGAGTAAACCACTAATTTCTCCGAGGACCGAAGGGACGAAGGAGGAACGTCCACAATCAGCCTTCCCACTTTTTTTTCAATTTGAACTGTCATCGTTATTATTTTTAGTATAAATTATAAACATCATATAATTACATACACAGATTTGTTAAATTTAAAAATTTTAAATTTGCGTTATAAAATATTTTATTTCACGATTACCAAAAAAATTTATTTGTTTTTATGACATTTTTGTCACTTTTATAGCATTAATTTCAATAATTGTGTATTTATATTTATGTGATTATAATAGTAATAATAATACATCAGAAACGTATTTATGGGCCTTCCCACACGTTTTTTTTTAATTGTTTAAACTGTAGTTTAAACATTCAAAATATAATTATGTCAAAGTTTTGACCATAATTATTACTAATGTTATAATTTTAATAAGTAAGTGTACATTTGTTTTCATAAAATATTACATTTATACATTTAATTAAAAAGTACCTACACGTTTGTGATTTTACAACAAATACATTTTAATAATTTAAAATTCGTAAATTATAATATTTTTACATTTGATTTGTTTTTAAATAAATTGAAAATATTAAACATCTATGCAAATATATTAATTAAATTATAAATATTTTTATTGTACATGATGATTTGAGCTGGTAGTTTAATATATTTCCTATTCGAGAATGGTGATATTTATTTGTTAACAATTTAATACCTATATAAATTGGTACGTTTTAATTAGAACTCCAAAATGTATGCAACTATAGAAAATATGAAGAATATTCTTCACACGATTATTTATTAAGTCCTGTACATAGTTTTCTCCAAACTTACAATTATATTAATGAATGATTTATATATCATGTAAAATTTCAATGGGTTGTTTCATTTCTGAATTTAATTATATAATAAATAATATAATGTTCAATCAATGTTATAATAATATTGTTATTTGGTACATACTTGGCTATTATTTTTTTGTATTTATTTGAGTCCATTGTACAAGTTGGATGTATTCAAACTTTATTAAACCACTTACCTAGTCAAAAATTGTTCACTTACCAACAATAGACCCTAGCGGTCATTGAATAAACCAACCAACGGAGTCCAGTCACGTAACTTTGAATTGAAAATTTAACTATAAAATATATCAAATGATTTTGATAGAATTTGTATTACAATATATCGAGCACGTATTTCATAGATTTTCAGAGTTTATGAGTAAAGTTTGTTTTTAAACAAAATAAAAACTGTTAAAAATATTGTAATATGCAATGATAAAAACAATAGTATAATTAATTCGGCGAAATGTATAGGCAATATGTATATATCAGTTTATTCTCTCTTATAGTAAAAAAAAAAAATTATATTTGCTTCGATATCATATTATTAAAAAGAATATTAAAAACTAATAAAATTCATACTAAAGTATATAAATCATGTTATCACAATGTTACGTTTCTTGATATTTTGTATATTATAATTTAGTATAATAAATTAATAACTTTACAGTATCTCCTAGGATATATATATATATATATATATATATATATATATATCGAATTTACTATAATATTTCGTATTATAATGCATCTTAATTTAAATTAAAAAAGAAACAGTTTTCTAAAAAAAAGAAATGAAGAAAAAATAATCCCATTATTTTATAAAAGTTTTTGCTTATACAATTTATAGAAGAAAGTACTTGAAGTGGACTTCTAAAATTTTTATTAGATCACTTCATTCAATTTTAAACTTTAAATACTGATAAAATATATGAGAAATTAATTATTTTTTATTTTACAATCAAAAATATAAAATTAAATATTTACACTTTTATTGATGTAAACGATGTGTTAATTCTTATACATTTTTCAATATATTCAATGTTATAATAATGCATAGATTAGTGTTTTAATATAATTTTGTTGCGGTCTATAATATATTAAAATACATCTCAATTTTTAGTAAATATATTAGATCGAAACGATGGTACCTTGTAGTAGTTTTTTGTTTTGAGAACCTCTGGTCTAGTATACCATATAATATAAAATTTTAAAATGGTAAAATTGCATTATAATTCATTTTATTTCGCAAGTTTAGAGGGCTTTATGTTTAATACTTTGGTTTAAAGAAAGCTCCAATGCTTAATTACAATCCACACATATAAAATACGCACAATTTTAATTTTGTTTTAAATATTCGTTTTATCTATAATGAACCAAATCAATTTTGTTGGGAATAAATGCAAGTAAATTAATTGAAAATTTTTTATAGATTTTTTATATACGTATCTAATAATAATGATAATAATAAGCGAATAATGATGAATAACAAATGAGTTTGTTGTGTTAAACATATTAAAAACAATTAAAAAAAAAAATCAAATTAAAAATTAGCCAATTATTACCTAAGCAAAATTATTAAGAATAATAATATTAAGGGCTAATATTAAATATATTATTTTTGTTTTATATTATTTATCTATATAATCTATACACATTTAACAGATAGTATTTAGTTTTGTTTCATTGTGATACTGGATTTCCCTAACCTCTTCATATTTATATAAAATAGTTCATTTTTTCGTTTTTTTAAATTAAAAAAATATTGTTTAAAGACTTTAATAACAGCTATTAAAACACTAAAATATTATACAAAATTTACTTTCCGTTTAAAATATTCGCATGGGAATCAAAATGATTAATATTTGAGGTTTAACAATTAATTATAATATCCTTTTTAAACGCATAAATTGTTAAAATCGGCCAAATATTTAATTACACGTTATTTCTTTGTGGATAAAGAAAATTATATTACCTTTGTTAGCTACGGATCACATTTACATGGTATAAATGTTAATAAATGTAACTATAATAACTATTTGTTTCGTATTCAAATATACGCTCTTTCATTAGCATCAAACTGGTCTGCAACCTGAAAATATTTTTCAACAAAATCTAATAATACCCTTCTAAACCAATCCTAATTTAACCAACGTATTTACGATATTTATTTTGTTGGAAACATTTAGATTTCTTAACTTTTACACACTGATGGATTAAGTTGAATTATATTAGATTAAAGGCCCGTTACCCCCGGTACCGTCAAGTAAAAATGTTTAACCCCAAATTGTTTTCATATTGTGTAATGTACTCGTATTTTATTTTATTGTATTATTTTACTTACTAACATTTTTTTTCTATCCATCATCATACCCGATAAATCCTAAATATACATATTTTACCCGGAAGTCCTACTTCACGCAGCCCAAGTATTTGCATTCTAATCTATTTTGCAGCTTATTGTACTCGACCCCAAGTAATTACATTCGATGCTAAGTAATAAAACTATAAATTGTTTGACTAATTTAGATAAATCACATAAGAAAATCAATAATTTTTTGCATACCAGGTTAGTTATATAGTTTTACATTATTATTAAAACTAAGATTTAAATCAAATTTCTCGTGTACGATGATGGTTTTAAAAAAAAAATATTTCTATTACTAATTGTTACAAAATATGGAAATGTTTTTATAGTTTAAATTTATACTTTTTCTGTCAAGGTAACGAAATTATAAAATAACTGCGAGTACGTTGAAACAGTAATATACTGAATGGAAATTTTAGAAAACATTTATTATTTTTAAATATATTAACTTTAATAACTTATTTTTAACATCTTAGCTAGGTAATAACAAGTTATATTATATAGTCATTAATTATACATTCGGATCTAAGTTGTTTATATTATCTGCTATATGTATTATAATAATATTATCTACATTTTAGTTTTAATGAAATAACATTTAATATATTCGAGAAGACTATAATGATTTCGAATAATAATTATTTAACTATTTTAGTAAAGATAGTAAATTATAATTTTTAAACAAATTTTACTTAGGGTTGTACATATTATAAAAGTATAAAATTAGTTTTATATTTATAGTTCGGGGGAAAAGTACAAATTTAACATAACCAAAATCATACTAACTCATTAACTTAACCAAAAATGTAATTGACGATTAAAAGAAACCAATATTGTATATATTATTACAAAAAAATGATTGCGAATATATTACTTTGTATTAAGTTACTCCAAGTTCAATAAACATGTGAGTTTTCATCAATTAATTTCAGTAACATTGCAAGTAGGTACTATATATTATTATTTTCGCAATAAATAAAATTTTTTTTTAAATATTTAAAATTTATATTGACCCGATTTTATTTAATAAAATTTATTTATATTTTGCGACCATTAGAAAAACATATTATAGTATATTAGATAATAATATTAAATTACAAGCAGTTTGTGTTTTTGTTATAAATTGATAAATTATTATTATTAGTAAATGTGTTATTTTATAGAAATATGAAATATGATTAAATAAATATTGTAATATCACTGCGTGAAATTTTTGTATCTTAATATTATGTATCTTTTGAAATATCTATTTCCTATTTGGAAGATTATCAAATTGTTAATTTGTATGCAAATGAATGAGAAAATCATTGGACAAAAATAATATTTAGATAATAACTAGTCAACCGATCTCTCCAGAAGAAATGTTTTTATAATTTATTTTATGTAAATGTATATTTACTGAAATCTATATAAAATAAGTGATACGTTATACCAAAAGGTACCTAATATTTATATATTTTTAAGGGTTGTATATTATATTCTTTCTATAAAGCATTTTTCGAAAGAGATCGTTCTTATATGAATATATGAATACAATATATCTGTTTATAGTGGATATTTATGTCAATTTGATAATGATATAAATGGTAAATATGAATCAATAATAAAAAATAAAAAAAATATGGAAAAGATAATATTATATAAGAGCAAAAATATTGTATAATGTATTTTAAAATTTGTATCTATAAACTAACATAATTATAGTTAGTTTGTCATTTTAATGTTATTAATGACAGTGGATATAGATTTGCATTACAAATTACAATTTTAATATAATAGATAACAAAATCTTAGTTTTTTGTTACAAAGGCGATTTGGAATACCCTAAATGTTAATATTAATCTTGTTTATATTTAAAAAGATCGCTTTAATTTTGTTATCAATTTTATATGAATTTATCATTTTAATTATTATTCATTATTTCAGTATGTCATTTTAGTCAATCTTAAAATTGATGATAATAAAATGGTTTAATTATAGTCGTAATGTCAACTACTATTATTTAGATGTTATTTAAATATTCATGATTTATACGAACCATTAAGGTTAAAGTATAATTATTAATCGATAATAATTAATTATTTCACGATAATGTCATATTATATTTTATCCGAATAGTAATTAATAATGTACAAAACTTATGTAAAGTAAAAGTAATTTGTTTTTTGTTTAAGTAAACGGAGATGACATTATCTCTCGATAATTTTTCAAGGAGTATACTTTTACGAACCATATTATTTTTGATTTTTCCCTATAACTCTTATTCTTATATTTTCACATTGCATGGAGTTTATTTTATAATAATATTATATTGTACGCTATTTTATTGACGATTACAAAATTAAATAATACTACTTATTACATATTTTCGCTGTCGAAATATTGACATTATTTGTGTGAATTGTGATTGTGAAGTATTGAGTGATTTGATTATGTAATTTGAACAAAATTTCAAACGGAACTTACAGTAATTGACAGCGGTGGCAGTAACTGCAGAGAAACGTCACGGCGGACGTTACTCGTTGTCATCGTCGCTCACGTTGGAAAACAAACTATATATAATATAATATAATATAAGACGTTATAACGTTAGAAACTCGCTCTCGTTGTTTGTTTCATCGAATAATAATAATAATAATAATAATAATAATAATAATAATAATAATAATAGTGCCTGTTGTAAAAATCAAATATATTTCAAACACAATCCGTTTAATTTACCAAATATGTTTTCGCCTTTCAAACTTTTCGATTTTCGTCATAATCACAAAAGCATTTTGAACATATTGAACTCTTTCAGAATGTACTTCTTGTTTTGTGTGCTTACACAAAGTCACTAAATCACTAAGACGCGTCCACGAAACACGAATAATATTAATTTCACTATAAACACATTTTGTATTGTTTGGCATTTAAAGTTAAAATGGTTTCACACTACGGTTAACGCGTATGACTAATTTTCGACATTTATTATGAATGTTCATTTACGGAATATTTCATTTTGATCTAAAGTTAATCACTAGGATCGGGTTTTATTAGACTTAATCCCAATGCGCGTAAGTTAAACGAGACGGAAGACCGGTGAGAAGAACAAAAGTGATATTTTAAAATCCGCGCGTCAAATAAAATACCATTCCGAATGTGTCATATTACACCTTTCTCGGCGATTCGTGTAAATTTAATTTAAATTATTTTTCGATTTTTATTCACTAGACGAGGTAAGATAAACTAGTCAGCCGGAAAATATATTCCACGGAGAAATATATAAAATATGATTGTAAGATATTTTCCATTGTCGCCTTTCATCAAATAATATTTTATATATTATTCTCCCGACGGAAAACCATGAAAAATACAGATCGAAAGTTCGTGTTACAAAAATGTTAGAATTTATCTAATAGGTGATCGTATGTCTTCATCAACGTTTTTGTAACACGAATTTATGATTATCCTATTCAGTGTACGTATAAATAATATACAAAATACATAATATATCTCAATTTATAATGCAAAATATTTTACGCAAATCGAATATAACAATAATATTATATAAACTAAATATTGTTTTTCGATGAATCTTATAAATAATTTCACACCATTCGATTTAAATTTATTTATTAAATAATAGATATATAAGTTTTTATGGGTATAGTATTCATCATAATATTTATCAATTAAACAATAATATTATGTAGTTATAATTTAAATCACCCTATTAACTTTTTTAGAGGTATCAATGACGTTAATATTACTAAAAACTGTATACGGTTATTGTCGAAAAATGGCACCTTACGTTTAGATTAAAGTAGGGTTTTTGGAGTGTTACATAATAATTGTGCTTGAGAAATGTTTTTAGTTTTGATGTGCAAAATAGAAAAAAAATGTATGATACGAACAAATTATCATCCTACATAAAATAATGGTATCATTGTAGACTGTAGTAGAAAACTATTGTTTAATTTTTGTTTTGACGGGATTTTACGATGATATTTTGAGGTCGACGGTTAAAAATCCAAACGATTCTTTTGCTGTAAAGTAATAATAATATGTATTATTCTATTTAAAGGTCCAGACAGTTTTGTGATCAGTAGCAATCGCGATGCGATGCTTTGAGAGTAGGGAAAACAAATATAAATTCTTCGTCCGACTCGAACGATACGGTTTTTGTAGACGCGCTTATTGAGGAAATATTTACACGTATTTAAGGAATACGGTTCGCGTGTCAACGAGTCCGTTTGTTCCGGATAATATAACCGGAAACGACATTTTATTGTCCGGCACTATGACGCACTTGGAAATCAATTTCGTTTTCTTTGTTTAGGATCGCCGTTTTGGTGTTTGCTGGATATCGTGCCGATCAAAAACGAAAAACGAGAAGTGGTGTTGTTCCTGGCTTCCCACAAAGACATCACGCATACGAAAATGGCGGAAATGCACGTGGGCATGGACTACGATCCCGGTGAGTTTAACACGATTTATGTACGGAAATATCTCCTGATAACTTCCCCTGTGGCAATTTTTTTTATCGGTACTACACTCCGATTTAAAAGGAAACATAAACAATTATATAGAAGACAATAATGTGTTATAAAAAAAATATAGCACATAACGTTTGACGACGTAACTCTGTCCACACACGATCTATTATAATGTAACAGAAACATAACAAAACATAATCTAACAAAGTCTATTTTACATATTATGTAAACAAAGTAATGAAATATTTTCTGGAAATTGTGTAATATTGCTAGTGTGATTTGTCTATCATAGTTTTCTCGTCTAGAGACGACGATATATATCATCTGATTCGAGACGAATTGTCCGAAGGAACTTTTCTTGAAAACTTGTTATTTTAGTACCAACATATAGCTGTTAATTCAAAAGAATTAACGTTATATATTTTAATCGCAAGCGCATAAAAAGTTCATTCGAAGTCCTTTGAGACTGAATTTTTTTAAATTACGCGTAAAGTATTAAAATAACCATACCAAAGCCGGCCGCAAGGGATAATGGACATAGTATATTATATATTTTATGAAAGTACGTATTTAACGCGAAACTATAGCGACCGAACAAATATTTTTTCCCTACGCAATTTCCATCGTTTATATAATGTGAACTCACATTAAAACGTATTTGCATTCGAACGGTTTAGATAAATCTTTCAAGTATCTATTACCGCATATGCGTATAAATACATATTTGTTTCAACCAAAATGTACGTTTCTACTTTTGATGGTATACCTTATACCTAATCGTATTTCTAATATATCAATCGGTATATATTCTGAATTCGATTAAAGTTAATAGAATATACCGTTAATTACATATCAAACAGATCTAATTAATAAATCGAAACAATATTACTTATGATAACATAATATTATGTTTTTTAATAAAATTATACTAAATATAACTTTTTAAATATTTTTATTAAGTGTTCATTGGTTGTTAGAATTTAAATCCACATTGTACAATTATATTATATATTATCCTTATTTTTTTATGATTGTTATTTTAATTTTAAATAAACCTCATCCAAAAATTATATTTTTTTGCAGAGATATTACAATTAGTAAATTAATATGGGACACTCTATATATTATTATATACACATTTCACTATTTATTTTTTAAAATTTTAAAGTTTGTTTTGTTTGTAAGTCACAAATGTATTTATTTCTGAGGACATTTTTGTCGATTTTTTTAAGATATCAGCAGAAAAAGGCCTTATACTTATTGGTAAATTGTGTTGATTTACGGGTAGAATGGAAAATACGGATTATATTGCCACAAAAAAAATTGAGGATCAAATTTTATTAGTATTTATGACAGAAAAAAAAAACATGCTATTTATAATATTATTTTTAAAATTGTCTGCATTTTAATTTTGCAAATGATCATGAAAAAGTATTTATCTTTTTGAAAATGTATAATATATTATGTTGTTATTTATCGTATTTTTATGTATTATTTATATTATTATAAACTTTAATACCAATTTTAAATATAATTAATTTGAGTTTTGATCCTTTTCGTCATGAAAAGAATAAATATATTAATCTTATAATATAAGATTTGTAATATAAGGTCATATATTATGATATATAATGTCTGCAGCTACTTGAGTCACTGTATAATCTAAACAACCGATTATTGTTGACTAATTAAAATTAAATGTAATTATATTTTATAATTAATGTAAACAACGCTTGAGGCTATTAATCTGTACTTATATTTAAGCTCAGTTTTTCATAAATAGAGTATTAAAATACTTCTAAGTCTAATGACATGCTTGATAAAAAAATATACTATTAAAAAATTTAAATTTAAATTATTAAAAAAAAAAATTAAAAATTAAAATTAAATACAAACATGAACAACATTATTGTTATAAATCATCCGTTAAAACGATAAAACTGATATATACTCGTAATATATAACTACAACAATTGTATTATCGAAACTCAAATTATATAGACAACGCCATTGTGTTTCGTTAAATTAATTTGTTTCCTTATCTAATGTATGTAAAAGAAAAGAAAATAGTTTGTTTTTTAAAATATTAACACGATTTAAAAAAAAATAGTTCAGTTATGTAAAAATATTTACAATTTATTTATTTTACAATTCTTTCTATGTTTCAACAAATTTACTTTAATTTATAAAATGTAGGTAAACTATATAATATTGTGATCGCTTTTTATAAGCAATTTGAATTTTGTTACATCATTTTGCTTTCAAAATGAAACTACAATAAAATTTAAACGGAATTCACCAAATTTATTCCATATTTTTTTGTTATTTTCTCATTCAATTATTATAAGTTTTTCTTTAAATAGAAAATTAATATTATGGATAATATCAAATTGTGCTGTGGATCGTAAATATATTATATGCGTTTTACATACATTTTTATACAGATTTTAAATTAATTAACATATCTAATAAGTTATTGTAATGTACGAATTTAAATCGATAAAAAAATTTACAATAAATGTAGTTATATTTCATGTGCGTCGCTGTTTAAAATGATAAACATCGTGCAATCATTTTGTATGTTTAGAAATTAAAATATAAAAAAAAATAGTAATATTATTTAAATTAAATACGCCAGTGACTACGAATTTTTCGCACTATATTAATATTTACTATAAATTTATACGTTAAATTTCATAACAATTTCGTTTGTTGAACAAATATATAGCATTATAAGTTAAATTAAACTTTAACTGAGCATTATTTATGTTGACTATAAAACCTGCTTGATCCACAGGTTCATTTTTGGTGTTCTTTATAAATATGCTTATATCATAAATGTCAAATAAACTATCTGATACTTGTATGATATACTAGTATATATCATAATACCAAATACAAAATTTAAATTAAAAAACATAAACTATTAAATTTGAATTAATAACAAATTAATAAATTGTACCCATACAGAATTTATTATTAATTGATCCATTTGTTGATCGATAATCACATTAAATTTAACTAAATAGTTATTTTTTATTTGCAATATTTATTTCATATGCCGTTTTGTATTAGTATTATACTTACTTTAATTTTTTGGAATAATTAATTATTTTTTATATGTTTATTAAAATAAAGCCCTTCAAACAATAATACCATTATGGCATAATATAAATAGCGAATAACTTATGTTATCAAATCAAATTATCTAATCAGTAGTAGTATTATATTTCATATTTATAAATTTATTCTTAAACATTTTTAACTTATTTGATTTTGAGAATAATTATAAAAGAGCTTACATAACAGTTACAAATTAAGATTACTTTTTAATTCACTTAAATTAAAATGTATAAGATTATATCACACTTTTTTGTACACGTAGGTACTTAATTATTTATAAGCGTCTTATATTCATGTCTGAAATATACTTTAACCTATAGCATTTTTATTTCAATTTAACAATCAGTTAAAATATAAGTAAAATATTTGTTTATATATCATCAATATTTTTACTGGTTAATATTTGTAGTATATATAAAGAAATAGTATTATGAATAATTTAAAATATGAAAGCCGTATTATAAACTTATAAACTACAAATGCCAATATAATATGTATTATCTATTATCTAATCGTCTATAATACTATAAATAAACGTTTTTCTATTTCTAGTGGTTTATTATTTAAAACAACTGTTGTTAAAATAACAACTAATTATGTTTTTTATATTTTTGTATTGTCCAACTGTATAATTATTAATATAAAAAGTATCTATCGGAGATTATTTGGCAGACCATAACGTTTATTATTTTGTTGTTTTCGGGGTGTAATGTAAACTAATATTTGTTCAGTCCAACACGTATCACTATTTAATTTTAGGGTTTATCATTTCATTTCTATAGAAAATTCTATACCACATAAATATTATCTGGGTCCAAGCGATATAAATCTTTTGATTATCTGATGTGAAATGTAATGACATTATATAAGCGAAAAAAAGAAAAGAAAAAAATATAAATGAGATTTCTTGTACCTATTTGATAACACAGGAATTATTACTTTTTTTTGTAGTTTTGCTGATATTTTTAGATATTAGTAGGTATAATATATGTATTTTTTTAAACAATATAAGATATTTATTAATATGTAATATAAGTATAATATTATATAAGATTTCTCTATATTTTATATAAATATAATTTTAATATATTTATAATAAGCATATTAAGATTGTTATTAATTAATAATATTTATAATTAAAATGTATGAGATTATCAAATATCAATATAGGAAATTTAAGATTTATATCTACACAGCATGAAATTAATTTAGGTTAGGCATATGACAAAATAATAAAATTATAACTTATGAAGTTAAATAAATGTATAAAAATGAATTTAACTTCAGTTATGAAATAATTTAATGATTATTATTTTATTTTATTTTTACTCATAGTATAAATAAATTAATACAAATTATATATGACATATGTTTAATTTTGGTCTGAAGACAAAACTATATTTCGGTAATATTTTTTAATAATATCATTATTGGATTTGCTGTAGTTTTTTTTATTAAATTAAATGCTCGAACGCATACAATTATTTTGTAATATCTTTTTATATTCCACTAATTTAATACCAACGTTTAACGTTTGAGGTATTTATTTTTTATTAAAAAACTAACAAAAATTTTTTAAAACGTTTAATACATTATAATATAATGTTGTGTTTACAGTTGGCCTAATACCTAAGCGTCTGTTTAATGTGAATAATAATGTTAAGGGAGTACATAAAGTAAAATAATGTTATAATATAAATAAATTTTGTTCATATTTTATTTATTAAATTTTAAAAGTCTTCAAATATTTGGAACAAACTTGTTTCATAAAATCGTTTCGCACCTGAAGGTATATTTATATTATAGTGTTCAGATGAAATGAACTAAGACTGTTTTCAAATAAACCGAGGCAATGAATCAAAACCTGATGCATTAACCGCAACTTTTGTACGTTTAAAGTTTTATAATTTGTCAATGACACATAAAACAGTTCTCTTGTCGTAAAGTTTTGGCGATCGTTTTTATTCCCTTTCTAAGTACACAGTGTCAGTGTACCTACTGGTTAAAATGGTACGATTTATACTTCTTCAAAATTTTTTTTTTTTTTTTTACCTTTTCATACGATTTAAAATACAAATCTCATTTAACTCATATATTCTAACAGATATAATCGACTATCTTTTCTTTTAGCTCAGAGTCAGTTTTTGGGGTTCCAACACACTTCAATTCCTTTTTATCACCGTAAACAAACACATACATTATAACTCATATTCACTGACCGTATATAATATAAGAAAGCTTTTCAATTTATTATGGGAACATAAAAGAAAAAAAATGAAAATATTTTTAAGGTATATTTGTCCTACGAATAATACAGTGCGTTTTGACATTGTTTTCCATGCTTATGAACTTCTCTGGAAACATTATAATAATTGGACGAGATACCGTCGTTAGTTTCAAAGCTTGCCTTAAACATCTGGTTTAAGAACACTTTGTTGTTTTCCTTAGTTCTGATCTATTTCACGATTCATTATTACGATGATTGATGATGCTCGTCATATTATTATTATTAATTATTAAACATCTTCATGTGTTTATTACACGCACGTAAGTAAACAATAGGTTTAAAACGGTGGGTTGTACTTACAACACTAATCTAACACGAAAATTGGTTGAAAAATCTATTACACGCTTTATCAATAATACATTTTAGTCATATAAAATGATGATTATAATTGTACTTTGGTGGAGAATGTATATGTTATCCGAGTCTACACGGGATGTAGGGTGTAGCATTACACTTTTCAGGTTTAATATGCGTTAAAGGGTAAAATTAGTTTGAATTATCCGACCGTTATACAATTATTTATTAATAATAATATTTAACCATAATGGTTATAAGTTACTACCACAATATACCGAAATTGATAGGTTATGTTGTTATAAGACTACAACAGCGAGAATAACACGACTTATATGAATGAAAACGTTTTCAAAACGAACAAACGATTTCTAGGCAAAGTATTGGGATTAGATAAAAAATATAATCTCATTGTGCAATTCCGCGTGTATAGTTATGTTCGGTATAAAATTACATAGAGCACTGTTATTGACAGAAAATATATTGTTGTTCGTATCTACTGTATATGCCTATATCTTATTTTTATTATTCGGTTTTTGGTAGGAATAATATTTAAACAGTTTTTTTTTACAAAATACCATAAAAAATACATAGCGCGTGTTCAAAATACAAACAGAAAACGGGTTATGTAAAATTTGTAATTTTATTTCCGATAAAGTGTGTAATGAATAACTTAAAAAAAAAGTAATAACAATACAAACAATACGTCTTGTAATTACAAACTTCTCCCAACATTACGAAAACTTTGTAATCAAAGTTAATTATGAATTAAATTATTATGCCGGTTATAATAATTAAAAAACATAGATGTATATTGGACGCTGAAATAACAATCACTGTTTCTATGAAGATTAACTGTAATTCGGATTTTCTTATAATTATAATAAAAATAATAAAAAAAGAAATAATCGGATTTGGAAAAAGAAGAGCATGCTAAGGAAAAAAGTCCACACGATTGTTCGGAATTACAAACAAGATTCTTTTATTCGCATATAAAAATGTATTTTGTAATTTTATTTGCCATTGTTCTATTGTTTACCTACTCGTATTGTATTTCAGTTTTTAAGTAAATGGAATGGCAAGAAATGTATTAAATTTGCCGTAATAAAATTTGAATAATTTAACTTAAATTATGTTCAATATTATTTTTTAGGTCGTAAAAACTTAGTGTTGCAGGTAATACGTTTGCACGACCAGTGCCGTGCTACTTTAATTTACCTAGGGCAACCATATTTGGCGTCTCTCAATTCGGGGTGGTTCATCCCACCCCCCTGAAATTTTTTTTTTTTTTTTAATCTATCCGAATAACAAGTAAAACCATATAAAATCGTAAAAAAGCAATAACAATTATTTTAAAAATAGGTAGGTATTATGGTATAGAATATAAAAATAAAATATATTGTATTCATACAATACGCAATAACAAATACGTCAACCATCATGAAGTAATTAAAATAGGTATACAAATATATTTAAATTACATCTAAATTAATAATTATAATTAAACAAAAAAATATATATATATTATAATAAGCGCCCCTAAAATTTTCGCAAATGTTGGCGCCCTAGGTCACTTGCCCCTTTTGCCCCCCCCCCTTAGCACGGCCCTGTGCACAACCATTCAAAAACTCGTATTTATTTTCGTTAATCGATCAAACAAGCATAATTTAACAGCCGTTATAATTAATAGGTAATAATATTGTAACAAAATATTTAATTCTAATATTATACATTCAAAATAATGTACAAGATTACAGTCAATAATATGATTTTTAATCACTTTAATACAAATTGTACGTGTATATATTTAATGATAAATAAGTTTTAACTATTCTTAAATATTAAATTTTCTAAAACGGGACGTATATAAAATGGATTATATTTAATAATAAATAAAACGAATGCATAACAATTGATTAATAATATAGTTACTATAATAATTGTTCTAATAATATAAATATACTTTTCTTTAAACTTATCTAGTTTTTTAGCTCCAGGCCACGAGAACTGAACTCAATTATTATTATAAACTTTGAGTTTTATTATATACGTTTTAATATTTTAGTCGTTATTTTCAGTACATTAAATTTTTTACTTTCAATGGAATTTAATTTTACGTAGGTACGTATAATTTATAGTTTACCTACATTTAATCAATACAAATAAAAACTAACCTTTTAGTACATAAGTATAACTGTGTAAGTTTGTAGGTTTTTCAAACTATTGTTTAACCTCTAACCCGTCCAACTATAAGACATAGTTTTAGAAAATATAAATTCCTGTCATTCCTGAACAATAAATTGTGACCTTATTTCTTTAATTTTCATTATTATAAGTCTATAGTGATTTATTATACGAAAACTGATATTTTATTATATAAATCTATTCCTTCGTATTTAATTAATGATTTATATTGTATATAGGTTAGGTTAGGTCTGTTCAACCAGACTGTTTTACCTGTAAAACAATAATATTATTAATTAAAAACAAATTAATTACAAACATACTAGGTATTTAAGTTAATTTAATGTTCATTATACATTTTTCACATTTAAATGTCATATTAAAATAATTTTCTGTTGTTGCTGATTTCTCGACGAAAATACGAACTATTCTTGAATAATCAAGATTTCCGTTTGTCATGTAAAATTATATATATAAAATTATATATTTTTTGTGGTTTAAGTCTTAGTTATTATGTTTAATTTAACTTTAATTAAATACAGTATAATTAATTTGGAGTTAAACATTTTTATTAAAATTAAATTAATTTAATTGTTTTATTGTTATTAATATTTGGTATGTTTAGATATTTTAAAATATTTTAAATATAATTCGTATTATCGATATTGTCATTAATTTCGTTTTATTGTTATTATTACTTTATTTCATTAATAATTTCATATAAATTACATAATATATTTTTGTAAATAATTTATAATAATATATAGTTAGTACAAGATTTATAGTTTAAAATAATTATTCGCTTTATGATTATTAATAATTCCGTGACGAATTAATCGAATTTATTTGTGGATATTTTTAGCGTACGTTTTCTTTGAATAACTAAAATTGCTCGTAAGCAGTATAATAGTGTGAGAATCTACGCCTTTGAAATTTGATAAACATGGCCTTAAAGTCATTTACACCCTTCTTTACATACGCTTTTAAAACTATTCCTTTAATACATCAAATGCATTCCTTTCAATGAAACATTCGGTACATGACATATTCGAATTAGGAGCCTATTGTTTTTCTCTTTAAAATAATGTTCGTATTAATACTACAAATTAAATATGAGTTCTGTGATGATAAATTATACAGATTTAGAGAATTATTGTAAAAAATAATAATAATATAAATATTAACTCTAAAATAATTATAATGAAAATTTGAAAGTAGGTATAACTTGTGTAAGTATCGGTAAAAACGTTGAAACGTATATTGTATAAGTATATTTTTCTACTTATTTTATTGTATATGAGTATTGACTTTTTATATTTTGATTTATAAAATGGTTATATCATTTTTTATATAGCTATTATACAAAATACAATTACAAATTGAAATTAAATTAAAATAATATTTATAATTTTATATTTTTTTTCTTTTGAAAATAAATATAAATTACAAATCAAAATGTATTATTTTAAATATAGCAGATGAATTTAGATTTTAATAATTTAACTATAGACATTATAAATAAACTAAAAGTATAAAACTTGAAAGGTTGAGTGGCAGTGAAATATTCGTGCTTCTTATTTCGCTCATGAAAATTCTTGTAAAAAAAACTGGATTCAATCAAATAGTTACTAAAGTCATCAAATAGTTAGCAATCGTTTTGTTATATTCAACATTTATTTTCAACATACCCATAGGTTCATGTTTCATGAAGTTCATCTATTAAATTCAATCCGTTTCTTTCCGCATTCGTTTACAATATTCATTTATATATAAATAAGAAAACAAGTTTTCAATTAAATAAAATCAAATTAAAATTTGACGTGTTTTTAATATTAAATTATTATAATATACAATTTATCTTATTTTATACAATATATATATATATATATATATATAAATCAATAAAATAAATGTAATATCATAACTGTGAAATATGAAATATGATTTTAAGTAAAAATAAACAATATAATTATAAACATAATTAACATTGGCCGTATATAAAAACTTAAATAATTTTTAAAAAAACAGAATATCACATAAATTCTTTATTGTTAATTATCACTCCGTTATTCGTTTTATAATATTATGTATGTGTGCTTAGTCAAACACTTTGGTTCACACTTTGCCTGAGTTGACATCGCGAATCATGGTTGAACTTAATTGAATCGAGAACACTGCGTGGCGTGCCTAAAGACGTTGTTTTTGCCCGACGAAAATGATCATTATGTTTATAAAAATATAGAAATTAATTTTAGCTCTGAATAATGTTGTGAATTATAAATTCTTACATCACAAAGTTATTGAATGTATTTGAGGTTTTAATTAGATATAATCATAGGCAAAACCATAGGGCGTACAGGATATGCGGCTGCACTATATCTTAATCATAAATTATTATTTTTATTTCAATGACCATTTTGTTATTTTAAGGATAATAATATGACTTAATATTAAACAATGTGTTATTTTTGTCAGTTATAATTATATGTAAATTTAATAGCTTTTAATAAATTTAATTTATTATAACTTCATAAAATTCCTTAAAATAAATAATTACTATAATATTATCGATAGTGTTCCCATGTACGGCATATACTTTCAATTTTTTATTAAAAAATCATGGGTACACTAAGTATACTTTTATAGTTTCAAGAAAATCACATAGCAAAAAGAAGTATTTATATATTTGTTGTGATTTTTTCTAACTCCACATTAAATTCTACACTGTTTTATTTTTATATATAGGTATTAATTTATAATTTATAGTGACTTGTATTAAAATTGTTTATTATTATTCATTCATATAAATTTGAAATCAGTGGGTAATAAAAGATAGAAAATATTGTAAAAAATATAAATTGAATATTTGGCATTCAATTTGTTATTATTGGATTATCCCCCCCCCCTTTCCACCGTTGTTTTCGTGTATTATGAAACTCGTTGACGACTTAGAATACTTAGTGGCGTATTTTGGAGGGTATTCTGAGGTTTAAAACACCCCAACGTTTTTTTATTTTTTAAGAAGTATGTGGTTTATCTCAAATTATAAAAGTGTAAAATGTGATATATTCATAGGTGGAAATCGGGGGGGGGGGAGCTTGAGGGGGCTTAGTCCCCTCAAATTTCAAATTAGGCCACTCAAATATATGTCGTATTATAATTAATTATATTAATAATAATAATAATATAATTAGCCCCCCTAAAAATTTCGGTGGATTTCCACCTATGAAATCTATAGATAATTTATCATATATTATTTAAAATAAAAAAATAAAAATTATAAAAATATTTTTGTGAAGAAGTGAAACTTAAAACGATTTTATGATCAAACTGTAATTTATTTACATATTTTCAGAGGAAAGAATATTGTCTGGACATCCCTCAGAAAAATCCCTAAATACGCCACTGAGTATTCTCTCATAAAAATTAATGGAAACATCTCTGCTTATAATGAAGCTTATACGTTATCGTCTACCAGTGAAGTTTTAAAATAAGACTTTGCATACATAGAACATAACTGCTGGTTCCGCCCTATGATTATAATATTTGATAAAATGTGATATTTCAAAATTAGTCACTGATAACAAAAATAGCACTAAAATATATTATTAAAAATGATATATTTATATTTGTTACGAAACATATTTTCAATATTCTAACGAGGTAACATGAAATCATTTTTTACAAGAAGTGTATCAAATATATTTATTTATATAATAATTTCTGTCACAAATAACATATTAGGATCTAACGAATGATATCTGACATGTTCTGAATACTTAGAAATGTCGAAATATTGCATAACAAATGTATATATTTAATTTTGTGCTATGATATACAATAAAATTAACCATAAATATATATTAAAAATACATTCAAATGTTACCTCTAAGTTAATAATTCAGATTAAAAGTCTTATACATATTATTTATTTAACATTTTTTTTCTTTATTAATACAATTGTAAAATTATAAAATTGGTATAACTTATTAATATTTTGTATAAATCCTGTGTTGTTTTTATTCAGTTGTACTTAATATTACATATTAACATAAAAATAGATATAAATAAACTTTTTAATATTTCATCAAAAATCAAAGCGATTCATCATTTTATAATTATCCTTTTTTATTTCAATATTGGTGAATGCGATTTATTTTTGATTAATTTGTATTTTACCGAGAAATATATAATATTAGTATCTCAAAAAGGTCGTGTTTAACTAACAACCATATTTCATTAATATTTTTAAAATTATTTTTATTATAGGCATTCAATAAATTTATATAAAAAACAAAAATTATAGGTAGGTAATATTTGGTAACTATTTATAACTATAAATTATCACCTATTAACTTTGTTTTATTAGCTCAATCGATCTTACTTAATTCGATAAATGCTTTTGTAATTATTTTAGTTTTAACAATAGTAGTACATAAAACTAAATTATAAATTAAATAAATATAAAAAAACATATACCTACATTAAATGAGTATAATATAAATAATGAAGAATTTATATTGCGTTCTCTCTTTACGTGTATAGTGATTAAATAATACCATAGAATTTAAAGTAATCTAATAAAAATATTCAAATGTAAAACGTTATGTGAAAATGCAAATTTTTATTACTTAATATTAAAATATTATGATATATGAGTGTATGATAAATAGCATTTATATTATAAAATATTACTATTATTTGGTTCTTAATTATTATTATTATTATTATTTTTTTTTTAAATGGATTTTAATATAACTTCTCTAACAAAGGAATGAAATACGTAAAATGAATACGTTTATTCTTATGATGACGTGGCAACGATTTTCATTATACTTTTATATAAATAATAAAATCTAGTGTCTATATATTATATTCCCTATCAAAAACATTATATTATCTTCTTTGTTGCGTCGTTTTTCCACTGTGAGTAAATTACAAAATTAATTTGACAAACCAATAATATACACGCTGTGTTTATGATACCGATATAATATAATGTTTTTCATGAAAAAAAAAAAAATTTACATTGATTAATTAAGTCTCGATAAATACAGAGTATATCATGAGGATTTGACATTTTCACATTGAAATTATAATGAAAAATGTCAAAAACTTCGTGATACTCGAATAAGGCTTTATTGGGGGAGAGAGTCAGGGGAGGGATTACTCCCAGTTAGAAATTTCGTATCTACGTATGTAAAATATATTATTTTATAATAAACTGTGTCTAAAATACAAAATATTTTTTATTTTTCTACGTGTCAATACACTTAAAAATATATCATACCCTTAGATTTTTGAAGATCGCCATTGAATATACAATACACCCTAAATATATAATATATATATGTATTAATATTGTACTATAAAAATATTAACGAAAAGATTTAACGAATTATTTTTTTTCCACATCTTAAATTTTGGTTTAGTAAACTATCTAAATTAATTTAATCTACATTATAAATTATAATAATGCTTTTAATAATATTATACATAATTTGGACGGTTGGATAGATAATTTAATAAAAACAAATAAATAAAATGATTGTTACGAGAACGTATGTTAACTAATTTAATTGTTAATAGTTCGTAAAAAATTATAATTTAATACAAAATATAAAAACGGGTAGGACTCATTACCTCTTTAACAATCGTTATCGTTTCTCAATGTTTAGAATAATAATACTAAATTCAACGATATTTTCAATTTGTCATGTTGTTTGGTTAACGGTGAAAGTTCACTAACCTAATCAAAATTTAAAAAATGTAATTTTTTTTATATTTTGATTACGACTTTTAACCGGTCAGTGCCCGTGCCCACACGAAATTGCAAATTTCCAAACTAATCATTTTAAAATAATCACGTGTGGCGTCGTCGAATATGTGTTATTACACATATGCGTGAATCGAATTTCATATTTTCGTGTTTATTTGGAATTTGTGGTTATATTGGGTACTACCAAAACGTTTTGTTCGATATTTTGGCGATCAAGGGTGCCGAATTTCCATTACATTTAGCGATACACATTCCGTGTGTGATTATTTTAATGTGAAACAGGAGTTTAACACGTTTCATATGTTTATATATTACGTTTGGGGATAGATATTTCAATTATCACGAAACATTCGGTCCAGATTTAAATCACGGTAACGTATTCAATCAGATGTTTTCAATCAATTTCGAAATTATTATTAAATCGCATATTATTTCTTACTTGTGAAAAAATTTCAAGTAGGTATACTCTTCCATGCGTATAATTTTTATTGCCAATTATTTAAATTACTATTATAAACATTTTATTATCTCATTTTACTAACAATTACATTGTATTATGGTTTTGAAATTTGAAGAACATTTATTTATTTTAAACAATATTGATAATATTCGATAAATATATAATATACTCAAACTAATAAAATTCAATAAAATGTTTTTAATAATATTATTAAAATATATATATTTTTCATTATTTATAATTGTATTTAAATTTATATTTAAAAAGTAATTGGAGTAACTTTTATTTTAGATATATATTTAGATAGATATATCTTTTTATGAGTCAGCGTATGCGCGACTGATTTATGTTTTTTTCTATATTTTAGAGGAAACTGAACCCGAGGAACCTGAACCTGCAAAAGATCCATATGGCAGACGGAGAAGTAGAGCAGTACTTTACCAATTATCCGGCCATTACAAGAACGATAAACCAAAAACAGGAAAACTAAAATTAAACAACGTGAGTTTCATTTCATTACACATAGATCATAATATTGTTATTTACTTTCAATGACCTTATACTTAAGATATCTATTTAGATCACATAAAATACTGTTTTATGATTATACTCACAGCTTTATCATCAAAATTTGATTGTTTTCAATCCAGTGGACTCTACAATATAAAATTATACATTTATATTACCGTTAACGTGAGAAATCACGTGCGACGCTAAGATTTTTTTTAAATTTACAATAGTTCGTTTTTTAAAAACGATTACAGTTCAAGATTTACAACTTGTGTACCTGGTATAATGTATAGTAGAGGTTATGTACACGTAACATTTTCCACATATAACATTATTGTTTTTATAGGTATCGAACAAAACAATTTAAGTGAATTCGATTTCACCGATCGTTAAAATAACGTTTTACAATTCATACAATGATATAACAGGTTAACTGCCAAGTAAATTGGGTTTGGATAGGTTTTTTTTCAAAACTGTTTTGTGTTTAAGATTCCTTATTAACTATAAAATGTTATAGTAGTAACTATATTCATGGACGTATCAATGTATCATGATAGTAATAGGGGATTCAGATCCTTTTACGAAATTATTTACATAATATAATACGTTAAAAGTTGAATTAGTAATATTAATAATAAATAAATTAGTGAGATTAGTGGATTTCGCTTTTATTTGGACACCTCTGAATAAAATTCTGGCTACGTGCCTGACTATAGTATTTTGGTGAGACTCGAAATGAATCTCGTGGCAGTGTACCAACTTGGGATTTAACAATACTAACATTTTAAAAAAATTGTTCAACAGTCTTTGAGTGATTAATAAATGGTTTCTCTAAATTACTTCGTTGAATCTTATTTTTTACAGTATAACTTTTTTTTTCTAAATAGGTTACGATCATAGTGTTCAAGATTAATGAATTAAAAATTATAAAAAAAAAATGTTTAATCAAATTAGATAATATCTAATTCGTTCGTTTCTAATAACTGGGAACAGAAAATTCTTCTATTCTATATAATATTTGTTATTAGGATTTGAGTTTACTACGCTTTAATCTATATTAGACGTACGAGTAACTCTTTGGAGAATCTCCCGAAACGGTATAGAGTCCTTATTTTTAATAAGAAGATTATAGAAATAGTTATACGGAATCTTTTATTGAGCGTGGCGGGAGTATCGCTGACAACATTAACGCGTAGGTTTAGAGCCTGAGCAATCATCTGTAGAATTATAGATTTTACGGATGTCTGATGGCTTAACGGCATCTCATAATATTTCTATATGGCATTCGTCCCAGATTGGTGTTATAAAAGTGATATATACAATAGAATTTTTGTTTAGTATTGTGGAAGTTGTTTATTTTTAGTGCAAGTCTACATTGGTCTGTAGAATATGGTTGTAGGTATACTGGATGAATTTTCTTGATATCATAATGTATATATACAAATTATATATATATATATATTGTTATATTCACAGAAAAATAAAAACCACGAAGTTTTTGGATACTTTTATTTAATCTTCCGTTTAGTTATTTTTAATTATATAATGTTTTTGGCTAATAAATCAATATAAACAATGTGATTGAGTATTATTCGACTGGAAAATAAAACAAGCCAATGTGTATTTTTAAAGTTCGAGATCACGGTTTTTATGTTTCTGATAATAGGTGCTTACCTAAATATTTTATATTATTATGTTTTAAACTCAAACATTAAACAGTATTCTAAGCTGTAAAATTATATTATTACTATAATTACCATAAATGATTAATTATCGAAACTTTAGTATAAATATTCAATTATCGAGAAATTTCAAATAAGTATAATATGGTTTATAATATTTAATGATATCACATATTAGTGTATTACGGTAATGAAAAAGGACAATTTTCAATTTGTAAATTATCGCGTAGGTACTTAAATTACGTAATTAATATAAGTAATATCAAATTGATTTCCATTAACTAATTTATAGTTTATTTATCGATTGGTAAGCATCTCCATTAAAAAAATAAAATGTAATCGTTGTCGATTTATCCCTACGTTAATTTGTATTATAGTCCTTCCGCAAAATTAATTGTATTGTTATTATTCATATTATTTAAAATTTTCTGAAATGTTTTTGTCGCTGAGTACTCGATAGACTGTTATAACTATTTAACTCGTCCATCATTGCCATTTTAATTTTATTTATGCGCATTGGGATCATCAATGGCCAACTGTAGTCGCTACGTTATTATATTATATTATTGATGTGGGTATATACCAAAGGTATAACTATATGCCGTTCATTACCGTGGTATGTTTCATGTGTGTCCACAATGGTTAAGTAATGGGTAGGTACATATTTTTGGAAAGCTGTCAATAGAGTAAATTTGATAATGTACCCGTTGGAAACATTAATAATTTAATATTTCGTCGGCTAGTGTAACTTAGACCTTATCATTTTATACTATTTCTACGGTAACCAAGTTTAGAATAATATGCCATTATACAATGTTTATTCTATATTTCTATATTTCCTAGACTCTCTGTGGACGTCTTTCACTGTGAAATTTCACCTTGTGAATTTACCTTCGCAGAGAAAACTCGGGGGAAATAATAAAAATTATACGATTTCTACTATATCGAGAGCTAAAATGTACAATAGTATTATAACATTGATATTTTAAATATGTATAGAAAACTTTTGTGTGGGAAACGTTTATAAATTTATGTAAAATTAAGGTATATTGGAAATCTATTCGTTTGTTTAAACTGTTTGCGGTCAAGTTAGTTCTTAAATCCATTAAAATACCCTGAAAATTGCGGTTTTTGAATAATTTAACATTAAATCATAAATTACATATTATAATTATTGATAATCTGATTCGTGAAGCGAATATACTACGTATATAATTAATACATTAGGAGTGATAAACATAATAATATACCAGCGCGTTAATGAGTTAATATTTACCGTAAGAGTGGTAATTGATTTAAAAAATAAATTTTCGCTCTTAAAATATAACGTTATTTCATACTTTAGCCAAATGATTAAATACGATATCTCGGAAAAAAAAAAATGATAAGAACTCAACAATACAATAATAATTTTTATAGTACCGACACATAAAAGTTATTTCAAGTATATTAACTTAATAGTCGAAATAAAAAATACATATTTGGCCATACTTTTAAAAATTTTAAAAATTGATATAATCTTATTATATATTATTAATGTAAGTTCGGTGCTGAATATTATTAAGAGGGAAATATAATTATTGACCCAAATAGGATTTAGAAATTATCAATTAATACGGTGTTGTCATAGTCCTCTGAGATTAGCATAGTTTATCATTCTGTTATTTGAATTATGAATGATTTATAATATATACGAAAAATATTCGAATATATTTTGTTATTCTTTCATTGTAACTAATTATGTGCAAACGATATTTTATTTTTCAATAACATTATGCATGTATTTTTTTTTAACCCGCATTTAAAATATATTAACCAATTTGAACATAATATACAAATGCGGTAGTAAAACAGACGATTGATATAAATGAAGTATTATTTATCTTATTATTATTATCACAGTATTACTGTCTTAATCACAATTATACTTATATATTTATTATATATTTAATGTTGCAACTACTATTAAATTAAACTAATGGTAAATAATTTATCAAAGATTAGTCATTATTATTTATAAAATGGATAGGTATATGAATATTATCATTATACATTTTGTCTGGAGCATCATTAAGTGCCAAAAAGAGCTTAATGCCATAAAATATCAAACAAATTAATTTAGAATGTTAAGATTATTTTATTAAATATAACTTTGTTTTTGTTTTTGTTTTTTTTAAAATCATAACCGTAAATATAAACAATAAAAACGTTTTATGTAAAGTTGACAATAATTGTAGAAATAGAGATTTAAATGGTAAACAATTCGTATTTAAAGAATTTATGTTATACAAAACTAAAAATAATTCTAATTTTAATAATTCAATATAAAATATAATAATACGATTATAAAATTTACTGCCAAAAGCGTAAAATATTTAATTATTATATTATATTGATATATCAACCTACCTTAAATCATAATTAAATTAATTTTGATTTATAATTACTTCAGTAAATATTTAACACGATAATTTATTAGTAACCTTAGGCAATAATAATAATAAAATTGTATTAAATAAATTAAGTTGATATTTGATTAACAAATGTGTATTTATCATATGAATTTATATAATAACCATATATCGATTTAGGTATATTATTTTCACAGTCAAATAAGTTGATAGATCATAAATCTTTATTTAGAGATGTATAATTATTAAATAAATATTATAAAATTTGTAAATAATATGTATGCTAAAAAATTATTCGTTGTCAATATAAATTTAATAATTTGAACAATTTTAATATGATCGATATAATATTAAATAATTTCATTTAAATAATTTCATTGAATAGAAAATTCAAAAATTGGTAATATGGTTATTACTAGTTAGTTCAATGTCAAATACGTTTGATAACATTTATTCTTTAGACTATTATTCTTTGTTAAATAATGTATCTATGCTAGTTCATATTTTACATATTTATAAATCCAACCTTAAGGGAAGGATACATTTTATATAATATATAAATATTCTATAGGTATTTTAATAATTTCATAACATTTTGATATGTATTACAGACATATTATGCATAACATGTTAAATAATATATTACAATATTGTTTTTGTCTAAACAGGTGTACAAAATTCATAAAATATTCAAACTTATGCTTATGGTTAAATTGCTTTCTAAGTCAGTTCTCTATACGTGTTAAAATTTCAATCAAATTCCAAGTGAATAACATAAATTAATTAAAAATACTTAGTAACATCTCTCATTAATTAAAAAAAAAAAAATTAACTCGTTATAAAGTTAATTGTACATTTAAGTGCATTGTGTTATTGCAATTTTACACATAAAAACGTCATCCCTGGATAGTTTTTTTTTAACTATCTAATTTCTAGTTAACAATTATATCAATAAGTGTTATTTATCAAATTTAAATCATCTGCAATAAAAATGATATAAATACAATCTTGATTTACATTTTTGTTTACTAAACTTTTGTTTTTAAATAAAACGCGTTTAAAAATATATTAATTCTTTATTTCCCTGTGGTATTAAAAACGAATAAAAAATATTACTTCAAAATTACACAAACGCGTTATAACAATTTATTATTATCATCTTATTTGCCGTCATCATCGTCATCGTTACATGCGAAATTACTATTAATACCATCTAAATGTCCATATAGGATCAACCGTAGCATTGTTCACTTTGACGTTTGACTCGGGCCCACATTTTAAAGTTTAATTTCCTCTATCGCGCATATGATGTCGTTTCTTAACAGTGTCTTCGTAGGGGACGTATAAAATGGAAATTCATCTGACGTCACATCATTATAAAAATTTATCCTCACACTTTCAGTATATTGCGATTTCCGTTAAAAAAAACCTTTTAATTTCGTTTTTATACAAAAAAGATTTAATACGTTTCGATCGGTAAATCGAAGAATAATTATTCCGTAAAATATTCCATAACCATTTTGTCTTGTCCCGTTTTCCTAGTATAATCGCTTAAAATAAACAGCTATTTTAGCCCTCCGATAACAACCACGTATGTGGTATGCGAATCTTGTGAAATTTGCAAACAAAAAATGTCAACAATATTTGAAAAAAGACGAAAATAATTATCGTAGACCACCGCTGGAACAAAATCAATTGACGATCATATTATTTCACTCTATATTTTTTTTTGTTCTTCGTATTAAAATTGTTTATAATAAAGGAAAAGAATATTTAAAGCGTCATTTAAAACGTGTCTTACGTGTGTTACGTTAGTGAATAAGTAAAAATGATTACAATTTAAAGATTTTTATTTAATTTCATTAAACTTGTGAATATTTTAACTATTAAACAATTCACTTTTGTATATAGTATCTAATATTTTTACGAGGAGACGTGCTAGCGAATTTAATTTTGTTTATCAAAGTCTCTGATTTTCTTTGGATATTTTCAATTGAATCTATTATTAATAAACGCATTTAAAAACCAAAATATATGCGACACAGAACGTTACTTAAAATGCGTTTTAAACGCAAAATATAATAATTGTATAATTTTCTAAGCAGGAAGCGTTTATTAAGATTTATAGTAACGTCGAAGATCTTCGTACACTGGCACCAAACAAAAAGAGAATACTATTTTGATTTGCGAAAATCGTCATCGTCACTCGGATAATCGCGATATAACATAAACATACGTACATAAACGATTTCTCGTCTGGACCTAAAGATACTCGAGGGAAACCAGAAACAAAAGTGTCTTTCTGGTCGGATAAACGACGACGGCGATAAAATAAATTTAAAACGAAAAGTAAAATACGCCATTATTTCGGAGATCGGAGACGTTCTTTTGCGAAGCTCAAAGACCCCTGTTCCCATTGTCTCTGAGATGCGGCTGTTCGTACAATGGCCAAGACGATAATAATAATATATTATTGTAGGTATATACACACCTATACCAAATATTACACAAAACTCGCGAAATCTTTTGAAAACCACTACCCGTTCGCCTGTCGACACCGATATATTATTATACTTGGGAAGAACACTCGCGAGCGGATGTGCCAGCTAAAAAGTTTTACACTATCATACGCGCGCACACGTACCAACCGCCGCGAACTAGAACCATTATCGCAAATGCCCACGCGTACCAACTAACTGACTTGAGACGCGTAATTGAAAAACTTGTGTGAATTATTGTTCTAATGAAATATATATTATTATATTATTATTGTTTCGCGAACGATATAATTAATATATTAATAATAATGTGTCTCGAATTCAAGAGTGAGCCACAAGTGCAGTAGCGGATCTAGGGGGGGTCAAATCCCCTTCCTGGTAGGTTAAATAAAGCTTTTTTTGTAATATTTATTTATTATTTTATGTCTATATTAATAAAGTTTATTTGTATGTATGTATATATTATATATGAAAGTAGGTACATTCATATTTAATATCTCCCCTCCTCCGTGAGAAAATCCTAAATTCTGCACAGGAGTAATGCCCCCTTCCACACAAAATCTTTATTTTAATTTATATTTTTACATAATTTCATTGTTCTTCGAGTTTTATTTAGGTCATTTATATATAGTTAACACTAGTATTTAAGGATGTATGCAAATTCTATTAATTTATATATTGCAGTTGAGTTCTTATTCCTAAAACTAAACAAATTAAATAATTTTCATTAATACTGATAACGTATACAAATGCCTCCCCTCGTCCATAATTAATAACTGTGTATCCGCGCCTGAAAATAATAACAGTATTATTGTCGTTTTTGGTTTACAGACGCTGTTGCAGGGATCGTCCGCGCCACTGCCGGAATACAAAACGTCAGCGCTGAAAAAATCCCGTTGGGTCTTATCACATTACGGTGTGTTCAAAACGTGTTGGGATTGGCTGATACTGATAGCAACGTTCTACGTGGCGATCGTTGTACCGTACAATGCCAGTTTCGTCAACACGGACAAACCTTCCATGGTCAGCGACGTGGTCGTCGAATCGCTTTTTATAGTCGGTAAGTCGTAGATCCTTCGCATTGATTATTCGTTCGTCAAGTGAATTTTTTTTTTCATCCCATCGTATATCAACATAAAATACATAACAAATTGTTTACAGTCGAAAAAATTAATCGATTCATGTGTCCTCACATAATAATACATTATAGTTAGGAAATCTAATTAGGACGATTTAATATATTATAATATAATATTATACTAAGCAATGTATTATTAAGTACCAGAGGTAGCTTGTTGATATCTTATACCAGGGCGATGCCCCAGTAGAAAAATTTGGGGTGGATGGGTGGGTCAGCCATCAGGATCAGTAGTGTTCTACTGTTCTGTGGTAGTCATAGATAATATGGAATCTATACCAGTGGCGTGCGGAAGATAGCTTTAAATGATGCCTAGGCAACAAGTTTATAAGGGGTGGGTCTGCACGTTAGGTGGTCAAACATAAAATTTCAATACTAATTTTTCTCTGAAAATAAAATAATATATGATAAATATAAAATAAAATAAATAAAATTTAAAATAAGTTATTATTTAATAAATTATGTAAAATAGCTTTTGAATTGTGAAATAGAAAAATTGTTGAAATAATTTAATTCGTAAATTGTTTGAAATATAATAATATAAATTCATAACCATTTATTCCAACCAAACCTTTGGTACACCACTGTATGGGACGAGGGTGGTAGGTATACTGATTATTATTTGACTTCATATAATTTTGAAGCTGGGCACCCACTGATCTATACTGTTCTATATTATCTATGGCGGTAGTATTGTACAGTGCCTATGAGAGTTAGTAGGTATACCATGTTATCGTATATTATACGTATATATGTAGGTAGCATTATGGCTAAATAAATAGGTATGTCAATAACTTTGTAAAATGTTGTTATAGTTTGCGTATGTATTATTATTCCATGATATTTCATGAAAGAAAATCTCAGCTAGCAGTGATCCATAGAGTAGATTATTATTACCTGCTTAAATCATGTGAAATATCTCTCACTCACTCAATATTCACGTGTGACCAATTATTACTGTTATTTGTTAATGATAATATTATTGTTATTTGTAATTGATAATGAATTCACTGCCAGTGGCCGCCATGACACCTGCGTATCACAAAGTTGCTGACATACCTAATTATTTAGCCATGGGTAGCATAATATAAACAACATTTTAATTTTAAGTTTATAATACTGAATATTTTCCTTTTTTTTCAAATTATACTCATTTGTGTGCTGGCATTTCAGACTTGCTATCATATATTATATGTTTATCATAAATGATCTTGCAAAAACACTGTTTTGTGTAGAAAAAAAATAGGGTTGGGTGGGTGATCATATTTACTTTGCCCCGGTAAGATATAAATGGTCAAACCGCCTCTGTTAAGTACAAAAAGGAAAAAATAAACTCATATAGAATTTATGGAAAATTTTATTTTATTTTGAAACAGCTGCAAAACTGTACGTATGTTTGGATTTCCATCGAGATTATGTTACCTAATCGTAGTAACCCAATACACGTTTATTGTAATTTTTAAACCATATTAAGTTACTATTAACATAACGGATGCTGATAAAATACAAATAATTTTATTGGCGATTACCAGGGCCAAGATTTTATGCAAATTATGTTTTTTTTTTTTTTGTTGATACTCTAGATTAATGCATTTCAAGTACCTACATAATTTAATCAATGTAATGAATTTTTAAAAATTGAACTTTTATTTTGCATTTCTTTGCATTTTTTGACGTTATTTCATTTGTAGAGTATATTAATACAAAATACAAGGTTTTAGTGTTAAATTATGTACATCAAAATATTAATTTGAGAAATATTTTCAAACAATTGGTCTTGGGTATTTTTAATTTGTTCCAATTGTTAATCATTTTTTAATGATTTTCTAATTATTATTATTTTCTTGTAATAAAATAAAAAATTATACTTACCTATATATTTTTTATAATAAAAAAGTTATATACATTTTTTGTAATAATTAATTTTTAAAAAAATTTGAATCATTATTAAAGGCTATTATTGCAGTTAAAATGTATTATTAAGATATTTTAAGCAATTTTTTACAATATTTTTTAATAATTTTTAGAATATTTGAATCCAGACTCTATAGTGATTACTATAGAAGTATATAATAAGTAATAACCTAACCTAATATTATTATGTATGACTATGGAAATTATTGATTATCCATCAGTGTCTATGACGTCTAATGATAATAATATCGTATTCTATAATACGTTTATTTCAATGAAATGTGTACTCAAACTAGAAAATATCGCGAACATTTTTTTCGTTTATATTATTTATTTTATTTCAATTTTTAAATTATTTTATATCCTCTTAGACTCTTAATAAATGAAAAAATTATAACATACAAGAAATGTAAGTGCTAATAGAAAAATAAATTTAATAACAAGACGAATTGGAAGGAAGAAACCACAAATGCACTTCCCAATGATTATTTATTTACGAACAGTGTTTTACAATTCATAAATATTATATTCATATGTTTTACGTTTTTACCACAGTAATTTTGTCGCTTAATTATGTATGAAATAAGAATAACGCAAATAACTCATATTGATATATTTTTTGCCATTACCAAATTGCATTATTATAATTTATAATCATTAAACAAACACATATATAAAATTAATCGTAGGTACATTTATCTATCAATTTACCACTGTACCATGACCACACTACCGTGTTTACAATTTTGAATAGATCTTAAAATAATATGTTTTATTTTATATTGTAACTTGAATATGAAAACCACACACTATGTTTGTTATTTATTCATTGAATGTTAAATAAAATTATGATTAGAAAATTATTTTGCATTGATTTCTTGTTATTTTTGAAATATTTAATTTTATATTTCGTTACCTACTAATTATTTGGCTCGTTATTGTTCAATAAATATTTTATTCACATTCAAAATAATATATTGTACATGCACTAGTACTATTTTTACGAAGTGATTAAACATCGCTTGATAACCATTTAATCAATAATTATCCATTCCTGGTTATGACCGATAAACTTTCAGATTATTTTTCCAATTAAACTACACATATGTTATTATTGAAACCCAACAGTATCGTATTTGCGAATTAATGAACCACCGTCTGAGTCAGATTAATTGAATACGTGAATTACAGCGGAAAAAGGATGCATAATATTCGTAGAAAACGCTGTTTAAGATAACTATTCTTAAATTTCGCACATTATATTATTACCAGGGTTCGTAAGTTCATGCACTAAAAAATGCATAAATAAGCAGACATTCATGCCCTAAAAATTGTCAAAATTTACATTGAAATATGTACTAAAAAGTTCCAAAATATACATTTTTATGCCCTAAAATTTTTAAATCATGTACTCATAATATGGATGATGTAAAAAATCATGAACATTTTTTAAAATAATAAATTAATAAGAGTAAATCTAGTAAGAATAAATCTATTAATATTAAAAGTAGTTTATTCATTTTAATTTTTATACATTAAACAATTGAAATCAATAAAATATAAAATAAAATAAATATTTATGAAATTAAGCAGTATTTTGTCTTATTATTTGTGTACACTCTTATCCAGCACCTACAATGAAAACATTTGGAATAAAATATTAGATATTTCATTTGGAGATATTTTAGTATAGTATAAAAATTATAATTACTTTCAAAATTACACTGTACTGTTAGTGTTTTTTTGACGTTTTCCAACTTAAAAGATCGGCGATTGTCTGCCAATAAGATTTTGAGCATGGGAAAGGATCTTTCGATAAATAAAAATAATTACGAGAATAAAAATAAATCAAAATACAACAACTTTGTAAAGGGGGAAATAAATAAGAATCAAGAAACTTTTCAATTATTTGCCTAAAATTTTTTAAAAAATCGACTATATGCCAAATATGCTTTTACACCCAAAAGATGCAAAAACATGTAGTATTAAACTTCATATTATTATAACTATTGTTATGAAACGGATTTGTATCTCAATTAATATGTTTTCCTGTGTAGCAAAAAAAAAAACATGCAAATGCATGAACTTACGAGCCCTGATTATTACAGTATACGCAGGGTAAACGGGTTATTAATGTTAATCTAGTGTAAAAATCAATGATGTTGTTCAATATTATTTATATATTCCGCAAGACGGTCATGCAATTTTTTATTGATAACAATATACCACAGTAGATATATAATAATATAATAGATAGTCATGTTTTTTTTGTTTTAGAAACTCGTCTGGTTTAATGGTCGGAACAGTCACTTCAACTGTGTTACAAAAAAATGTCTTTAGAGTAAATTTGTAATTTGTTAAGCCGCTAATCATTTTTTACCAAAGCAATGGTTACTCTATTTTCCATCACGTTCCATTTCCGACCACGATAACGAGCTACCGTTTTGGTTTATATATAGGTACCATTTACTTTTTTTCGAAAAAAAATTGTTTTTATGTGAAACCATGGTTTTTAAAATTGACTCATTATTATTATATTTTTATTTTTAGAGAGAATAGGCTAAGATGGTTTGGGCATATTATGAGGAAAGATGTTTCAAAAGCAGTGAGAATTTTTATGGATTGAATATAGAAGGTAAAAGAGGGTTAGAAGACTGAAGAAGGAATGGAACGAACGATGGGATCTAATGATGGAATATAGAGTTATATAAAGATAGCTTGTGTTAATGGATGAGAAGTATGATCGAGATCTATGATGGTACAGGACTAGTGTGCTCGATTCCTTTTTATTGGAAGTGTAATGCATGAGAGAATAAAAAGGCTAATTAGTATTTTATTTTAAATATTTTTTTATTAATAAAAAAAATGAAAAAGTTGTATAAATATAGTGGATATTAAATGAAAAAAATATGGTATAAATATAATTTTATAAGAGCTAGAATAAAATATTCTGTTATAATAACTTACCGATTATCTGAGAATACTACAATACGAGTGTAGATATAATATGTAAGATATAATATTTTATGTGGAATTTAGAAGTAATAACAATTTATCAGTTTTATATATCCTCTTTAACTTTTTGAACAATATGTTTGCACATATTTTAAAATATTTTTTTAAAAATTTCTTTATAATAAAATTATTTTGTAAAAAAAAAACTCTTTATTATTCTGAATAAAACCTACCTATATTTGTATTATTTGTTATCACTCCAAATATTAATTAATTTTATTATAAACAAAATAGAAATTGTAATAATATTTTTTATTTTGCATGAATAATGCAACTTAAACTTAATTGCACATGTACGATACTAAGTTTTTTCTTAATAATTTGTATTTATACATGTATATTTTAGATACATATTTTATATGTATCTTTTATTCATATTTTATGAACCTGGTTTTCTATAATTTTTTTTAATATATTAATAGCCTAATAGATAACGAATCGAACCGTGTACTGCATGGTTTATTTCATATAAATTATACGGTTTTCATTTTTTAAATGTACTTCGCTTCCGATAAATGTATTATTTTTGGCGTATGATTTATGTTTATTATTATCCATCAATATTGCATTAGAGTATATTGTTGAAATGTTTTTTATCCAATAATGTAAATTGAGATTCAGTTATTATTTTTTTTTTTCAAAGCTATTTATACTTACATTTCTTTTGGTGCCAACTCAAAGGTTTAAACGTGTAGTTGCATAAAAACCAGCGGGAAATAATATTGATTCATGGAAACTCTCCACAGGTTTCTTTACCAAATACGATCGCAAGAAAAAAACATATTACGTAATGCTTATTGTAGATATTATTATTAATAATAATAATAATAATAATAATAATACGAATGTATCAGTTAATTAAATACCTAGATATAGTAATATTATATAATTCACTATAGAGAGAGAGAGAGAGAGAGAGAGAGAGAGAAATATGCGCTTTTTATTTAATGATAATTTATTAAAAAAACATTTTTTCGTTTCACTATAACCAGCAAGGTAATCACGTTGTTAAATATTAATAAATAGATTATAATATTATTGTTAACCTCGTTCACTATATATACTCGTATATTAAATTAAAAATAATTTAGAATTTGTTATTCTTTGCACGTCCGGTCGACCGAATTCTATTTTGAATGGGAAATTGACCACACTGCGACGTATTAAATACGGATCGGATGAAGTGGGATTACAACATTGTACGTCTTATCAAATTAAATACAGAAAAATCCATAGATAATAAAAGAATGAATAGGACAATGCTATATCGTTCTCGCATGGAGTCACGATATTTTTTGGAGACGAAAAAAAAAAACGTTTCTCTTTCTATTTATGGAGTTTTTTTTTAAATGTTAGGTTAGAGAAATACGAATTGATTAAATTCAATATTAATTATTAATCCTATTATTTTAAATTTCAACATAATAATTATTTTATGTCACACATTTAAGGTATGGAAAATATAATATTTCTATAATAGAAAAATAAGGAACTTCATACATATAGCTAATAAATGGCTGAATTATACGTTATTATGACCCAGCTATTCTTTTATTAACCATGGAAAAATCACATTTTAAAAATTAAACATTAAATATATTACTACGTATAATATTTTGTCATAATTTAACTTCCTAAAAGAATGCTTATATAGGAATATTTATAGTTTTATTTTTAGTAAGATGGTCATAAACCTAATAAAAATAATTTTGATTAACACATATAAAAATTAAAAACAGCAACATATTTTAGGGAAGGCTAAATAGTTTTCTTCTATTTAACGTGTTGCTACAAATCGAATCGATAAATACATATTATCATGTAATACAATTTGTGTTATACTAACATTTTTCCCATTTTTAGATCATTATATAATCCTAACATAAACACTTATGTACTCTGATATGATTTTTTCTAGAAATAACATAGGGGCATAATATTATTATTAATTTTATTGGTTTGGTAGTAGGTAGTTAGGTGAATAATGTACTCATTTTTCAAATCAGTAAAAATTCTTGTATATTTTATGAAAATACTCGAAAAGTAAGATATTTACTTGTATATTAAAATAATTAACAAATGGTTAAAGTAATGTTAAGTACAATTTATTTTCTAAGTATTTCGTACTTTGAACTATTTGTATATAATATTATATATTATTGAGTTTTAGGTCATTTTAATTGTTGATATTCTAAAGACGAGGTAATTTTTTTAAATTTTAATAATAATTATATTGGTATGTTTTCAAACATTTACGTGGTTTAGAAAACTATAGGCAGTATACGAGGTAGCCGCGGTAATTCTTAAAATCGATATCTGTAGACTTAGACGAAAAAGGTTTACTGACAGATATTCGCAATCTGTAGCGTAAAGAATCGAAAACTTAATATATAATTAGAAAATGTATATATAATACTATATATACTAGGAAAAAGATTAAGTTGTCTAATTTACATATTAACATTAACTTGACATTTATTTTCAAAAATAGTAATATTAATTTAATAAAACTAAAAATATTTTACATATTATAACGTAACAATAATTGTACGTTTTGCCAGAACAATAGGTTTGTTCATTATTAGTATACAGAAATGTATAGATACTATGGACATTAAAATAGTAGATAACAATTGATTTATGCTAATTATTTTTTCTAGTTCAGTAACTTCAAATTCCGTTATTAACTTCACTATTCATATAGGACATCAATTTTTATTTTTAATAAAATCATCGGAATAATATTACATTTCGTGTGTTAATAATTATGGGTAGTATCATTATTATGAAACAAAGACCACATAGTGGTCAATGAAAGAAATTTTTATTTATTAAATCAAAAATTAGACTGTCCGTCGCATGATTTTCTCGTAATAAAAGTAACATACTCATAACGAGTTTCATATTTTCATAGAACAGTTTAATCAGCCAAATATAATATTATTATTTTTAATATATTTATGGAAATTAATGTTTACGTATTATAATATAATACTAGCTATTATTCCTTAACTTGTTAATAAGGACTTATTTCTTGGTACCAACTTAGTTTTTATTAGTGTCGTTGAATTATAGTGCATGACATGATTTTATGGTATTATTATTCAAAAGTAAGCTACAGGTTTAAATTATTAGGGTTTTACTATACCAATGTTTATACTTGTTAACCTTATTTAAAATGCAATTTATTGAAATAACATAATTTAAAAAAATAATGTGTCGAATTTACAGTACTTTGTATTCCATACACAGTGTATCTGCATGGCCATATAAAAATTATTTATTCGTATTATATAATTATATTTTGCTCATACTTACTCATACCATAGTGATCAATTATCAGTACTTACTTAATTGTAATTTCGATTTTTTCTTTAAAATATCATTTTGAACAGAGGTATTAATCATTGTTTTTTTTTGTAATTGTCATAAAAATTAATATTTTCGATCATTGAATTTTATTTTGCATGAGAAAAATTTCATTTGATTTGTAAGTGTTGACCCTAGAAATTCATCAAAAAACTAGTTTAAAACTATGACTTCAGAAAAAAGATTTATAATCATTTAGATTTAATTGTTCGTAAAATTTTGAATTTCTCGACTTTGGTATGACGTACAGTTATCGTTGAATAATAATCGTAGTTGATATTTTATAGATATAATATATCGAAAGTTAAGTCCAGTTGGGTATTTGAGGTTCATTTGTAACCGATTGAAGTATATGAATATATAATTTTATCACATATTTATACGCGCGTATAATTATATGTAAAAATACCGGGAGAGAGGTTAAGTTCGACTAGACCAGTGTTTCTCAACTTCTTTGTTGTGATGACCCATTCTTTTTTGTTATTTAATTAATCAACTTAAATGTATATATATATTCAAAGTTTATTTCTAAAACTAAAATATATTTTATACGTACTTCAAAATAAAACATAAATGATATAATAAATAATTAAGCTATTTTACTTGTAATTAAACCTAACGAACTACGATCCACATTTTATAAAACACTAGAGTAAATTGTGATATTTCTGTTATGGTTTGTCGATTGACAAAGTCTGTTAGTCGTGAAAACATTTTGCCAAGGCCAACATAAACGAAATCTGCAGTTAATTGCCGCCCCTTTTCTCCAAACTCACCACCGCCAGACCATTTATGCGTACACCAATGTACCGAAATTGCATATACGGTTCGCCGTGTAATAAATCACTACGTCATGATTATAATATTATACATTATTATACTTGCCTGGCTGTTAGTCATTCCCGTGACAAATGTTTCAAAAGGCGATTAATAATAACATTATTTATAAGTACATTACACGGCAAAGAAACTGTGTAACGTATCGAGCTGAAGCGTAAATTAAACAATTTATTTATTATAAATTTCAATTTTTAATTTCGAAATAGCTTCTATCAATCGAATAATAATAATAATAATAATAATAATTGTTTACTTATTTTGATAAACCGTAAATTACCATTTCTTTACTTCACAACAAAACAAAACAAAACAAATCATATTAATATTTGTCATATTATCTCGTTTGTCAATACTCACCACAATGATAAGATTTGTATTAAAAACTGTATCACGAGCTATTGAGTAATGATTCGTTCATTTTGTGTATTTACTAGAGATGTGACAAACCCTAATATTGGAGTCTGGATAGAGCTTGAATTGAAATAAGTATAAATTTATGAACTTGTAAAGAACATAATTGTTTGGTTACTCTAAATTCGGTTAGGTTCAGTTCAAAATATCAAATTTCAAATAGTTCGTCACACCACCACTACTTTACTTTTCAAAATACTACGAACCGTAAATAACTTTTTCATTTGCATAACAATTTGTAATCTTTTTATAAATTATTTTGACAAAAATACATTTGTGGATTATATTTTATACAATTTAAATTCTTAAAAAATATTTAAAATTATTCAAACGTCAACATTATTGTAGTAATATCGATAAAATATAAATATGACCTTTAAATAGTCATTGTTATTAAATTTTAAAGAGGATTTTAGTTATTTTACAATTATGAGTTTATTCATTTTTACTTAGCATCACAATTTGTTAAATAGCTTTCAAGGCATTACATTAATATAGTGTTAACGATTCCTGAAAAATATACGAAGATAAATGAATTATAAAATGACAAAGATTTGTTACAGAACGGGAAACCTCAATTTATTCCGTTACTAAAACACTACATTTACTTTGTGCAGATGTATTTAAATTTAAAAAAGTCTGTGAATAATTAAGTATTTATTTATTCAATTTGCGCGCGAGATCTAAAATTGGCGCAAGTATAATTAATGAATCGTATAAAAACCTTTTACCGAGCAGTATGTAAATAAATTGTAAATATTTATAATTATTTACTTTTTAGTTAGGTACATTCATAAATAAAGATATTTAATATTTATGTGAAGTTTAAGAATAATTGTGAAAACGATCAAATTTAATGTAACAAACACGAACCATTAAATACTCTGTATAAATTATAAACAATTTTTGTTTTCAAAATTAGTTTCTATTATAATTTTTTAAAATTATGTATTATAATCGTATATAAAAAAAAAAAAATAAATAAATATGCATTTTTTTCTTATATATATAAATATTATTTTTAGGACTGTAAATTTGTTGAACATTATGCTTTTATATAATAGAAAGTTCAAATTATTTACTAAAACATTATACCTATAAATATTTTATTTTTTTTTTTTTTAACTCTTCGATTTGTAAGACCTTCTTTTAGTACTTTTCATGTCATTTTTAGAAATGTCCATTTTTTAATAATATTTTGCATAATTTTTATACCTATATAAGTATTTAATTGTTATTTTTTAATTTTCATCTCTAAAAACCAAAACATATTTAATAACTTTAATTAATTAAATTATCACATTACCTCTTATTAATATTTTTTCAAACTTTTACTTATTGTTATACATTTTTGAAATCTCAGTGCATCTTTTTAATAACTATCAGTCCAAATATAAATCTAATTTAAATGATATTTTTAAGAATAATATATTTAACGATTACATAATTAAATTAAATTATATAATACCTACCCAAACGCCTGAATGAGACAAGTGATAATTATTAAAACTTAAAAAATCGTTAATAAATACAATAAAATACAAATTAAAATTATATAATTTAATTTGTAAACTAAACAGGAAATGTAATAATTTGTATTTAAAAAATTCAAAATTCGAGTTAGACATCGAAGTGTATTGGGTAAAATTCGATGAATTCGAATTAGTAATCAAATAATATAAACAATATTAATATTTTTCATTATTAAAATCAATTTAAAAACAGCTATTTAATGCATAACGTATTATTGACAAATTTAAATCATTTAAAAATTTGTTACTACCATATTCAATCAAAACATGTTATTGCCTATGTTATTTATATTGAAGTACGCTTATATATTATCGATTCAAAATGTAATACTACTATTAACCATTTAAATTGTTTTGAACAGGTATAAAATAACAACTTACTACAGTTATTAAATTAGTTTTAGTATTTAAAGTTCAGGTGAGGTTCAATTTATTCGGTGAGTCTAGATATATTCAAAAAAAAAAAAAAAATTTTAATAAATTTTAAATATATATAAATAATATCCCAATAGTGTATTATTATTTAGTGTAATGTTCAAAAAATAAACCGCATTTATACAAATATTATTGACTATTGTATTTAATTATTTTAACATTGTTAGATTCTAATGAAAATAATATCTACATGATATTTTTTTTTTTTTATTAATTGAAACTGAGATTATAAAATATTAATTTATAATGATATAATATAGAGATGATAAAATTAATACTAACATATAATTGATTTTAATATATCGCTCTTTTCCTTTGATATTTTAATAACTATTTTAAATTTGATATAATATGCCTTATAATTGTACATGGTATATTGATACGTAGTTTCACAGTAAATTCCTTAAACTGTTTATAATGTGTATCCTATTTTTTTTTTAATTACAATAATAAATATCACAAGATAAATTATATTTTAACTGTTGTGGTTTAATTAATTCAAATACTTATTAAAGTTTTTTAATCTTTATTGAATAACAAACTTATTTCGTGTCAAATAAAATAAAACTTTGTAGTTCATTGTATATTCGTCAAAATTAATAAATACATTTTACTTTAAAGGCTGTTTTTTATAGACTTTTAAAATCACCTCCAATGAAAAAGGGAAATATTTAAAATAATGTTGTTAATCAAATATTAATCTTAATCTATATAATATACAAATAAAACAAAATAATAACAATACTATAAATAATTTTATTATATGCATCAAAATACAGAATATGAGAGGAAAACCAATGGAAGAAGTGGATAGATGGAATTGAGAGTGATATGAAGATAGTTGGTGTGATCGAAGTCTATGGAGTTGTATAACAAGGATGTCTAACCCCTTATATATGAGAGGTAAAGCGAAGAAGAAGAAGAAAATATGTATCAAAATCATAAAATACATTAATTTGTTTAATATAAAATAATGTACTTTACCAAATTAATAAATATAATTATTGAAAAATGTATTAAAATTTTACTTTACATTTGAAATTATTTCTTGTGTTATCTTATACCAATAATTAGCATGTTGATACATAAAAATTTTTGATAGAATTTTCAAAATGGGCCTGTGATTTTATTTATATGTATTTTCCATATAATAATTATGTTTAAAAAAGTTCATATAAACTTCATGATACCCTGTAAAAAATTGAAAAATAGTATAAAAAAAATTATTAAAATTTAAAAGAGTTAATTCATTTTGTTTTTTAAAGATAATAATGTATACCTAAACCAACCTACTTTAATTGATAATATAAACAACAATTTTACAAATATGAGATAGGTAACTTATAAAAAAAAAACTGTATGATTTTATTTACATTAACTTCACTAATTGTTATTTTGTTTTACTTTTATTTATATTTTAGGTAAAATAACAGTTTATAATAACTTTAAAATGTTAACATAGTGTTATCCAAAAAAAAAAACCGCATTTCCTAGTACATTCCATAGTCGTATAATAAATAATTTTGAATTTTATACCTTTCACTGATTGAACTATTTTTGTAATTTAGGGTTTTAGTAATCCACAACCACAAGCCCCATTTAGAGATGGGTACTTTATTATTTTGCAAGTGTTGTATTTGTGATAGGTAGGTACGTTTTATCTATTAATCATTCATATTGTGTGATACCTAAAGTCAAGTTGCACAACTGTATCTTTTTCACCACAGACGAGTGGAATCCACATGGGATTATGAACAAAAAGCCAACATTTCTCTCTCTCAAAAACACGTACCTATGTCACAGAGCACGATGAAAGGACGATGTAAAGGTAGTTTGAGGAAATAACAGTTTGATATAATATCGTATCGCAGTAATATCAAACCACCTATGTAATAATATATAATAATAAAACGTATTCTATCTTATAAATATAACAATTTCAAAACAAAGTTTTCATACTATATCGTTTTTTTTTTCATTTATGATTAATTATAATCATACTTAAACAACAATAATTTGAAAATATATATATTATATATAAATACAGGGTATCCCAGATTTATTTACTAATTGCAATATTTCCACAAAAAATTTAAATTTTCGAATGCCGTTTTTTTCAAATTATTATTTAATCAACGGATTATAATATTACCTTTATTACTTATTAAAAAAATATGTCTCATAAAAAATAAAGACAAACTCTTTATTTTTTAAAGTTATGTAAATTTTGAAGATATCTATATTAAAGAGTATATAACATAATGTATATAATGTATATGACAATTATGACGTGTTGAACTCTTAATTTAATCAAGATGTCGATTTTTAGAAATTTTATATATTTATTGGAGAAATTATATTTTTGACGTCATTATTTTTAATAATTTGATATTGTAATATCATGGCATGTAAAATTTGTACAATTTTAATTCATTATGTTTAAAATATGTGATCATAGATAATTATATCTTAATTATCAATGAATTTTATAGCTGCAAAAATGTCATAATAATATTATTATGATTGTATTACATTATCACATAATATTTTAAAACAAACAATAGTAGAACCTCGTGTTTACGATATGCGATAGCTACTGTAGATAAAAACAACTACATCGTGCTCATGACTTTTATGACTTATGTAGTCACGTTAATAGATAATTGTTTCTTTTAATTATATTTTATATAATTTTACAATTAATATAATATTTAACGAATATAACCTATAATATTCATATATTATGTTAAATTGTTTCATTTTAACAATTCAATATAACAAAACATAATTGAATAGTAATAATTGAATTTTTTTATTTACAAAATATTTATAGTAATTTATTGTAATTCTACAAATTGTATCACTTATCATTATATTAATAATATAAATATTGTGTTCTACGATATAATTACAGACTATGTAAAATAAATACGCTATAATAATAACGTCAGAAATATGATTTTTTCAATAATTAAATTTTTTTTTAAAAATCGAAATCTTGATTAAATTAAGAGATAGATAGTTTAAAATTCTCATATAAATATACTTTTGAAAATGGCTAGTTTCATATTTTACTTAAAAAATAAAATTTTTTTTTATGATATTTCATTTTTTAAAAAAGTAATAAAGGCAATATTTTAGTTCATTGCCTAAATAATCATTTTAAAAACACTGCATTCAAACATTTTGATTTTTTGTGGATATAATGTATTATGTAAATAGACCTGAGACACTCTGTATATAATGTTAGTAGTCAGTCCTACAATAAAGTAGATGCTAAATCGACATAATATTACTACTTTAGTCAGTAAATTTCAATAAGTATTTGGAATAAAACGTAATATCAAATGAATTAAATTTAAAATTTAAAATTATTAGTATTTTATTTATTAACATTTGAGAGTTATTTATAAAATTTAATAATTTCTCTCATTATGATATTGAAGCTTTTGAATTCAACAACTTTTATAAGTTTAATTATTTGAAACTCATATCATTTTGACGCGATTCATCCTGTATTGTAATTTATATTGTACACTTATATTGTACTTTGCTCACATAAAACATTAATACGAATAGAAATATATAATTAAAATTGAGATAAATTTATACATTGACGGCAAAGTGAATAAGTTAGTTAAGGTAAAAAATTATTTTATTTATAATTCACATAATTAATTTATGAATAATACCTACTTATTATTTTAAATACCTAAATTCCATTATCTAAAGCAAAAAAAGAAAATTTTAAATTTAAATTATTAAAACACGTTAAAAATGGCATTTAGAACTTCAAATAATATTATTTTTCAAACAAATAAATTTTTTGCACAAACATTTATTTCAACATGGAAATTTTAAAAAGCCTTGACTTGTGCTCAAGGATTTTTTGGTTCTAAGACTAACTAATTTTTGAGGTAAGTCATAAATAGTCAATATATTTTTCTGTCAAACTGCTGTTGCATGAATTTTTGCGACTTTTTATCAATTGGTCATAAAATATAGTTTTGATGTCCATATTGTAATTTAATAGTGAAAAATATGTATAACAGTACAATTAATTGTTGATATAACTAATATTAAAATAGAAAAGATTTTACGTAAATGAAATGATATTAAAACTAATCAAAATTTACGATTACTAGATATAGACATATTGTATAGTAGATGAGATAAAAACGTGGATTCTAGAACAATTGTCAACAGTTATTTTTATACTGCCTGGATTCTGGATACAATAAGTATTTTTTAAAACAATGTCCACATCAACCGATGGCTTTCTCTCAAGTCTAGAATTCAATCATTTTCTTTCTCCAATCAGTATATGATTCATTTATTCATTATTCTTATGGTTTCAAATCCAGTATTTTTTTTAAAACTTTCATGAAATTTCGGTAACACGAGACGCCGATTTCATAACACACATTGTCTAATTTATTTTGAATATTTTTAATTATTTAAATGGCAACGGATGTCCTTATCTAATTTTAAAGTGGCAACCATAAAAATCTATAGTTCGAGTGATTAAAAACTGAGCAATTAACTTCATTTAAAGTCGGTGAAAAAACAATTGCGAATTTTTTGTTGGTATAGACTTATAAAGTTATAAGAATCCAGTTCTTGCTATCTTGTCTATACAACAAAGTTAAATTAATTTATTATATTTATTAATATTTTCTTGATTCAACTAATAATAGTGTTATAGTAAATGTGAAATATCAACATAATTGAATAATGTTACATTACATTAATTTTAGATTTTAACTTTTATCTCTATAAAACAAACTTCCATTTTACAATTTTAGAAATAAATTCAAACAGTAAAAATAAATGTTTCAAATGCACCAAATTCATGTTCAAAAAATCACCTTTGTCTTTTAGTTTTCATATTAGTTTATAAATCTGATCTATAATATATTTAATTATAGTATATATTTAATTTGATTTGTTTTGAATATATAAATATAAATATATATATATATATATATATATATATATTTATTATTAACAAAAAAAATTGATATGTTGATAAAAATGATTTCTTTTCCATTAATTATTTATAGTTTTATAAAAAATAAAAATTTACTATTTAAGTTGAATGCGGTTAGTACTAGAACACTTTAGTCAATAAATATACGTATATTTTTCATTTCCGCGCACGCGAATTTTCACTAAAAGTTAAGAAATACTAAAACTTTAAACATATCTATATCTGTCAGCTATTATTAGAATCACGATGGAACTGGATGTTTCCCATGCGAGTATAAATAAAGTAATATAACATAGGATATCGAACTTCAACGTGTACAGGGAATGCGTAGGCAATACAATCTTTATGTTGGTTTTACATAGTTTAACTTATGTTGAGAAACTCTTCCATAATCAATAATTAATTAGATTTATTTATAAAAATGACTAAAGTAAAAGAAATAAAACAACTAACAACAAACTTTATTTTATTAGTACTATATTTTATAAATGTTTCCAGATAAATATCTGTAAATATTTGATAAAATGTAAAAATAGGTCCATTTAATTTATTTTTAGTATTTAAACAATAAATAGAATAATGTTAAGTAATTAATTAAGTACGTGGAATTTTGGAAATTACAAATACTGAGGATTTACTAGAGAAAAAAATAGACTAACAAAAAAAAGTAATTTGTGTAAAAAAAAAATAAAAAAATAAAAAAAAAACGACCATTATTCTTGGAGAAGTTATATTTAATTTTTATAAAAATTATTTTTAATACTACACTACATTGCAAGTATAATTATAACTTTAAAAGTAGAACGCTCTTAAAATTAATTATATTTCAAATAACTTACTCTTAAACATTTAGTTCGTTTTTACGTTGCCTAATTAGGCCAAATTAGGTAGGTACCGTAATTTTTATAACATTCTAAAGTCTTCTGTCAATAATTTTTATATGGTTATTAGTGTATAATAATTATTTATCATACTCATTTTTTATACCTCCTTCTATCTAGTAGAGAATGTAATAAAATCACAGAAAGGCAGAACTTAAATTGTGATGTCCAAGTTGAACTTATAGTATGAACATCTATTATCAAATTGAAAGAGAAGCATATTTTGGAAAGAATGTCATAGCCATATTGTGAAATATAATATTTTGGAAAAGAAGTTATAGTGTATTAAATTTTATATACTTTTTAACACTTTTTTATTAGACAATATTTTATAAAACGCATATGACATTCCACCCAAACTATGCTTCTTTTTAAATTTGTTAGTAAATGTTTATACTCTAAGTTTAATCTAAATTTCACATTTTAAGTTCTGCGTTACTGTGATTTTGTTATATTCTCCGTTAGATAGATGAAAACAGTAGATATAGAAAAGGATATGTTGTCCGTTAATTATTATTTTGCATAGTTTCATTATATTCAATAATATTCATAGAACTGACTTTAATTAAAAATTATATTTTATTACAAATTTGATGTTGGTAACCAAAACATGGATGAAGTTTCCAAACGATATTTATGTAATAATAATAATAATATTATTATTATTATTATTATAAGTGATATATTTTATTTTTATTGTTTATTTAATATGAAACAATCGGCAATTTTTATCGAACTTCACCTTATCATTATTTTATTGGAAATAAAACTAGTTTTACATTATTTTTGTATCTATTACGAGTTGTGATAAATATCAAAAGAACAGTATATTGTAAATCAAAACAAAAATACGAGGCAAACTTCAGAACAGATTTTTATGGCGAACCATCACCAGCTTATGGTCTGTCTGATCTTTGTAGTCTTAAACTACGTACATCGGCATATTGCTATTTGTCTTTTGAAATCATTTGTTTTTTATTATCGGCAAAAATGCAATATACGACTTACGAGTCGTAAAATGTTTTTGATGAAAACATCAAGAGACTTTTCGAGATATCTGAAATGACATTGTAACGTTTTCTATATAGTACCTATCGTGTTTGTATATAACAAATGCATACCGCATACCTTTTAATGTCAAGTAAAACCACAACAGTATCCAATTATTATTATTTTTAATAGTATAAAATAAGAAATAAGGGCAAAGGTTTATATTTTTCTAAATTTTTTTAACAAAATTAGTTGATTATTTTCTATAGGTCAGAAATATCAAAAATCGATTGCGTCCCAATTGATTTTTTTTCAATACATTTTGATAACATGTACAATCTGGTTGAATAGTAGTCAACAAATTATTTTTATTTTTAACATTTAAATGTTTTTATTAATACATTTTCAAAAATTTCAAACACTTTAAATTATTATTTAACTTGTCTATATTTGAATATACCTAAGCTAGATACAGTTTTTGAAGAATCCATGAATTATGAATTACATTAGACGTAATGCGATTTTAGAATACTACACTAAATCTAAACATTCTAAACATAAATTGAAAATGATTTCTATTTCTATGAGTTATTCATAATATTTATATTAACAAATTGAGGTCTATAACTATAACTATAACTAGGTATAATTATTATAAAAACCAATCAAATGCATTTAGTTTTTGTTTTTTTCCTTATTACTTTTATGTTGTTTTTTTTATTAAAAATATCAAAAACTAACATATAAAGTACATAACTACATTCGTAATATGTTGTTTACAAAATAATAAGTCATTGTTCAGGAACAAAGCAATTTTTGAAATTAATTTAACGTTTATTGTCTCTATCATCCGATAAACTTTGTAATTTTAATTAACGAAATAATGAGTTTCGTGAAATTCTAGGTAACTATGAAGTTAAACTTATAAGTGGTAAACTATAGTTTTAACCATTAGTTTAGTGCAGAATGTCTTATATACATTTAATAACACTTATTATGATTTAGAATAATATAATGTCTATTAAATGAATAAAGTGTACTTTAATATAAAAATGACCAATCGACTATATAAGTAGGCAATTTAAAACCCTTTAATAACCTAGTCTAAATTTATCATGTCATCTAACGTCCCTGATTTTGATTTTTAATTACGAGTAACTATAGCATTATATTTTTCACAAACATTACTTTCGATATTGACGTCAAATTTTAGATTTTATTTTTATTAATAATATTTTCCAATTATTTACACAAAGAAAAAATATGAATAATACAATTTTCTTTTGTTAAAGGAAATTAATGGTTGTTTGTAACAAATTTTGGTCATTTAACCTTAATTCAAATATAGTTATTTGTAGAATACTTTGTAATAAAAATAATAAATAAAATATTTTCGGATGATTTGAAATCTAATGCATTTTTTTATTTGTGATAAAGTTATCAGTTATTATTCGTTACCATTTATGATATCAGTGATGTTCATATCGAACAAAACAAAAATTCACTAAAATTTCCATACTATTGTAGTATCTATTTACACGGAATCTTTGTGTAGAGTGTATTTTTAAAAAAAAAAATTAGAATATATATTCTCAGTGCTCGAATTGGGAAAAAAATGAAAGGCTTCAAGACTTAAAAAAAATTATCGTCCTTTACAATGAAACATACACCGTTACACCAATATTATTTTAAAAATATGACTTAATTTTTTTTTTATTAATATTTAATGTAAACCTGTAAAATATATTAAAGGTTTTTTTTGCGAGTTCATTTATAACTTGAGCTTCTGAGTGAAGCGAAGAATGTATTGGTTTTACAATGATGTTTTTTAAATTTTTTTTTATGTTTGAAGACACTTTTTTGGGTATAAATAATGGTTAATTATCATGAATAGGGTGTGATTTCGGTAGAAAATATCACCTTGTTGGTACATCATTATTTAGCTCATTTTTTGAATTTATCAAAATTTTTTTCTTGAGAAAAGTAAAATTACCAAAAAAATTCGACGAAATTTATTTGAGATATTCATGATAGCTAATGCAATATTGAACGTAGGCACTTGTAAAAATTTTTGAGCATTGTCATAGGTAGTTTACACACGTGGTTAAAGTTTTAACGGATTATCAGTATAAAATATTCTATTATATTGAGTTTTACTCAGAATCGTGATTTCGAATAAAATATCATTGCATTCAAATCTTAATTATAATAAACCACTAATTTCTACGAGGATCGATAGGACGAAGGAGGAATGTCCAAAATCTACCTTTTCGCTTTTTTTTTTTATATAAATGTAATAAATAATAATTGTAATAGAAGTTAAGTAATCACTTTTTAGTAGTGAAATTAGAGTTAACCTTAAATATTAATAGTATATAAATAGTCTAATTTTTCACAATTGTCTAAATCGCTGACTTTGCCTCATAAAAATTGTTCTCGACTGTGATACACGTTAATAAAATCATGCCCAAAGTTGATTTTGCAGACAATCTATACCTTGACGTTTCATTAATTCTCGTATAAATCTCATTGGCTATTTGTCGCGTAATAATGACAGTGTAAATAACTAGACACGAATATATTTAACTCCGAATTTCAATTTTCCACGCAATAAAAATGATTATTTATGCATATTTGACCCTTTTTACAATAATGCGATCATTTATCCAATATTAGTTCCATCGAAACGGCTCGCGGCTGTCTATCGCTGTCATAAATTTTGTCGGACGGTATTATTGTTTCTTTTTCTCTGGTGAAACACCCCAGAGATCCGAATGCTAAACAGTTTGTCTATAAGTTCCCGTTTCTTTTCTCTACCACACTTGCTTACCTTTATAACACGATATACGTACCAACACTATCTATAAAGTTTTGACACATCTCGGCGATTCACTGAAGGAGATATATCGATGACCTATACGTTATATATTCCACACAATAGATTTCTTCGAAAAACGATTTCATACTAATCGAACCGTATTAGAATATTTTGTTTTATGATAAAATATACATGGCAGCATGTTATTCGAGTGATTCGTAATGATTATTATAATAAATATTACTATTATCGTAATGTAATATCTCTTTAATATAGTATCAATACGAAAGGATCTAGGGGAAAAGGCTATGATTCCCCTTAAAATATAAACACAAAAAAATGATGCTCCCATACTAAATAAATTCAAGATCCACACCTGTAAAAAATAATAACTGTTTTTAATACAAAAGATGATAAAAATTTTATATTGCGAAAATGATGGGAATATCATAGGTTTTTAGTGTTATTTTCATAATTTTTGTAATAATAATTTATGATCAATTTGTATGGAATTTGGTCATCCGGTATACTTAACTGATAGATTTTCATTTAATAATTTTTTTTTCATTCTACAGAATATTAAATTTTTAAACATTTTTAAACTTCGGTACATAGAATTACTCAATTTGAAAGCAATATATTATAACTTATAATGGTTGAAACTTTAAATAAGTACTATATGAGTGAAGAGCTAGAAAAATAATTTATACTATCCATTTATTTTTACTGAAATTATCACGATCATACTAACCTAACCTAACCTCATCAAAGCAGTGAAATAAACATGTAAATATATATTTTATAGGTGGTAATTCTTACTATATTTTATACTTATTGTGAATATTAAAATATAAATAATATTGTTTCCATTGTGAAAAATAAGCATAAAAATATATTAATGGCACTATTAATATTTAGAGTATTAAACTTAAGATTTGAATGAAATATTGTCATATTGACATTTTGATCTTTGTTAAAATAATATAACCATTTTCATCCTGCATTAATAAGTATTATATATATTTACAAAGAAGTTAATGATAATTTTTTAAAAAGGTTTTTTGAAAACGTATAAATAATAAAACATTTAATACATACTATGCATATTTATAATATATATATATATATATACACCTAAAGATCTAAAATTTGCATACAATTATAATATTCCACTTTTTTCTTTTATATTAAAAATTATTTGAAATGTATTTCTTTATTTTGACAGAACTGTAATAAAAAAATATTGTATAACTTAATTAGTATTTACACAAATTTTTAAATAACATATTCCACAAAGATCAATAGGGTACCATTAGACTATAAAAAATATTACAATTTTGATAGCGTTTTACGTAAATAGTATCATTAAATTATCGCGAGACGATTAATATTGCTGCAGGTGCGAAAATCACGAAATATATTATTATTTATTATTATTATTATCGTTAAAAATTTACTGCTTGGTATATTTTGGTGAAATTAATGTTCAGTGTAAATTATATTATTCTTGATAAATATTATTATTACTTTGCTCGTAAATGGAATATCTATAAAACCATTTTAGTGTACGTTTTGATAATACGCAATTTTACTAATGTCTCAATTTATTATTTGGATAATTAATATTTTCATAAAATAAAGTTTCTTCATAGATTCACACTTAAATTTTAGTTCGACTATGAGTGTGAAAATTATGTAATTTGAAAATATGTGACTCCGATAATGATCAAAAGCGCTAAATTGGACTTTTTGTGAATGGAAATTGTAATTTTTCGTTAAATAATATCATTTTACTTTCTGGTATGTCTGGTATTAATACAAATCAACCGTCATTTGTAATCAGCTGTCAGAAACTTTTGTGATGTCATTTCATTTACCGCATTCTTCGTCATCGTTCGAAAAGAACGAAGAGTCTTTTCACGATCCGACGAATTTTTTATTTTGAATAAACAGTCAGTTAAACGCACCACGAAATATGCAGTACAATTTAATTTGTAATATGTCAACGAATATTTCGATAAGTTACATTTTGATATGTTTACATTTTCTCTAGTCTGACATAGACATTTTCAACGATGATAGTTAAATGATTAGAATTGGTATATTATAGGTTACAGGAAATTTAAATTACCAATTATATCAGTTAATTATTACTGTTTTTTTTTCATTTGAAATTTGAAATTTGTTTTCAAAAAACATTATTCAAATTATTAAATCATAAAAAATTAAAAATGGTTTAAATTTTTAATCTATGGACAAAACGAGAGTTTGTTTATTTAATTTTCAAAAAATTAAATACAAATATTGTATACATTTCAGTGATGTTGATTCTTCCAGAGAAAGTTTTATGATGGCTAAAAATATTTGTATAAGTATAGGTAAAAAATGTAAAAAGTGTAATATAATATCTTATATTATATTATCAACGAAACAAATATAAAATATTGTCAATATTTACATACACATATTATAATTTGTTGTCCCTGCGTATTGTTTGATAATAGGTATATCGTTTACCTAATCGTACATGTGTGTGACAAAAATAATATTATTTTAGGTAAAATTTCCCCAGGGTTCAATTACGTGTGTGATACAGAAGAACACTGTTTTTATGATGTACATAAACTTAAAGACGACAGTATTTTTATACAGTTATTTTCATTATTTTGCGCTTTATAGTCAAAAGCGATGGAAATATATGTTACCGATAACGTTATATAATGTACAATAAAAAGTTGTGTATACTCTTCTCAGTTATTTAACTACTAAAGGATGCGAGAGTGTAAAAATCTAATTGGTGCGATTAAACTTCAGTACGTGTCGATAGTCGCGAGGTTGTTATAATTTTAATACCCGGTTACCCGGTTAGCGATAAGTAGTAACTAGTAATTTATTTAAATATTGAAATAACTTAGAATGAAATATAATAATATATAATTGCCTAATTGAAAAATACTTTTTTTTATATATATAATTTTGAGATATTTTAAGCTTATACTATTTAAAACAGATTTTATTACAACAATGATACGTCAGATAGCCGATGAGGCACATTGTCATTATGTCAGATCATAATCGATCATATTTATTAATACCCATTCGGATATGGACACTTCAAGTGAATAAATATACGTTTTCAAATAATTTTAAGTACAAACATTATAAACATTTTAATTTGATATAGGTATACCTATATCGATAATATTTTGTTGTTCGGCAAAAATTGTCAAAATGCTGTGTATTATTATGACACGTTTTGTATTGGAATATATTTTACGCAGCTTAAATATTTAAATATATCACAAAATAAAAAAAAACCAAACAAAAATAACAAACTATTTTAAGGTATACTACAGTAGCTATGTACACGGTATAATAATAGATCGATTTGGTGTTGGATATTGATGCGTCTGTCGGGTGAAATGTACCGGACTGGGTAAATCGCACTTGTCAATTGTCAGTGTCCGAGCACCTAAACCCAACCTCCGAGAGATAAGCCAACTAAATACTTGGCGAGGTAACCGTAATAATTGTACCAGTAAAACGTGTACGACAATAATGTTTTCCCTAGTTTCATTTCACGTGAGATTCGAGTTTAACTCAATATAATTATTCAGTTTGGAGACATTTTCTACAGGTCCCGTAGGTATCCGACAAGAAACTCCATCGTCGGGTCAATGTTATTCTATATACAGGGTGAACATCACGAGAATACAACATTTTTATTTTACATAAATCATTCACTAGAAATTTCCGTCATACGCACCTATCTGTAATGAAACGTGCGTTTTTTAAGATTTGAAATTTGCCATACACATTATATAACATATTACTAAAACGAATACGTTTATTTTTCCAGTAGGATTAATTAAATATGTACGTAAAAATAAAGAAATTATTATATATACATATTTAATTTCCTGACAGTTACACGCACATCGTAATTTATTTATTTCATTTATAGACGAGAATAATGTGTAGTTTCGAGATAAAACTATTTAGTATCAAATTTGTATTGTGGTACATAATTTTCAATTTTAAGCAGTCTACAATGTTTATCACATTAAGAAAAGTAATGGATTTTTAATTTAATTACTATATGACTACTATAATATTCTAAACCAATTCATGTAGTAAAATTATTATTAAAAATAATATTATTAATATAAATAAAGAAATTGTATTTAATTTTTTTTAATCTAGTACAAAAATAAATAAAAGTAAAGTGCTTTATAATGAAATGGTTCGAACATGATATGAAGAGAGATGATTTAGAGGCAGTGAGAGTTGTTATGGAAATTAATCTAGAAGGAATTAGGGGAAAATAAGACGGAAGAAGAGATGGAATAGAGAGTGAATTGAAGATAGTTGATATGAATAGACGAGAGGTAGGAGATCGAAATCTATGGATATCTAGGACTAAGGTGGCCAACCCCATTTGACCCATATAGACCCATTAGACACTATTCGGGGCTTTGCACATGAAAGTACACATACCTAAATTTGATATGATTTATCATATTTTCCGCATCAATATTTATTTTTCAATCATATTTTATAAATTGAATCTTGTGTTAAAAAGAAATAATGGAGACAATTAATATTACATAAGTTACCATAATTTTTGTAACATAAAATTCTGATCATCTCATTCATAATTAAACTGTTTAAATTTAAAAATATTATTTTACTTTTATATTTAGCCACATTTTGATCTTTAATTTGTTTCAAAATAATAAAATAACATATTTTTTAAATTTATTTAAATTGTATATTAACAGTAAGTAAATCAAACTGGATCTAATATTTATTTTAAATTTTAATTAATAAATTTATACTTATGTACAACTGCGTTGGTTAGTCGACGAATTAACTCATTTGTCGATGAAAATCCCATGTGGTTGTAACTATGTTAGTGTAATTAGGCGTCCATTCGAAATATATAGAAATGTTTTTTATAACCTGGTTATAATTTTTAAATGGAAAATCCTGATTGCGAAATAATTTATGCGTCATGTTTTATCAAATAAAACTAAAATTAAAAATAATCGAAACCAAATATAAGTAAAAAATCAATAATAAAAAGATATATAGAATAATGTATATAATTTCATCGCACTAATAATCTATTATTAATGTGTGTGTTCGTTATCTAAGCTGATAATGAATTATTTCAAAATGTATAAAATAGTAAACACATACATCTGAAAGGAGTTTTTATTATTTTCACTTGTAAGCGATAAATATATTATGTTCGTGTCAAGCCTCAAGCGAGATTATAAAACAGCTTATTGTTATACAATAATTATTTTAGGAAATGTATTGATTTTGTATAATATTTTTTTATTTTTTTATTATAATATTAATATTTTGTATTTGATTTTAACATTGTTTATAATTTAGATTATTTTAGATTGTTGTAAGGCCTGTTTATTTTAAACAAAATTGAAAATGAATGTTTTTGAAAATTTATTATGCAAAGAAATATTATACAATAGACAATAGTTGTACCTAAAAATACAAATTTCAATTGTCACGTTTAATAATAAAAAATTACCAATTATAAATTTATTCTTTTCGGAAGTTTATATTATAATATCTATATAATAATAAATCGATAGTAAAATTACCTATAAAAAGGTAAATATTCTGATAAAAAAGTCTTACATTTAAAAAAAATACTATGTTTAATATCTAATCTATATAATTTATATTTATATTTATATATATACATGAGTATAAAAAGAAAAAATTATATTCTAATTCTTTAGTTGTACTTGTTGGTTAACAGGACTACATTGCTGATGATGATAATCGACAAGACTGTATTTTCATTAAAGTTTCCAAACTATACTCGCATTCTGTCTATCTGTTCATTGATGTCATAACAATGTTTTATTGGTATAACTTTTATTTTATCTTATTATTATTTGAGATATTTTTTCAATTTCCTTAATTAACTTCGAAAATCCTTACTGTTTCATAAAATCAATTCCTTTGTCTGCCAATGTTTTTTTTTAACTTTGTGCCCTATTGAGATTGTTCATAAATTATTTTATATTCATATTGAAAATATTTGGGATTTATTTATTTTTATTTTTATTTTTATTTTTATTTTTATTTTTATTTTTATTTTTACTTTTATTTTTATTTTTATTTTTATTTTTTATTTTTATTTTATAAATAAATATGATTTGAATATTACTTATTTGTTCATAACTATAGAACTCCGAATTTGAGCATTTACATTTTTTACAATTTACAAAAATGTTTTAACAAACAATACAATATATTTGTATACAAAACGGAATTCACACATTTAAGAGTTTAAATTTTAAATTGTTTAATGCATTGAATGAAATATAATATAACATATTTGTCTAATTTCAAAACAAATCGTTTGAAATCCGTAGAAATAAGAATAAAATTCGATATTTGTCACAACATTATTTAATCATACTTTTTGTTATTATTTATTATAATTTTTACATTCATAATTGTCTATAGTAGTGTTTTTTTTAAAAATTACAAACACATTATAGCTTTCGATTATCAACTCAAACAATATACGAAGTGTATTGTCTATACATAAAATTTAATTTCTTGATTTTCAACTCTAATAATATGATGCCCCTGACAAATGAGTTTGATTATATATAAATAAAACATTTTTACTTCAGTATTGAAATTTATTAAATATAATATTTGTTGGATTAAACATTACATATATTTATAGTATTAAGTATTAAACTTAACATTTATAATTTATAACTATCTAAAGTCTTGACAAGAAGAATGCATATTTCAAGTATATCTAAATATAAGTTTTGCCAATTATCTTATGCTATATATACGTAAACATTATTAGTATACAATTATAATTAATATTTTATATTATTAAATTCATAAACATAGGTACACTGCAAATCATATTATATCAAATTAGGTACTTACTTTTTTTGGTCGTCCTTTAAAACTTTAATAATTGCTAAACTTTCCATTCATTTGAACTTCAATAATTATACGTTAGAATAAAATAAAAATGAAAGTTTTTACTAAAAAATTAAACAATGATATTTCTTTAAAATACATAATATAATATATTTATCTAATTTGAAAAACAATTGTAGAGATGAGAAAAAAATTCGATATTGGCCGCTACTTTATTTTATCATATTTTTTTGTTATTATTTAATAAAATTTTTACACACATAATTTTCTATAGTAGTGATATTTCTTTAAAACATAACATAATTATTTGTAATTCATATAATATAACAATAATGTATTGAATTGATAATTACATATTACATTTAAAATTCCAATTTCGATATTTTAATGTAAATTGTTATAATATTATGCATAATATAAGTCTATTTTATACAAATCTCGTGACTTTTAATATTAGTCAGCAAAATATTTTTTTTACGCACGTACATATTATTCTTTGATTGAATTTTATTAATTAATAAAATCACGATCAATGAAATTGTAGAACAAAGAATCATTGGAAAGATAAATAAAACCGACATTAGTGATTAATTACAATAATTATTAGGTAAAATTATGAAATTTACACTATAATTATTAATGACGATAAAAAAAAATTAATAATAACAATAACAGGTATAACATAGTCGTATTTTTTATCTTTTGTTTCGTTATTATTTTTTAAATTTTTTGTGTTTTAATTAACTCTTTGGAAATTCTGAATATTTTACTCATGAAATTTCTTTCTTCAAAACTCGACTTGTTTTGCATTTACAGCGGCTGATAGTTGGTATAGTTCTAAAATAGTTATTATTATTTTAATTACAAAGACGAGACCATTATTTTTGCCGCGTAGGGAGTAGATTTGCTTATATTTTTTTAATTTTAATACATGTACGCCTTGTTTTTATGACCTTTGGTAATTTTCAAAAATATAATTTAAACAAAAACGGTAAGTTTACCCTTTATATAGAAAACACCGCTGCTGGGTTATACGTATCGCATCACTCGCAAAACTATAATAATATTATATATTTTTGTACAATACGAATTTGTATGGTTCGTTAGAAGCTACCCAAAAAAAAAAAAAAAAAAAAAAATGATTTTAATTAAATTGTTAGACATATTATTAATTTAATTTAACACTGCAATATATTGTATCTCGACTAAAAAATAAATAAAATCAAATAAATACTTTTTTTTCACATAGAAAATTGATAATTCATCGAACATAACAAAGCATTCCGCTAAAAGTTTATTTAGTATCTGTCTTAAAAATTACATTAAATCAACGAAAATAATGACATTTTAGTATTTAATTAATTATTATAAATGGATTTTTTTTGAAAAAAATGTAAAGGAACTTTAATACTGACGATTGAAAATTATTTATCTGTACATGCAGTTAAGTTGTCTACTTAATAAGCTATTAGTTGATTACACAAGTTTTGTAATAAAAGTTTGAAAAGTCCTTGACTGTACCTAATAGTTAAAAAATAAAACCTAAATAAATCGTGATTACAGTGGATCTGTTGTTAATAAGAACAGGAATTCATATAACGAATACAGTGTTTGTCTAAATTGCTCACTATATAGTGCAAACTAATTTAATTTTCATATTATAATAATAAAATTTCATAAGGTTTCGAATGTCGATAATTTATAGAAATATTCCCAGTATGTATTCTCTATTCCTTGTAATGTAAACATTATAAACACAGCATTACACCAAAACGTGTTAATGTGTTATCCAGAACTTATGTGCGAAAAAGATAAAAAAAATCAACATATATGAAGAAATCGATACATTTAGAATGTCATCCAGTCATTTTTATATTATCATAAAAATTTAGCGTTTAGTAAATTATCTTCGTTTTTTAAATTTTTTTACTAAATCATATTAATATTATCAGTGTCGTGACTAAGGAGGGGGGGAGGGAAACGAGGATTTGTCCTCGGGCGTAAAATTTTTGAAGCGTAATTTTAAAAGCAAAAATACTTTATTTATTATTTTATATTCATTTTGGAATTTTTGATTCTGAGTATTAAATAAGACACGTGTAGCGTAATGTGCAATTTGTAATGTACTGGTTATAATATTAACTAAATGCTATTACCCGTATAAAAACATTTCTGTCTACATAATATATAACTATTCAATTATTGAACCTATTTTATAATATTATTAAACAGCAAAATACTTTAAAAAGATAAGTACATCTTAAAAATAATTCTCATTACATTTTTGACTCGATCTATTACTCTTTTGTCGTCACTCGACACATACTGATGCGGTGGTCAGCGATTACCTGCGAATTTGTTTAGGTATTTCTTTAGTGAATAAAATAATTAACTATTAGTTATAAATTTATTTAATATTTATATTTAGATTAAAAATAAACATTTAATAGAAAATATGAATTATTTGTATAAAAGTTAGAATACGTAATCTTTTAATGTTTAATAGCATTTTTTGTACAATTAATTATATAAAACCGAAATATGGTATTTGTCATTTAATTGTGTAAAACCTTAAATAACATTATTATGGGATAAATAAATATACAAAGTTTTACAGATCTATTTATTAATTAGTTAATCTTCGAGTTTCACATAACTTTTATTAAAAAGTTATCATTTAATTTTTTTTATGAGATGTACTTTAGAAAAAAAAGCTAATACATGTAGGTAATATTACTATCCTATTATTATAGAATGTCACCTAACAAATAGTTTTTAAAAAAAAAAACCCACACACATTTTAATTATTTACAGAGAAATTGCAGTTAGTAAATAGATCTGGGATATGTAGATATTTTTTATATTAATAAATAATATTATAACATAATATTTTTAATAAAAATTGTCTATGTTTATTCATCATTATATTATATTATTAAATAATATAGAATATTAGTATCTATATATTATAGTATTTTTTATAATATTTTTAGAGTCACTTATGTATTTTATTTTATAAATTTTTATAAACATTAAAAGTAGTTTAATAATTTAATACCTACTTTAATATTAACAATTAATAATTTATGAGTGTAGAAAATAAAGTAAAACTAAATTCGATATACAAAATATTGTTTTAATATTATTGTATTTTATAGGTAATTAAGATTGACATATCCATTTAAGTTACCTAATTAATTTTCTTATATAAGTAGGTACTTATAAAATAGGATATGATTTTTTTTTTAATCATAGTGTAATGTGTATAATGAGGCGTAATTGTAATATTTTTTCCGAGCGTCAAATTTGCTAGTTCCGCTTCTGAATATTATATTCGTCCTGCGACCTCTCGCATAATTTTATTTATGATTTGTAGTTTATGCATGCCTGTTGTTCGTTTCCATTATCGTTTGTTCATTTTATATTCAGTTTAGATTCCGAGCTATGAGCTAACTAAAATCCATTCTGTGATTTATTTATTAATTTATATTTATTTTTTTCATCATTGTAGCCACTATGGTTTCGTTGATTTTATTAATTTATTTCGTTCTATAAAAATACAAATCGAATTTAGTACATCAATATTGAATTCTTTGACACTGGGAATGTTTCTTGTATGGTATGAGCCATACATAGTGTTTTTTTCCTGGTCAAAGCTATAATAATTTGATCTAAAGAAAAAATTCTACTACCGACTTACATCAATAAATATTTTGTGTAGTTGTATCTGCATATTATCAATTAATCAATGATATTTTTATATTATTTTAAATAATATTGTATAGCAATTTAACTTTTATATTATTATGTATTGATAAAAAGTGCTTTTTTACAAATAAATTTTTAGTATTTTTTAGTAATTTTTGTATTTTTAGAATACAAAATAAGTGATTTAATTATTTTTTTAGGCCGTCCAGCCATTGTAAATCACGTTACCTGTGATCAAATTTCTTCAAGAACGATTTTTCACGATCAAATTTATGAATTTATGAATGTATTTCACCCTTTATAATCCAATAAGACTAAATATAATGGTCAACGATTATATAATAATTACGATACAAGTCGTATCAGTTCGACTTCGGTCTGGTCTCAGAAATTATACGCAGATCCTACAGTATACTGTCTAGTTTAAATAATCATAATAATAAATAATATACGGATTATTTGTAAGGTTGTATATTTGAGTTTAAATTGTCTTTATAATTATTTTCAAATTCGTAGTTTTTACGACGATATGAATGAAAAAAATATCAACTATTATAAATTTGGTTCAAATTATGTGTAGGTATATTATCTAATTACGCTGAGAATAATTATATTTTGTTTAATAACTATAAAGAAACTTAGTTTAACCTAATAATATTTTAATTAGAATAAAACTATGTGTATTTATATTCTGTTAAAAAAACTATTCATTATAGAATTATTATCTATTGCATAATGTCTTAACTATTAGATACTTTAATTATAGTTTGTAGTATATAAAATATACGTTTGATAAATTATTACTTTTGTAAGAAACAATAAAGTAAAATGGATCATATGATTTAACGATAATTAAATATTTAAAGATACAACTACATAGTATGTAGCACTCATATTTTACAATATTTAATAACAATAATATTAAACAGTCGAATTACTGTAATTTAAAATATATAAGTAATATTTTATGCATACTACCAATTACAGAAGTATTTATGAAAATTTGACGACTGATAACACAATTATACGTCAATTAGTAACTAGGTACAAACAATTATTGACAAAATTCTCCAAAGTATATAAAAAATATGACGTTGGTAAATTTCTTTTATAATTTAAAGTACATAACGGTATAAGTATATTTTATACGAGTCTTTTATATTTTGCTTATTAAATCCTAAAAAAAATAATGAGTGTTTAAGAAAGATAACCATTCAGATACATTATACATATAGGTAGGTTTCATTAAAATAATTATCCTAAAATGTTTTCTGTTTCGTATATTAAAGTGAGAAAACTTTTGTACACAACCTGTAATAATTTTGATCGTCTTCTTAGAAATATAGCGCCCCTATAGGTTTAGGTTTGATTTTGATATACGCATGAGAATATTATTTATTTACATCATTGCGTTTTATTATTGAACCGTTTATATTATTATTATTATTATTATTATTATTATTATTATTATTATTTCGCAGATATACTATTCAATTTCCGGACGACTTTCGTCAACAAAAAAGGCGAAGTAGTTTCGGATTCTAAAACGATCGCGTTCAATTACTTGAAGAGCTGGTTCGTGGTGGATTTATTTGCCGCCTTGCCATTCGACCTGTTGTACGCGTCCGACGTTTACAGCGGAGACGTAAGTATATATATACACTGCCACAGTGCTACTTTATATATGTATTATATTGTTATATTGTCATGTATGTGTGTGTGTGTGTTTCATATAATAGTCTTGTCGGGGATGGGGCACAAGCTGGAGGGTAATACTTTACTCTTAAAGTGTGTACGCAGAAAAATTTATGATCTTTTGCAAACTCCCTCACTCTTCCGGATCACCTTTTATTCACAACACCTCCTGCCGTCCCGCCAACACTTTTGTTAGTTCCAAATATATATCTGCGACTCGTTCACAGTCAATTTACTTCCAAACATGAAAGAAATTTAACCGTGTAATACATATTATTATATACGGCACAGGAGAGACGATTTAATTTCGCGGTGCGAAGAACTTTGCTATGTAGAAAGAAATTATAATGGTTTTTTTTATTTGGTCATATCCTGAGAATTTTATAGTATAGTAACCCATCGAGTTCGGTCAGGTGGTCCTCAAATGACATGACGTTATGCGTCCGAAATATTATAGAAAATCGTGTCCGTGGTATCTAAGTGATCTTAAATTCCTTATTACCTATTTTATATACTGATTTTGTACATTATATTGGCGTAAAAACAAAATATTTTTTGCTTATCATCGTTTTTCGTTCAATTTTTAATCAATGTCAAGTAATAATATTAATATGATTGGTATAACGAATCAGTTTTTCGTATAGCGCATAAGTGTGCTTAGCCTTAACGCGACCTTCAAACAACAATTTGTAGAACAATATAAAAAACTACATAATATTAGCAGAACTTAATACCTTTATTAAATTTATATCGTATCATTATAGCAATACATAAAAATAACAAAATATTACAAATGTAATGTAAAAACTTGAAATTTTATATTTTGTATGGTAGTTTATTATTTAATTTTACAAAATTAGTTTAATGAAATGTTTAAAAAAACATTTTTGAAAGAAAATTTCTAAATGGTTATCATGAAAATAATATTACTTGAAAAATACGCCGGGATATAGATATGATTAGGTAACCATATAGTTACATATTTATACCCAAAAATGTGTTGGGCGCAATTTACGACAATTATTCGTTTAATAATAATTGTTTGTCTTCGTCAGGCTGCAATTTACGTTTGACTGACCAAACGTATAAGCGGTTCAAACATTTTTAATTAAATATCAGTACAACGATATTATATTATCGATGGCTTTCGCCCTTGTTTGTTGTTCAAACTTCAAAATACATATTACCCCGTGATTTATGAACAATGCCCATTTAGACAAGCTTATAACAAAAATATAAACTTAAAAATAATCAAAAAATCATCGACAATCAAATAAATAATATGCTAGTATTATACACGAGTTGAAATAAATGATAACGGCGTGGCATATATATTTAGAGTGAGTACGGTATATAAAATCGGAATATCTCTCTTTCGCCGGATAACTATCCTTTGTGTTGACAAGTATACGGAACACAGGCATGGAAACATTTGGGAATTAACATATTCTTGATGATAATTATAGGTACATAATATTAATATTTAACGGTCACCAAAGACTGCAAAACGAAATAGACTTGTTTCAACCGTTTGGTTGGGTTAATTTAGATTAAGGTTAGGTTAAGTTCATGATGTTGATGGTTGACGACCATAGCAGTTTTTTTAATTGAAGGGTTTCGACAAACAGTGTTACATTAAGCACGTTAATAACTACGTAATTTCATTTATTTTCATTGTATTTATTATAATAACTGTATTCTTGTCGAATTTAAAAACACCAGGAAAATAAATCCAATTTGTTACCAATCCATAATCAATCGAACATACAGATAAGACAGCGGTTAATCCATCTAAACGCTATGGACTGCAAGAGATATCATTAACGATAATAAATCATTGTTCTTTCATTTGCTATTTTATTCTCTCTGGCAAAAGTATCAATTAACGTTTGGTAAGAATATAATTAACTAATAATAGAATCCGCATTATAGTATCCGGCCCAATCGATTTCAGATTATTTCTTTCTAACACACGTAGATACTTTCATATATTTAGAAATTATAAAATAATAATGAATACATATTATATGGAAATATTATCCCCATTTAAAATTTTTAAGTGTATACATTTTAAAACTGTAACACCCATATTACATTACAATGTTTAAAAATCAATATCTATGCTTTTCATATTGATTAAACATCGTATTTCATTGTTTTAATGCATGTAATAAATATGTAATTGTATTGTTTATTTACCGTGAACGTTTATTTTATATAGATACAACTTAATATCGGATTTTATATTTTTCGTTATTTCATAACATTGATTATACAATATTAATTTATTTTAATACAATTTTTTAGAAATATTTGCATACGTTTAGGACACATGCCAACCACATTGCTCATAAATATTTTTTTTCAATAGAAGACCGAAATCTTTAATAATGTAGGTATATATGAATTGCGCAGGTATATTTAATCTTATTTTTCCTGGAACATAGCCCGAACGAGTTTAGGCTGATGTAAAAATACTTCAAAAATGCAAAATTTTATTTTTATTGTGTTCATATAACACTTTATCAACATTTTGACGGAAATCTTATTTATTATTATAACCTATTCGTCAAATAAAATGGGTAAAATAAAATAATAGGAATTCCATCAACGGAGAGTAATAGAAATTGAAAATAGTATTATAAAATAGATAATACGGTTCAACTATATTGATCCAAAGTTTGTACAACGTGACTGTTATTTAAAGAGTTTGTTTAGGTTAAATGATTGTTAATTTATTATTTAAAAAATATTGTTAGATTAGGCAAAAATATATTTAATAATTTTTAGATTTCGCTTTTAACACAAAATATTACAATCCTATCACATAACTTATTTTAAAATTTTGTAATTCTGAAACCAAATAAATTGTCTGTTAATAAAAAAATATGATTATGGATAAACGATAGTTATTAACACGCTATAATAGGTACCAACAATAAAAATTATTCGTTTGTAGTCAATTATTTGATTACATTAATTAATTAATATAGTTTGATAAAAATAATAATTGGTTATTCAATTATTTAGTTATATTCAATAATCGTCGACAGTCCAAAAATTACAAATAGCTACAAATTATAAAGTAAAATAATTTTATAACAATGATCGAATTTTTCGGACACTGTTCGTTTACAGGAAGCCGGTTCGGGTCAAGTACACTTGTTGAAACTTACACGACTGCTGAGGTTGGCCCGGCTGCTGCAGAAGATCGACAGATATTCACAATACGGCGGCATGATTCTTACCCTATTGATGCTTCTGTTCACGTTGGTTGCGCACTGGTTTGCGTGCATTTGGTATGTGATTGCTGAGAGCGAACGGCGTTTACACGGAACGGTCTGGGACCTAGGTAAGTTTTCGTCTATTTAGAATGTATTCACCGGCAGATCGGATACAATATGTAGAACTTCCGGGAAGTGTAGTATAGAAAAATCAATTTCCAACGCGTATAAAATATTATGTTTTATTCATCACACCGATAGAAAATTTACAATACGTCTGGTATTCATTCAAGTTTGTTTAGTCTGCTTTGAATTTGAGTTATTGAAATATAATTGAATTATAATATTATCACCAATTGTTGAAGACTCGATGCCCAATCGTACACGTTACGAATACACACATACAGAAGAATAGTGATGTATTATCGCGATGTACCTCACCTAAAGTGAAACTGTTAACTTGGTAGTGGTATCATTTGGTAAAATCGTAATGGTTATGTTCATATTATATAGTACCTAATATGATTTCTAAACACATGGTCGAATATAAATTGCTTAGGCTACAAGTTTATTTTTATTTTTATTTATTTGACATGGTAAAAAAAATAAATATCATAATATGGTTTGTTCATGATTTTTAGTTACAAATTCTTACTTGTAATTAATAAAAAAAAAACAACTAAAAATATATTAAAATAACAAATTTTACTAGATAATTTAAAATTTTATGCTTGAAAATAGAATCAAATGAAAACAAATTATATTAATACTTATTAATGTGGATGCGTATTAACATTTTCAATATAATAGAAATATACGAGTTATATACTTGTTAAACTGAACGTATAATGCGCTTTGTGTCATGATAATACTCGTATTATTATATATAATACGAATAAAAAACGTAATAATATTATAGTACCTATCTATGACATAATACTTTTTTAGTTTAATTCGTAAATTTTTGTAATTCATATTTTATAATAAATAAATTGATAAAACCGTCTTTAACAAAAATTTAAAATTACTTTATTATAAAATCTAAGTAGATTACTAACTAATATTAACAATATTAAATATTAAAAATGTAATAACCACAAAAATATGCAGACAATTAATTATTATAAAATATAATATTATTACGTTATTTTCGTACGTATTTAAACGTTATAATGAACAGTAAATATCAAAATAATTTCCAAATTATTGATATAATTAAAATATGTGTCAAAAACAATACTTAATTAATTTGACATCATCGTTTTTTACTAAAGTGTCAGTGTTTATACAATTAATATCAAGGAAACGTCAGAGATAGATTATATTATAGCTGCTGTCTTTATTTCTCACACATGAAACAAACATTATGTTAATTCGTAAATCGAACACAATATATATTATATAATTTATGATCGATAATGATTCTTAATCTGTCGTTTTCAATTTCATAGTATAACACTCGTATTGTGATAAAAAATATTGTATTAAAAATTAACTATAAGGCCCAACTATAAGGGTATTATATACCCTTATTATATATAAGGGTACCTTATTTATTACCACAAATAAGGTACCCTTTCCATACCAAATTGCATCTAGTTGGTACTTTATTTAGCTCATTTTTGGAATTTCTCAAAAGTTTTTCCTTGGGAGAAGAAAAGCTACCAAAAAATAGCGGAAATCGTCAAAATTACGGTTTCCGTTATTTTAATTTTTTTTTTATTTCATAATAACTAATTGAGTTTAAAACGTAGAGATTAGAAATTGTATTTAAGTATTCATTTAGGAAGTTTTCATGCATGATAATATTTTGAAATGAGTTGGTTAATGTTTCAGAAGCTTAAACATAAATTACTTAATCATTTTACAAAATATTTTGAAAATCGTAAATTTTTTTATACGCTTCTAAAGTTTAAATATTTAGTAGAATTAAATATTATGATATTTTGTGTTTTTAAAAGTTTGATAACATGATTTCGGGTAGAAATAATGGTCCGAATAGGATATACTTTCCGTAACACATTGCTTCTAGTTGGTATTTTCTTAAGCTTATTATTTAAATTTCTCAAAAATGTTTCTACAAGAAAAGAAAAACTGTCAAAAAATTACGGAAAAATGGAAAAACTTACGAAAATCGTAATTTTGATGAAAATGATTTTAGATTTTCCATGAAAACTAATACAATTTTGAAATTAGGTACTTGAAATTTTTTAAGTATTCTCAAAGGTAGTTTACACACGTAGTAAAGTTTTGGAACGGCTTAACAGTTTAATATATTGTATTATACTGAGTTTCGCTCAGAATCATATTTTCTAATGCAATATCATTGCATTCAAATCTAATTCTAATAAACAACTAATTTCTTCGAGAACCTAAGGTACGAAAGAGAAACGTCCAAATTTGTCTTTCCCACTTTTTTAAAATGATTTTTAACTGATATATATGGTTTGAGTAAATATTAGAAAAAATGCACGATTATTACATTAGACAATTTTCAGTTTTTGCTAAAAGTGTTTTATTTTTAGAATTGTATTATTCTACATAATTAAATGTATAAATTTATGATTAATTTACCTTAATGCGTGTTTGACGAGCTACGTGTGTTGATATAAAAAAACATCATATTATAAAATCAATATGAAAAATATTAAGATATTAAAAATTAAATTCTTTAAAAAAAAAATTCAAATTCAAATTTATACAAATCTGTTTTATTTCGCAATATAAATTTGTTACTGAATATAATTACACTGAAAAAATTTTCAAATACATAATATAATAATTATTGAGTATTTTCATTAAACGTTCTGTGTTCAAATATAATATTCTAATACAAAGTACTTAATAGTGAATAGTATATTAAATCAAGTGAAAGTAAGTTAAATATTATGAAATCTATTATAAATTTTAGAAGCCATTTTGAATAATTAAAACAAAATCGATATTATTGAAAATACTTACACTTTTATATAGAAATTATGTCTTATTTTTAAAACAATTTTTTAATATTTAATATATGTTAATCTGTATTTTGCATTTTAAATTAAAAATAGATAAATATATATCATTTCACAGATTTTCAGATTACATTTTGACAACGTTGAAAAATAATTTCCTGACAAAAATCCATAGCTTAAATTAAATAATTAATTATTTGCAAAAATGAAAACACGAACGTTTTAAGATGATAATTAGTACATTAATATTTCTCAACTAAAATAGTTAATTAATTTTACCATTAATATAATTATCACAATTATTTAACATATGTTAAAATGTACAATTTGTATAAGTAAATTGTATAACCATGCACATTATTAATTAACAAATTTTTTTTTTTTTCCAAATAATTCTAAATTTAATCTATATTTATGTTATAAATAATTATCAACATGTTGTAAGTATAAAATATCTGTATTCTAAATAAAAGAAAATAATACTTTTTATTAAGTTTTTTGCCTTTAAAGTTTAACTTCAGCAAATTAAGCGTAACTAACTCGAGTTATTTATATATATATTTTTTTTGTTGACTATAAAACCCGTTTTTGTTTAACATTGTTGCACATTATTTATGATTAATATAGTTTAGCGATAATGACATGAATAATAATGTAACATATAGAACAATCATCTAATCTATATATTAACATAACTTTAAGTCTTAAATATATACCTAATCTGTTCGTTTATAATTATCATAGTTACCATAGTGTGGTTGAGTATGATAAACTTTAAATAAAACTATTTTAGAAAAATGTCAAAATATATTGTTTGCTAACTGATACGCATTATAATAATATTATTATAATGAGAAACATATTAGGATATAATATTTGTTATCGTGATGGTTGTTAAATTTATACGCGTAAATCATATTTATTGTACGACTATAATATTTATATTATATTAACGGGAAGTAAACAAAGGGCATATTTTATTGGTAATTCTATTTATTACAGTAATTTAGTTACAATTCACTGTTCCAGTAAAATATTAATAAATTCAATGTAATATTGAGTACTGACGGCATAAATCACCGATATTAAATAATCATATTTTGTCATTTTGATAATAAAAATATAATAATATAATATTTAAAACAACCACACCATCAATTATATAACGTTATATGACTTTATGAGTAACTATATAAACTTTAAAGACATATTAAAATTTTCGTCATCATTCTTCTCGAAGAAATTTAATGACGATATTAGTGGTGAAAATTCCTCTTTAGTTTTGTCAGGCATGTTGCAAGGACAGTATGGTGATGAAAGGATTAATGGTATATTATTATTTAAATTTGAAAGCAAAAATTTATTATCGAATACGAAAAAAATCAAAAAATCTATGCGAAACTCAATCATATATTTTACATAATATACAAATTAAATGTATTTATTTAAATTCATATTTTTAAACATACAGTATAACATAGTATACATAATTTATGAAAATTATCAATTTTAATCGAAATTCATTATTGATTCTCAAATTATCAATAACATATTTCATACTAAATTTAAAAATAAATAATATAATACTAATACGTATGCTATACATTTTTGAACCTATTTAAATAAAATATATTCATATTTTATGTAAATTAAAAGAAGCGGTAACTGATTTTATCGGAACACTTGCATTTGCAGTCCATACCGGTTGACCAGTTATCGCGGAAACGAATTCTAAGAATGATTTAGCCGCGTCAAGGAAAATTACCGAAATGAAATTAACAGACACGGATAAAATTGTTCGCGTCGAATATAACCTCTGTAAGATTACCTACGATTGTTCGGAAATTAAACCAATGTCATTAAATAGTTTGGATATTCTCGACACGAAGGAATGGCATTATAATACTAGCGTTTAAATGTATGCCCACAACCTGTTGATCGTTAAATACAACGCGCTGCAGAGGAGTCGCTTCGTGAATACTAAAAAGCAGTCTCTGTGTGGGAGCAATGATATGATGCGCAATGGTAGGTGTCTATATACCGACGAGGATAATGGTTATAGAGATTTTAATATAACACTAATTGCCGATATTGACAAGAACAGTGCTTGGATCAATTAGTAAAATTAAAAAGAAAAAAAAAATATTGATCGACTATTATCGATAACTATATTATGTATTATAAACAAAACAATAAATTAATTTTTCGATGTGCGATCACGCTGGTTTTTGTCTGATAGAACACATCGTCATACCATTATAATGGTAGTATTATATGCGATGAGTTCGCGTTAATATTTTTTTTTATATTATTAGTCTATGGAAGTAACGGATAAAATATTATACGATATCACGACGTCATGAATTTATGATATAAACGTCAAATTCCCCGACACTTATAATTGAATTTATTTTTTGAATTTATAATGTACCCAACTTACTCAGCAAAAAAAATTATTAAATTTCTCTAGCACGAAAATCTCGATATTTTAAAATCAGACATTAAAATTGTTATTTTAAATAAAAATGATGTTTAAAAAAATTATTTATTTTAAATATTTTTATACAATGTTCATCCTCGCTCTGTTATTAGGTGCAGTCCATGGTCTAATTTCGCTGTAATTTCGTTTATTCTTACGAGATTATATCTCTGGGTTTCTCATTTTACTCTATTATTTTTATTCAGCCTGTTATTCTATAAATAGCAAACATATTGTGATCAAACGTATTAAAAACACATTGAGTTATGATCGTTCTCTTGGTGGTCAGATGGGAAAAATTCATATTAAATCTCGTTTTCAACCGAGCATATAGTTCGTATAGTGTTGTTTTTATATTTGAATAAATTACAATACTGTACTTTGTAGACATTATTACTTTCCGACATGTAGTGAAATACGGTAGAGAGGACATTGCATACAAATACGTATATAATATAATACATAGGTAAAGGAAATTATTGTTTGAAATTCATATTCATGAGGTCTAACGACCGAGCGGTGTGCGGACTGCAGAAACGAAGTCACGCGGATTGTCGAAAAACAAATATTCTGTCTCTCTCCTCTCTCTCGGCCGACCCATCGCGCCAAACCAGATCCCTCCGTCGGCCAGCTGCGCTATTCCCGCGAGAGATAATTCCTTCCGAGGGATCGTAATAATCATATTTTTCACCTTGCCCCTGGTAGAAATACCAACATTAATAATAGCATTCTTCTCGTGACGCTTTTACAATTATTATTGATGTCATGATTTTTCTATATTACCTCTTTGAACGTTATATTACACTTTACACATTCCGCTGTCATTGTATTCGTCCCCCGAAAAATCTCGTTCAAAAAGCCTGATATGATAATACCCCTTTTTTTGTCAAAAATATTTCAGCACTCCTCTTCTAATTTTCAATACATTGTAGGACTTTTTTGTGTGCAGAAAGTTAGGTTATTTTAAATCTATTTTAGATTCTGAGCAAAACGAGTAATATATTGGTTTTACAGAAGTAGGTATGTGATTTTATTTTTTTATGTCTGATGATACTTTTTTGGGTAGAAATAATGGTCCGATTAACACAAATAGGATATGCATTCGATGGATAATTACATTTAATTGGTACTCTACTAAACTCATTATTCAAATTTTTCTAAAGTTTTATTTTGTATAAGAAAAACTGTCGAAAAATATGAAAATTCACAGAAACTCATTATGACGAACTTGATTTTAAATATTTTATAACTAATATAATTTCGAACGTAGGGACTTGAAGTATTGAAATAGATATTTTACATTCGAAAAAACATTATGAAACTGTCACATTAGTTATATGTCTAAATATAGAACTTGTATTTTGATGTATATTTTTCTTAATAATTATTAATATAATTTGCAATTATTAACCCACTCAAAGAGGAAGACGATTTAATTTACATCATTTTTTTTTATTTTAATTTAAATATAAATTTTAATAATTAGCATAATAATTTGTCCTCTATAAAAAAAAAAAAAAATGAACAAGTTAGGTCTAAAGTCATACTATTACTTTATTGCAAACTATCTACTGCACTATATTGATACAGTTTTTATAGAAACAACTGAACGAATATAATATTATTATTTCAGGATCAATTGAAAATAACGAAAACTTATGCGAACGTTGACAATTTATTTTCATGATAATCGTGGACAATTTTTTATTTATTCAATTTTTTTTTTCAACTTTTTATCTTTAAGTTCGCGATAGACATGAAATTGAAATATTTTGAATGTATCCGATTTTCTATCGTTTCGTGTTTCACGTTTTCCATGTACATATTCTATATTTTCATACAATGTATGAAATATATTATTATAATCTAATGCCAAACGATACGTAGATATTTTCAAAAATAAAATGGATTGTCTATGTAAGTTTTACAGATCATATTATATATAATCTAACACTCTGTAGTGCATCGCGACTTTCATCGTATAAAATAAAGAACGCGCAACACGAATCAGTATAATGATATATTTTATTTTTACAATACACATTCTGGCTTATCGTATTCATATATTCATATATTATATTGTGTTATTTTGTGCGATCATTAAATTATATTTATTTTATACGATCGTTTGCATTTTTAAAACTTTTATTCTATTTTAAAAATATTATATTTTAGAAATTTGAATTGTTTTCTTGTACAGTTTCTTAAAACGGTTAAACGATATAGGCTAACGTGAATAACTTCAATAATATTATTGTTTAACATAATAGTTTTCCAAATTCAAACTTTTTTGTTTTGGACATGGTACAGTTTTAAAACAATTTGAATTAATTGTAGAACTTATCATTATTAATTAGTACCTAATTTAAAAATTATATACTTTTATTGAGTAATCGTGATAGATTTACATTATAAATTTATGGCTAAACGCATTAGGAAGTTGTAAATCTGAGAACATTTTTATAACTGATAACACTATAAAATCATATGATATACATACAGGTAGTAAACAAATAAATAATATTATTAATGTAATTTTTCTTCTCTACATATTTCAATTAATTATTTAGTTTATGAATTTCCAAATTGCTTTCAGATTTTTGAATTAGTCGCGTTCTTGTGCAAAATATTTTACAAATTTAAATATTTGTATTAATTTTGTAACTTTTAATTAAAAACCGTAACAATTTTGTAATGTTAACGCCATAAATATTTAAATTGTTGTTAATGTAAGATTAATTTCTATTGTGTGGGTTGTCGATTAAGAAATACTTTTAGCTGTTTACATGAATAAAAACGGTTTAGAAATAGTGGAAATATTTCTCCAAAATTTTCTAGAAATTAGTGTACGAAGTATCGTGCCATATGTACTATTAAACTTGATCATAATGTTGCCAAACATAATAACATAATAAAAAATTAACAACTAAAAATGACTAATATCGGTATATATATATATATACATATTGTTTATACAATGTATAATTCTGTATTAAAGCATAAAAATACATTATTCTATAATAAAATGTGAATATAGATTGTTATGAATTACTATTACCTCATCACCATGGTTAAAAACACCTGTTGTAATAATAATATTAAATATTAAAATATATCAATATATTACTATGATAAATATTGTAGCTCGTATTATTTTATAATATAGCAGTTATCTGTGCCTATGGCAGATTGGCTGCTTAAAGTTATATTTTATCTTCCTTTTTGAGTTTTTCTGACATCATAATATAATATCTAGTACCTACCATATATTTATTCCGGTACTTTCCTATTAAAAATAAAATTTATTTATATAAACGACGTTATTTAAATATTATATTATCGTGTAAGTTAGAACACACTGTAAAACAGTCAATTTATCATTTAAACAGCTTTTTTGAATTATAGATGATTCGTGTGTAAAATCGGCAGTAAATGTTTTTGTTTTTTTTTTGTTTTTAACACGTCTACAATGTTATTTTATTGTTTATTATAAAATACAATTTTACTCATAAGTTATAACTTAATACTAATAAGTAATATTATTATTAACGTTAAATTTATAGGTACTTTAATAATACTTTTGAACGATCATAAATTATAATGCCAATATTAATAAACTTATAATAATTAAGCTTATTTATATTCTTATTAAAAGTATCTACTCGTTCTATACTCTATATAGTCTCAGACATTATATGCGTTATAAATATTAAACAAATATTATAAATTAGTAGTTTACAAAATAACTAAGGATTTTGTCGTCATATGACACACCATTTATTACCATAAAAAGTTTATTAATTATTACTGTTAATATTTTAAGAGCATCTTATTTCACAAAATTATTTTAAATTAATTAAAGTAAGTACTTATTTAAGAGCTGTTCTAATAATAATCAGAAAAATGTATAACATATACCTAGGTAAAAAACAAATTAACTTTTGAAAACCTAAAGTTAAGAGATAAATTAAACATTTTTTTTTTTTTTAGAACAACAAAATTTTAAACAATAATATATTTATATATAGGCATTGAATTCGTAAAATAAGTCAATCTTAATAAAATTCTGATTCAGCTATCATATTTCATGGACAAATAAATTAACACAATTAGCTAAGTTAAAGTTTAAAATTAAAATTAAATAAATAATGCATTACTTAACTCGTGTTAAAAAAAATTTATTTAAATTTGTTTAAAATATAATTAAGGCTTTAAAATAAGCAGATTTGTCATGCATTTAAATCAGGATTTATAAAAAAGTGTAAAAGTGATTATAGATGTAAATTAATTAAGTATACTACTGTATGTCTGTACTATATGTAGCATATGAATATTAGATTACTTGTTTCATATTTTAAGTCTATATCATTATGAAAGTTATTTCTAAAATCTATAATAGTTGAATTAAGAGTAATAAATTTATTAGCTAACTAAAAATGGTTTGTTTACAGTTATAGTTTTAGACTATTCTAAATATTATTGTTATTATGACGAGAAACTTTGAATAACTTCATTTGAGACATAATTTTATGAAATATACGAATTTTTATATTTTTTAATAAAAACCATTAGAAACAAGTTTATATTATGATATTTAATAATCGTATACGGTAAACGAAAAACGTTGTTCAAATAAAAGTTCTGTTGAAAGCATATTTTTAATGACTGCTTTTGGAATTGTGTATTTTTGTTCTAAACAAAACTTCGATGACAGTATACAAAATAAATGTGTCGAGAGATACGAACTTCATGAGCGGTTTCATCATATCTTTTTCCCCCTTCCTCTAGAAAAAAGCTTTATGTTTCATAACAGCGATATTACTATACTTTATTTCCACACAGAAATCAATTATTTAAGAAATCCGAAATCATAACATTTTAGTCTGCAATTTTATTTTTAACAGTTTTGTTGAAGAACAAATGATTTCGGTTTATCGAGTATGACTATACGAATACTTCCGAGTACAATAGCGACATAAAACATTTTTGTAGTTTTAGTTTTTAAAGTTGAAGGGGTCCGTGGCTCCGTGTAAAAAAAAACATAAACACTTTTGTAAACGTTTCACTCTCTCGAGGCGACTTAAAAGAAAATGCATTGTCCTTGCACTGTCATTTACTACTATGGAAAAAAAAAACAAATATTGTAATATCACTCTATAATTTATAATATTGTATACTTGTCTGATAATGGTACCAAAAAATAAATGCTTTTTCATTGATAATTATGTCGTTAAAAAATTATATTATGATAAAAAAAGATGACTTGTTTTTACACGGACCCCACAATATTAATTTAAATATAGTATCCCGAGTATCCGTACCTGTCAGATTCCATTTCTACTCTTTCCATAATCAATATAAAATATGGAAAACGTTATAATTTTTAGTTTTAAACACTCAAAAAACAAGAATTATTTATTTTAAGTGGAGTTTATATATTATCTAGGTAGTATTTAAAACCGCGAACAATATAATCTGATTGTATATGATATTTCAATAGTCTGATATTTTGTGATAAATAAAAAAAAAAACTATAAAACTATAATAAAATATACATAAATCTACAAAGTATATAAGTAGATATATTAATGTTTCAGCAAAATTTGTGTACACATAAAATATGTTTTATTCGTTAAAAAAAAAAAAAAAAAAACATAAAGACAGTAAAAATTAAAGTACGATTCTCACGAATTCCATACACAAGTTGTATATTTTTACTAAATCTTTTATTATGATTTCCTATATTAAATTCTGAGCAAAGAGATTTTTATTTTTATTTATAAACAATACGATGTCTTATTATTCTTATTGTTTTTTACATAATAAAACTATGCTGAATTACAATAATATTTTTTATTTATACGTTTTAACTTCTAAACGTCCCTTTACGAAAGTATATTCAAGTTTGTTTATTTTGATGAAATTAATTTTAAAGTTTTAAACATAAATAATTCAGCAAAAAGTAGGTGAAAGATACGCATCGTATAATAATATCTTCAAGACACATTTACCAAAAATAATGTTTTGAATGATTCTGATAAGAAAACAAAGTATGATGGGCTATATAATATTTTGTATAAATTATAGTCGAGTATAATTATTATATATTTACGACCTATTGAAACTGACACACTTTGACGGAACAGGTTTTATCAACGATCAGTGAGCAATAATCATAATATTATTACAATTTTATTTGAACGTCGGACGTCAACGTCGCAGAAGTTTATTTCATCGATATTTTTTTTTGGAATTACGATTCAAAAAGCGTATTAATTGTAATATTTCGGTCTTTAAACTCGAAGAGAATCATTTTTTGTAGTTATCACTCATCTTTGGTGGCGGAAAAGATAAATTGTATTAATCTCTGTTGAATAAACATCGTCCAAGCTAATTTTATTTCCCAGAATAAAACAAATAGAATATGATAAAACGAAATATAGTTTGTGTTTAATGGATTATTTAGAACATTATCACCGTCGACCGTTGTAAAATATTTATTATATTAAATTTATTGAAGAAGTTTCTCCGAACACAAACGATGGCGAATTAAGTTTCCGCGACCACAGCAAAAAAGCGGTTTAAAAGTTTACCGACTTCATAAAAATAAACACGTTTGACGTTTTTTCATAACTCGGATTTCTAAAAAAAGAATGAGGTAAAAAGTTATTGAAGTTATAGAACTTCACGAAGTTGGCCGTGATATTTATAATAGCGGTAACCTCGAACGGATACAATAAAAAAAAAAAAAATCACTAGTTATTTGAGTTCTAATTTTTTTCACCATTTCAATCACATGGCTCGACGCAGTTTATAATTGAAATATATTTTACAACAACAGGGTTTAATATATGATAATATCCATCCGAAAATTTAACCATATACCCCGTAACTGTGCAATGGACCTTTAACCCGGTATCGCGTTGACGTGTGTGGCCCATTTAGATCGACGGTGTGTGTTCGCATTTTTAATCATGTCATTCATCATGTTACATAATAATTTATTCGCGCAAACGTGTGATATAATGAACGCAATATATTTTATGTCTGTGAGAATCGCACCAGTAGATTGTAAATAATTTACGCGAACGGGACAAATGGGCGAATAAATGGAAAAATAATAAAGATCAACAAATAGTAGTATTTTTCTCCAGTTTATAAACATGACAACGGTAAATAAAACCGTATTATTACGACTTCGACATTCTATATCCTATATTCGATACGTTGAATTCTAAACATCATATTATATTTATATAGAATAAAGGAAAAAATGTCTGATACGTTTTCCAAAATAAAATAATATATATAATTTGTCCTGAAAACTTGTATGATACAGTTTTCCGAACTGTTCTAAATCGTTATCTGACTATGATTATGTCTTTTCAAAAACAAATGGATTCAACGAAAACATATTATAATTAATTTGAATAAGTTAAATTTAATTTGTCGGGTTTTTTTTTAAAGCAGGAAAATCATATGTACACAGTTAATTCTTCTTTTTTTTTTCCAATGTCCATTTGAGCGAAATAAATATTATAAAGTAATTTGTAAATATGATGAAATACAATATATTCATCAGTTAAAGTATCTAATTTATAAAATAAGTAATGAATATATCCGAAAGTTAGCTACAGCTGAATGATATTTATATTATTTTAAATAGCAGCTGATCAGTTTTTTAAACAACGTAATTATAACTTAGAAGTGTTATGTAGTTAATGTTAAAATGAACGAACTATATTAGTTCACAGTGGCAGTGTGAAGAGGATTCTTGTGAAACAACTGCTTAGAAATGGAACTCTGTAAATTTACCCGGTAAATATAAATTTACATAAATTTTACCGATGCTTACTTTTTTATCAGGTAATTTTTTTTTGTCTTTATTAAAATTTAATGATCCCTCATTTTAAATATTTTTTACTGGCGTAATAATATTTATTTCATTAAAATGTTTAGTCTGTTATCCGTACATATTTTAAAATAGTAAATCAAAAATTTTAAATACACGTCTGAGTCTAGTAAACATTTTTACTGTATCATAAATACAAAGTAGGCACAAGATTAATATAATTAAATGATTAATATCTTATACTACAAATTAATTTTTTATAAGAATACCTACACGTTTTTTAGTTACTGTAATTTGGTTATATTTATTTTGATCTTATTGTTATAAGTTATTATACTGACGATTTTCGTTAAACATTATAATTATTAATCATTTATATTCAATTTGTTATTCGTTACATTTTATTTTGAAAGTGGTTTCGATTTAATATCAAATATATAATATTAATATTTTTGATAAGTAAAGCAAAATTATGAATATATACTATCCTAATGTACTGTATATCTTTTATTAAAATTGTTTCTAATCAAAAGTTTCCAATTTAACGAATTATTTTTTTATGTAAATTTACCGAAAACTGTGTACCAGTAAATTCCACTTCTTTAGCCCGAGATTAGTTGGGTGGTCATGAATGATTGTTTATCAAAATTATGACTAAAAAATTATTATATTTTGTATTTTTAATTAATATCATGTTAGTTTCTAAACACGTGAATGAATGAGGAAAACATATTTTTTCAATTATCTATTTTAAAACAAATATGAAACATTTGTTTTTAAAATGATAGAGTGGCTATTGATATTATTAGCTGCTTCATCGAGAAAAAACTTCGTACCGCCACTGTAATAGTTCATAGTTCAAATAATTAATATTGACTGGTGAACTAGTCAAGAGCTATAAGACTACTATTTTTATATTATGTTCGAATCACAAGTGAATTATTACAATTAAATATGATTTTTGCACGTAGGCTGGATGAACACCCTAGCGGAACGTCTACACGTCAATGTGGATAACGTGACGCATTCGGAGGCGTACATTACTTCGTTGTATTTCACGTGTTCCAGTCTGACGAGTGTGGGATTTGGCAACGTGTCGGCTACGACGAGCGCTGAAAAAATTTTCAGCATCATCACTATGCTGATCGGAGGTAAACCCAGGACCGTATCAAGGACATATAATTATTGTCCCTGCAGGCCTCGTTCAAGATAAATAAATAAAATATTAAATAATCAGGGCCCGGAATCCAATGACAGTTTTGTCCCTGCCAGTGAAATGGTTCAATCGTAGCGATTTTCCCGTTGTTTACTTCGATATAATCTTATTAATGTTATATTAAAATGTTTTTTTCTCCTGTTCTGTCTACATATTATACTTAGCTCTCATGCACGCCGTGGTGTTCGGTAACGTGACCGCCATCATTCAGCGCATGTACTCTCGGCGGTCCCTGTACCAGAGCAAGTGGCGTGACCTGAAGGACTTCCTGACCCTGCACCAGGTGCCCAGCGAGCTGAAGCACAGGATGCAGGATTACTTCCAGACCATGTGGTCGCTGAACCACGGCATCGATATACACGAGGTAATATCGCGGAGTCACGAGCTCAAACGTTTACGTACGTTTTTTTTTTTTAAATTTGATAGTTCCTCTTTCAGACTCTAAAGGAATTCCCAGAAGAACTCAGGGGCGACGTGTCCATGCATCTACACCGGGAGATACTGCAGCTTCCCATCTTCGAATCCGCCTCACAGGGTTGTCTGAAACTGTTGTCGTTACACATACGGAGCAATTTCTGCGCTCCCGGAGAATACCTCATTCACAAGGGCGACGCGCTCACGTCCATCTACTATCTGTGCAACGGGTCAATGGAAGTCGTACAAAACGGAATGGTAGTGGCTATTTTAGGTAATATTATTAACATTTTCCAGTAATTGTTGATTTTCTATGATAATATTATAAACATGTATCACCCAGACTCATCACTCGTTAGATAGTTCCGTTTTTTAAATTTAATTCCATCAGTTTTGTAATCGTTGTTGTTTTTTTGATGTCATTTAATGCTATACGAAATACAACAGTAACTCTCAATATATGTGACACCGAATAGTTCTTTCGAACCGTAAAAATTAATTAAATAGCGTTCACGTTAAAGTTAACCTAACATATCACTGTAATTTCCATACGGCTGTTTGTATGTAAGTTATTATTATTATTATTAATCTAGTTAGGTAGTCGTGTCTGGTTTTATGATTAAGGGAACATGTCATATTACCCATAAACCATAACTATATCGGCGTTTTATTTATTCATTAAGTAACCGTTACAAATTCCCTGAATTCTGAATAAATATTTCAAAATATAAACTTGAAAATATGTTACGGTGTTTTTCTTACGTTTCTCCTGAAAATTATCTAAAATTCTGTCTCGTCACACATTACAATACGAACTTCCGTCAAAATTATTGTATCTTTAAATATTAATTTTCTACAATTATTATCATAACATTATGATTTCATTATAAAACTCGATTGAATAACGTACTTATATAATACAAACGATTCAGGTAAAGGCGATTTAGTCGGATGCGACATCAGCATGTGGCTGGGGCAAGGCAGCGGATCGGGTATCGCGGGCACCGTTGCTGGCGGTGTTGCCACTGGTGGAGGGACGGGTGGTGACACGGTGGTCAAGTCCAGTTGCGATGTCAAGGCTTTGACTTACTGCGACTTGAAGTGCATTAACGTGCAAGGGTTAGTGGACGTATTGCGGCTTTATCCTGAATATCAGCAAGAGTTCGCGAACGACATACAGCACGACTTGACGTACAACATACGTGAAGGATACGAGGCTGAAGTAATTAAACCTCACAAAGTACATATTTTGTTTTAATTGAAAGCATAATAATCTATTATTATTTACACGCGTTCTTACAATATAATCAGATTCTCGTCGATACATAATATACGCTTTTAAAGTCGATAATTCTCGTTTTTTATTATGTATACATATATCGCATCGGAATGTATAAGAAATAACAGAAAAACCATATTTTTTTAACATAGTTTAAAAATTAATTATAGTTTCAAATAAATTCCAACAAGTATTTATGTTTTTTATTATGACGTAGGTACATTGGATTTCAATCAAAGCTATAAAAGTATAACAATAGTAATGGGCGTTTTTTAAGGATTTTTGTTGTAATTTTAATTAAACGAACAATCATCGTTTTTTCTAGAGATCGCATTACAATCAAATTTTAAACTTAAATTTCTTCTAGTAGTTTTGTAGTAATGTGTGGTTGACAAATCTAAAAAATAATTTTTGGGAATTATAATTTGTTTTTTTATTTAGGCAAAATGTATTTCTTCAATTTAAAAATTAAATCATAATTCGTATTTATACTATTTTAATTAAACTAAAAATAGTAAACTCTATTAAACGTATTCAACTACTATTTGAATAAAAACAATGAAAAGTGATTTAAAAAATTTAAGTACCTATAATAGTATATAAAAATTAAATTGTTCACTGAAAATAATGTCAAATAAAGTTTTTGAATTATTTATACTAGGTTAGTAACCTAACCTACTCAATTTAAACACATGCAAAAGTATAAATCTTTTGAAACTTATTAATATACATTTCCCATTTCGTACTTATTATCTTAAATAAGATTTTTGATTTTGATATTTTGACAAGAGTTAGAATATTTTCTCGTAAAAAATTAACCTATTTTAAAATTTAATGTTCATAACGTTAGATTTTACGTTGTAAATTTAATGGTATTCAACATATTGTTAGTAGATTTCATACTAATATTGTGACTTTGTAACCGAAATATTATTTAATCAGGTATTTAAATACAATTATATTCCGAAAAAACGTCATATTACCCAATTAATGTAAGTAATTTTTAAGGATTGCCTACCTAAAATCGATTGAAACTGTATAATTAACTCTATAAGTACTTAACGTTGTTTCTGTTCAAAATATCGATATTATCTGTTTAGGTAAAATTTGTTGTGTTTTCCGTAATATTTATATAACCAGTTAACGTAATTTAATTTTAAGAACGTATTTTCTTGTTTTGTTTGTTTGTTTTTTTTCACATAATTTTTATAGGAAATCGATCAAAATGGAATAACAACATTAACATTGCCGTCGATAAGTGAAGATGATGAAAACTTGCACGAAGAATGCAATGGATCTCCAAAATCACCTCCTTCCAGATCACCGTTACACACCAGTTACAGCCCTAGCAGACATAACCTTAATAAATTATCACAAAACAGGTAACATGTTTATTTAAAATAACCACTGCAATAATACCAAGAATTAATATGCTTTTTTAAAAATTGTATTTATATCTACTTGTTACAAAATATTAAAAGCCTCTTAAAATTATCTCTCCTTCCACGAATGGTCATAAAATAACTAATTATAATTCCGAAAGATATCCGCTCTTTTTTAAACGCAAATATGTCGAAAATGTTATATTAAAAATTCTTAGAAAGGTTATCTCGTTATTTTGTTTACAATATATGAGTGTATTTTAATATAAAATATAATAAAAAAATGTCTAAACAGAAATAAGTGTTTTGAAAGGTTAGGTTGGGTTGAGCTGTTAGGTATACCCAACAATGTAACAATTTATAAAATTGTTAGATAAAATATTTTAATGTTTACATTATTAACAAATAAACAAATAAATAACAAGTAGGCAATTTATCATACGAGTGTTTCAAAACGATGAATAATAAAATTTCGTTTATTTCATTTTCATTTACGACATTTTTGTGGTTTTTCGTGACGTCTAGAAGCTTACATAATTTTTTTACGCTACTTTACAATGCGTTTTATTTTAATTTGAAACACTTTCACTTTAAATGTATTACATTTTGAAAAAAAAAATCGATACAATTGTAGTCGGACAGTCCATTAGAATAGTGTATTTTGACCGCGAGTAATATTATATATCATCCACGGATAATAATAAACTTTCACACTGTTTAGAGCTCTACTTTAAAGACTCCCATTAGCAGTTATTATATTGCCCGAAAGTGTTGCTTTTCCATAGACGTGAATAGAAACAGAAGGAAAGTCAAACTAAAACTTTTACTGAAACGTAATAAATAATATTAAATGTTATTTCGTCTAGAATATTATGTGATATCATGAGATGAACCGAAATATTTAGTTTTTAATAGGTAGATAGGTACACATTTTTTAACTACGGTAGCGAAAAATGACAATGTCATTTTGTCGGTCAATACAATTATATTCAAGTATATTACCATTCGATATTTAATTAAACATGAATTCAAAATTTCAAATAGATTCAATTTGTTTAGGTCCAGAACACTTCCCCGGAGCGACATTGAACACAGAAAAGTCAATGTTGACCGACTGGACACTCAAGTTACTTCATTACATTATCACGTTGCAACTTTAAGTCAAGAAGTAAGTCAAAAGTGTTTCCTTTAGAGTATTATATATTTTAAGCATGTTTAGATTTTCGATACTATACATAATAAACAGTGAAGGAAAATGAATACTTTTTAAATTAAATTTAAGAAAACAAATCAAAAACAATTGGCATAATGCCATTATATTTTTATTTATTTATTAAAGGCCATTATTTATTATCAGCAATTGTAATATTAATAACAAGAAATTAGTACAATATTATTTTTAGAGAGACAATTTTAAACAGCATTTTATAAATTAAATAAGTTAGAGTAGACATAACAATAGGTGGTGTTGAGGAGACGGAGTTTTCTATGGAGTTATGATAATAGGAAATGTGATGTGATAGATTGTAAAATAGGACGTAGTTTCTAGTGATGTGAACACAAAAGATGCCCAAAACTTTTATAACTCTACGTAATGATGTTAAGATGGTGATAAAAAAAAGTGTAGAGGTTAGATAAATCTAAGGCCTTTGACGCAGGACACGCATTTGGGTTAAGAGCCATTAAGAGAATTTAAATGAAAAAAAGGCAAACGTTTTCTACAAAATGGCATAATGTAACATTTTTTATGATTAACACGTTATAACTACATTAGGTGACGATAGTCACTCTACTACGTTTAGTCCAGATAAAAAAAAATCTCGGTCTGATTATAATAGTGCAATTGGAGAGTGATCAAATTCTCATGTATATTTTAATGTTATTGGCAAATAAATTAACTTTGAAATAGGAAATGTTACTAATAGAGTTGATGAAATGAATAAAGAGAAGAAGATCGAGTGTTTACCTTGAGGAATGCCTCAGAAGCTATACCACGAAAAGTTACAAATTGTTTTCTGGAATTAAGCCAAGAAAGTAAAGGATTACTAATACCAAGCTCAGAAATGAAACACCAGTATATACTGTGTATTCGTGTCAAAAGCCTTTTTATAGTCAATGAACATGATGTAAACGTGACATGTATTTTCATGCAAAAATAAAGGAAGTGAACGTAATCCTAATGTTATAATAACTTAGAATAATTTGCATTATTCGATTGATTTCGCGTAGGTATATTTACAAATTTAAACTACATCACGTTTAAAAAAATTAAAAAAGAAAAATGTCGAAAAATATTATTTTATAAATATTATTGATGAATAATTAAATTTATGTGATAACAGAGTTGGTTCCGGAACGGATCGTATATTATACAAGTTGAGCTGTGTATAATGATGATAAAAATGAAAAAATGCAATTTATTATATTACTTTTTTATATATAAATAATAGGATTGCTTTTTAAAAAATAACTATAACATGAACATCATCACTAAGGGAAAAAAGCTTTGCTGGTAAAACGTTTCATTAATTAATGTTTCAATTTAACTGTTAAAAGGTACATATTTCGTGTTTAACGTTTGATATTATTCATATTCAATTCCATGAACCAATCATTTTCAGATTTTATATTTATTATCAAAAAATAAAACATATTTATAACTTTGGAAATAATAATTGTACATCACAACTTTATGCCATTTCCTGTAATCTATTATACGCGTTTTATTTCTTATTAAAAATGTTCAGTTAAACACTATAAAAAAAAAAGTAAAAACGAACGATTTTAACAAAAGAAAAACGGCGTATACAAATATATTATGAAAACTTTATTACTTTTTAATAATAATAATAATAATAATAATATATTGAAACATTTAACATTAATTCAAGACTATGCAATACAGTTTTTTTTAAAACTTTCATTAACATTTTATTGTTTTAAAAATATTCTACGAACAATAAAACGATCGAAAATCGTTTTATATTATTTTTGTCACATTGTCAGTTGTCTATCTTATGACACTCTACTCGCGTATCCACGCAAAACGTGTGGTCTTCTGTATGACATTCTGGTGACATTTTAAAATTGATGGTAACTAATAAATTATTGTCCGGAGGCCATACAATTATTAAACAGACAATTTCTATTCAAGGTAACTTGTTCACACAATTATTATTTTTAACAAAACTAAATGATATTGAAAATTATATAACGTTGGCAACGTATAAGTACAATTGATTTTTTTTCTCTTATGAATATTATACCTTGCCATTAAAATATTTTTTCTTATCGATGCCATCAGTCGAAGAAACAAATTCAAACGATTAAAAAAATTATATAATTTATAACCTAACCCATAGCTCTAGGTAGACGGCACCGAAAAAAAAATTAAGAAATAACAATTTAAGAATAATATAAACTAAGCAAAAGAAAATTATTAACAAAGTTAATATATTTATGAACAGTTTTATAAAATATAAATTCTTTACTTAAGACGCCGTAAATTAAAGTTATTAATCTAATAAAAGTAAAACAAACATTTTGTTATCGATTAAAGTAAATTTTTTTTCCGGGAACGCGTTCTTCACACCAAATTAATAATTAGATACTAAATCACATTTCAATAGTTATAACAAAGAATATTGCACTATAATCGAATAAAGCGGAAATATTATCATCAAAGAATTATAATTGTCATTTGTATATGACTTCCATGTTCATAAAAAAAATTTAATAAATAGTACTATAGTGTCATAACGTCATGCGAATCGCTCACTTCAAAAAAAAATCCTATTATGACCATTCAAAATTATTATCTTTATCGCTCTCGTGACGTAAATATATTATTATGGCAACAATAGTTAATTAGCCCCTACCCTCCCTCAAAAATGTTAACGCTATTTGCGCCAACGTGAAGTCTTCGGGGTCGAAATAAAGATTCATGGTATTTGTATACTAATGTGACCGGTATTCCGATATTTACGTTTTTCATTGCTCTGGGTATTTTCGATTGTTTATTAGTTCTTTGATATTTTCGGTTATTCGATATTTTCGTAAACCGAAAATACCTCTAACCCCGAGTCCAAGTGTTAGATATGTTTGCACGTGTGTTTCAGGTGAAAAACGCCATACACGCGTTGCAAGAGCTGGCCACGACCAGTTCAAACGTCAGGTATCCGTATTCGTTGCCGGCCAGGTCCAACCCAGACTTGCCGGAGAACGTGAAGCGGCCGCAGACAGCCGTTCTACAACGGAGCTCATCGCATCCGCCCGAAGTGTTCGGCTGGGACGAGGCGTACGACAGCCCGGCGCACCGTCAGTCGTACAACGTGCACCACATCCCGTACCATCACCATCAGCAACAGCACCAGGCGTACCATCATCACCAGCAATACCACCAGCAACAGCACAACAACACCCAGCCGCAGCCCCAACAGTTGCAATTGCAGTATCATCGCGGATCGTCGTCGACGAACAGCACGGTGGACGCGGCCGTGCAGACTGACGTGTCTGGCGTGGACGTGTTCGAACGGTTCGTCAAGACGCACCGGTCGGTCGTGCTGGAGTGGCTAAACGAGTGCGACCACGTGGCCGTCACGGTTTACGACGAAGAGATCACGGTGACCGGCACCTTGACGTCGGTCGATTGCAGTGGCGACGACGGTGCCGACGACAGTGGCGACAGACTACGCAACGAACGGTCATCGTCGTCGTCGTCGTCGTCCACGTGTTCGTCGTCGTCGCCGGCGTCGCGTGAAGGACGCGCTGGCACCGCCGCCGTGGTCGCTCCGGAAACCGTACCGGAAGACCCGGCGCCGGCGGCCCAAGACGCGAGCGACTGGTATCCCGGAGCCTCCAACGTCGCGCAGGTCAACGCTATCACCGGCGCCTGTGGCGGCGGCGATGACGACGGCGCCGAGTCCATTGAACTGTCGCACATGACACCGGCTGACGCCACTGGTTCCAAGAACCGTAAGTTCCATCCGTTCGTTTGACGGTGACAAGAAGACTGAACTTCCTCAACTGTACGCGAGACGCAGACTCACACGTAATATTATTCTCTAGATCGTCTAGAATCGCGATATCTGTATTTATATATCGATAGTTTTGTTGTGGAGAATCAGTGTAATTCGATTTTCGATATCGATCCTAACACACTGATTATAATACATTACCCTATTTTGGTTCCTATTAGTTATATACCCCGTCGGACGGTAATGTTAAAAACTGAGTTTCCGTATATATAAATATATATACGATTTGCTGTTAATGTAATAAAAATATTATTTTGTTATTGTGTACGCTATATAGAAAAGGTTTAAAGGACATATTTTCATGACGTCAACAATTTCGGGTCACATCGGTTTGTGGCGGTAAAAAGAGATGGAAACAAAAAACATATTAAATACGACTGGCGTGATTTAATTATATATTAAAACAAAAATAAAAAAAACTTTTTCACGCGGAGAATATACACTTCGAAAGTAAACTTCAGTAGAACTATACGATATACGTAGTAAATTAATTAAAAAGTCACTCGGGATTCCAACGAGCTAGTAATTTATGCGCACATAATTTTATATATACATTTTTTTTTTATTTATTTCAAAATTAGACGTTTGAAACATTGTTGTTTTAGAAATTGACAATCGAATAGTATTTGTACATATTTTTAAATGCAAAATTAAAATCATACAAAGTATTTCAATTGCGGGAAACGAGTTAGGTACACGAGAATTCGAGGCGCAATATAAAAGATAATCTCTTTAAATTTATAACCAACATAATAATATTCCGATTACTCATTCGAAAATATTTAAACATTCCGATTAATTAGATCCGTAAATTTTTACTTCGGCTGTGCCATGTTTTATATTTCACTTTTATTATGTTTTTAATACTAGTAATATATAAATAAATAACATTAAAACTTTTGAGTGCAATTACTTTTATTAAACAACATTATGTACTTTTAGTATGTGTGATTACTAACAACTTTTTAATACATTCTGTGAATGGTACATTATCAATACACACATATGTTATCAATGACAGAATGTTACCAGTAATAATTAAACTTTACTTAACAATAATAATATTATTATCATCATTCATATATTCGATCTGAACAAATAGTTCTAGTTCTATTCTAGATCCTGTTATTACGGCCCATAATTTATATTTTTATGTTCTTTAGTTTTTCTTCTTAACAATCGGTTTTGTCTAAAACTAAATATTTTACAGTACAATCTATCTTTGAATACCGAAATTATTGAATTATTTAAAAATATCATCATCAATAATACCCATTACATTTGTTACGAAATTTTCGTAACTATAGACGACAATACCTATATATCATACGTAGGTATAATACATCAAGTTAATAATACTCTGTTATCAGAGTGCCCATAACGTTATTGTTATTATTGTTCTATTCGCTTAACTTGAAATAATATAATAGATTAGGTATTTGATTAACCGATTTGTACGAAAAAATGTTTCTTACGATATCACTGAAGGATCGGGACCGTTATCTTTGCGGTTGAGTCCCAAAATATAAGTACGCGGATAGCATTTGGATTATGGAAATGACATAATTTTTTAAACGTGCGTTAGCTAAACTAAATCTGACAAATATCTATGTACACTCGGGAATATTACAGAATATTATATTAAATCGGGTTTCGTTTGTAATATTATTCAATGATATTATCAAATTGTCCGACAGCGTCAAATTTGTTGGATTGTAGAGAAAGTTTTATCATCGATATTTATTGTAAAATAAAATATTGCCATAAAATATTGCTATTTTAATAAAATTGGAATTTACAATAATATTTAATAATAACGGTTTAAATGGATTTATAGAAATCGACAGACGCATGACGATTTTCCAATCGAGAGCACAACGAAGAACTCCGCGAAATAATGGATAAGTCATCGATGAAAGTGGATAATATAATCGTAGATAATAACCATAGTATTAGTATTGTTTAAATAGTGAGGAGATTGCCGAGTAAATTTACAGAGCCATACGGAAAATAGTTTTATGGTCGAACGACAAGCGTGTTGCGGTTCTCTCGAGACGAAAAACTAGTTAATTACACCAAAAACTATCTGGCCGGGAACAGATAAGAAACAGCTACTTGGGGATATTGTTTGTGTGATATGGTATATAAAACGAAAAAACGCGAACAAGAAATAAACTATTATTACTATAACTATTCGCTTATGGTATTCCAGAGTAGGGACTCTGTAAAGTGCATAATGATTTTATACATTCCTTTCAATAGTCTATAAAGTTTAATATCGGTAAGATATCTTTTCGTACATGAAACGTTCAGAAATAAACTTGTGTTTTGCATAGAAAAAAAAATCATTTTTATCGGTTTAGTGAATAATATTCAATACGTTATAAAGACAATAACACAATATTGCAATTTTGGCAAATATTTGGTTTGAAGAAAATAATTCTAACTACGCAAAGTTCTTATAATATTATTTCTACCTGTTATATTTCATCAGAAAAATTGTCAACGGTTAAATACAATATAATGCTATTGTGTTGAATTATTTTTATACTTTTCATAGTTCTCCATATAAATATACGGAGTATCTAAAAAGTTTATTGCATAATTAGGTATTATTATATTTTTCGAGTTTTCACTTATTCAACATTTTTTTTCTTACAAAATATTTTTAATTTATCAAAATATAAACATCATATTTTAATGTTTTTTTAATTATTTAGAATATAAACCCTACATAAAATTATTATATAAATGATAGCATTAATGTAGTATTATAAGTCCGTTACTTAACTTAATCGAATATCGAAAAGTATGTGTGACAAAAGTAACAATAGCATGAAAATTCGTTACAAATATATATCATATCCTAAACATTAGACTCATTATGTTTCAGGGGGGTTATGTCTCTCATAAGGATTAAGGACTTCCATTTTTTAAGTAATCATAGAAATTATATAAATAATAAAAATTACAAACATTATAATTCATTGTTTAACTGCTACAATTATAGTAATTCATATGTATATACCTTCGATAGTTAATTGACACATTTTTCAACGATTAAAAAAAAACATACATCCGCAAATAATCACAAAAATATGTTTCGAAAAATATCATAGATTTAATAAGAAAACTGTAACTATTTTATTTATATTATCACGATTATAATAAGTCAAATTTTCCGACGCTTTTGCGGCAGAATATTCAATATAATGTCGAGTTTTGTAGATCACAATTCGATGCTATGTAATTTTTAGGTTTTGTAAAGAACAAAAAATTAAATTTGTTTTTTAAACCTCAAAATAAGGTTATTTCAAGTTTTCGATTTCTATTATTCGTATTTATTGGGTACTAGTACATATTATATTATATGGATAGATTTAGTACGCGCGGTACGTTTTACAAAGCAAATGTCTTTTTTCCCCTCAAAAAATATAATCAGCTTTTTACAAATATTAATATAACTGACAACAGTTTAACTTCAGATCTGGTTTGCGTTCGATAAACTTAACGTGAAAAAAGGACGAAAGCCATTTAGAAGTGATTAAAAGTTACCAACCCAAAGACGATACCTTTACCTATGCTTCTTTTTCCTCGAGGGTGTTACACAGGGTAAATATAATCATTGATTTGTGATAAACATAAAGTTATTGTGTATTTTAGGTTTTTAATTCTAAACTGATGTATATTATTCATTCTAAGCCCTTACGATGTATATAAGGTCATAAATTATACAACTATTGTAATAAAATATTATGTTTAGAGTGTATCTTATTTAAATTTAACTATTTATATGTTATGAATAATAGCACACTACGGGCGGTTCAAGTAAAACGATTCAGTCCAAATCTCTGGAGAAAAAGTTTTTTTAAAATAATTTTGATCATACATTTTTCATAAAAAAAATAGAAATGTTTTTATGAATAGCTTTTGCATTATATTACCTTTATGATTGATTATATAGGTTTTCAAACGTTAACCTATACCCACAGTTTTAATTTTAAAATATAAATTAATAACACAATATTTTTTTTAAAATAAATATAATGTTTTTTGAGTAGGTAATTATTTATTGACGTTCAGAATATGTTTAGTATGGAATAATATAGTTAATCCATTAAACCGATTTAAAGTATTACCATTGAAATCATATCGATACTTATCAGAAAAAACGTTATCAACAAAATATCGAATCCAAATCAAAGATGTATATAAATATATATATATCTGTCATCAAAATAACGATTTTATTATGCATCATTTAATATAATTGTTAAATGTAATTAATTAAATATTCACTTTAGACATTTAAAACCAACTCAACTATAATATATTTTCATGATTAATGAAATATTTCGGTAGAATATTTTACATTAAATTATAATCTTTAGTTATTGTTTGTAAATAGAATAATTTCTAATAAATAATAAGAATGACATTGAGGAAAATATATTATAATTTTGTGAAAAATATAGTGTTTTACTTCCAGAGATTTTATTAGTATAGATCGTTTTTAATTAACCGCCCTGTATGTTATGTAATTAAATATTAATTTATTAATTGTTACTATATTTAAATCGTGCGCATATTTTCTATTAAACGATAATTAAGTAGATTTTTGTATTTCGGATTCGAAAAAAAACTCTTTTCAGCTCGGATTTTGATGTCAAGAAATATATAGATAGATAGATTAGTTGGATTTATTTTATTTGATTGAGTAATATTTCTAGTCATGAACGATGAAACGAGATTTTTTTCGGAGAAATAATCAAACGTTTTTCTCAAAGAACAGCTGATAAACGTGGAAACTGCATAGAGATTTTATAGCTAAATAACTAGCCAATATTGAAATATTATAACCATTCACCAGACTAAAATTTTATATCTCAAATATTATATTTGTTATCTATAACACATTAATCAGTAAATTAAATTAAATATGTTTTATACACAATTTTTGACAATCACGGTTTAACATTGACCTATATAAAATAATATATAATTATATTTTATTTCTAATTTTATACATCGCGTTTATTAATAAAATATGATATTTTATGCTCATAATGTTTCGAATAACTTAAAAGGATATTAACTGCGGATTAAAATTAGTCTCACGTATGTAAGTACAATATTGATAATATGTTATCATTAAACCCTAACTTAATACAAATATTATTATTTCTGTACATTATTATTGATCCTGCAGTGAAAATTAGAGAAACTTTGGAATCTCCATATTATTCGATGATGATACGATAGAAGTTTGAGATCAATAAAATTATATGTGCCTTTATTTTATAATTTTATTCAAAGTTCGTCAAGACACTAAATTAGTTCAAATTTAAAAAATTGACAACAAGTTTTAGAGGAGAAACTAGGTACTTATTGCATAATATTAAATATTCAACCAAAACTTGTGTTTAAATTAAAATTAATTTTAAAAAGATAATATTTGTTTATTATAATGAAAAACATCAGATTCTCAAAACATCTCTTGGGGTATATTATAATGAATTAACGGTGCAAATTAAAACATTTTTGTCGTGTTTTCATTATAGTAATTGTATTATTTTACAACTGATACTATATTCTTTAGCCACCAATAAAAAATGGATTTCCATCAACTGTATTCTTATAAATTAAAATTATATTGATTATTTTCTATGAAATAGAATATTTTTATTTAAATATTACAAAGTAAAATACATTTTTATTGTCGCTTAATATTATAATTGTTAGCTATGGGTGTCGTATTATACCATGCATAAATTTACTTAAAAACTCATATAACGTTAACAAAAAAAAAGTATATCAATTTAATGGAGTACGTAGAATTATTAATTTTGGAGTGTTCAATGTTTCTCTAATAAATCGTTGGTAAAACATTTTAAACATAAACATTTTAACGTAACCTGTTATTATTATTTGTTAATCTAACTCTAATTAAAAATCAATCAACTTGTTTTATGATCAACACGGAAACGACTCTATTGAAATGAAATAATAGTAAAACTATAAATAATCGTTATGTGGGTACATCCAATTTTTTTTTTATGTATGCATAGCAAAACTTTTTGAAATAAACGCAATGTAAATTCTTTGATAACAAATATTATATTATTTTATTTTATATTTATGATCAGAATTTTTAATTTAAATTAAATTCTTAACGTTGTTATAATCCGTCCAGACTTCTTTTGGCCCCTGTTGAGTAAGATCATACGTCTAACCGCGTTAGGGGTGCAAAAATATAAAATTACATATCAATGTCATCCGTACGAAAAAATAAAATTATACAAAAATTAAATATCTATTTAATAATTATTTAATGGGTTAGATCATAATACTGACATTAATTTTCGCACAAACTTCGAAATCAAAATATACGAAACACGATTATTATTATGGATATACCATATTTAGTATTTTGTCGGGACTAGTCAGTCAGGTTAATAAGGTTAAAAATAAAAACATAACCTCAAAAAGAAGTAGGTAATATACTAATGCTGTCTTTCACGTGTTACAACGTGACTGTCGCCAAAGGCACAGATGAACTGGATGAGTTATAATTGGACGGTTGAACAATAAAGAGTGCCTATACGTAGTACCCTAATATAATATTATATTTCGTTTAGCTATATATATATATATAAAAAACCCATAAAAATAGCAATTATTCTATTTATAATATGAAACTACCACTCGATAACTAACCATAAAACTTAGTATAAAACTATAATGTAATTCGATGAGCTATGTGTAATGCGTATAGGTGGTTTATATGTTTCCGATTTTTGTTTACCTATATTTTTTCCTTACGTATACGTAAATAAAATTAAAATTATTGATATGATATTAGATATGCAACAAAATGCCGTCAATTAGCTCTATACTCGTAAGACGTAAAAGTATCTATAAAATCAACCTAAATGTTATGTAGTTACGTTGTTTAAAATGACCTATTATTATATTTTAATGTTAATGAAATTTACAATTGTTATTTTAAAGTATATAAATATATGTATATGTATATGTACATATATTATTATATCTTTATAAATATTATTAAAATGTCTGTAAGTATCGATTTGGTTGTATGTATAAAAAAATTGTTATAAGTATCACGATGTGTTATAATTATATTATGGTAATAATAATTAAATTGAAATTGTGTTGATTATTTTTTATATCTTATGTCCTTGTACTGATCGAGTTCCAAAAGTATTGGTAAACATAAAAATATTATGTCCTGGTTCAAATTGTGTTTTGCACCATATTCTTATCGCAACAAAAAATTGTTGAAAAATCAATATAAACTTATAAAAATTATTATGATTTTTTTTTTTTTTTTTTATATAAAACCTCCCAACAAAAAAAATTCTTCCAAATATTTTTAACGAAAATAATTTCTGATTTGGTGGTATGAAATCAGAATTCGTAACTGAATTCGTGTTATATATATATTTTTAATATTGGTAACTCAAATTGCTTAACGTTTGACATATCTATTTTTTTAAAAAAAATTAGCTTTATATAAACCCCATGGAAAATTGTTTCTCTATAAGTATTTAATTCACAAAAATAAAGATTTTTCGTAGGTAATTGAAATCTAAATATCAAATTGACAGAGACCTTCTTCAAAAATCCGTTTATAGTTTTTGTATTACAGAAAAAATTACAAAATAATGCAATCTATGAAACACTTTATCTTGCAAATAAATAATGTTTTCTTCATTATTAAATCGATATTTTTAATTTTTAATTTAAACAACATGAATCGAACGAAAACGATATTTCATTAATGTCCGTCGTGTTTAAGTATTCTAACAATGATTAAATGCATATTATTTCCAATCAATATTTTAATATTCTATTATTAATATTATTATAAGTCTCGTGGAGTCTTGGAGGATGTCCATGTCATCGGACGTCGGTCGTTCAACCTTAATCCGGCTCATAAACAAGGACCTAATATTGTTGATATTAGTTTTTGTGTTTAAAATATTAAAATAATAACTCGTCCGGTCGAAATTATATTATTTATTTTTCAACATTGGCGATGATATTAATATTGATCATGGCAATCAGTGTTGTTGTGTTTATCAACGAGTTACTGGAAATCGTGTTATTCAACGGTCCGAAGTAGAACATAGATCTTATTTTAAATTATTGAAGTTTTATGACCCACAAACCTTTATCGTTAAACTTGTTTTAAACTGCATATTATATTTTAGGCATTACCATTGCATTTACACGCGAGTGCCAGTGTTATTAAAAAATGATCATAAAATATATATCGTTAATAAATCGTCATTGAACATTTCATTAAAATTCAATTACAAAATATTATATAAACATTTTTTTTTTAAAAAAATTTATATTATCGTACAATTGTATAATTTCGTTTTACACTAATTAATGCAATTATATAGTGCTATACAGGACAAGGTGATCATTAATACATTTATACATTATACTATTACCAACCTTTATTTGCGTTTAATTTGAGTTTAATAAGTAAACATTTAATTCTATGAATGTTCATTTGCAACATTTTCACTGAATATTTTTGATGTTCAACAAAAGATTTTAATTTTAATAACCTAATTATTGTTAAATGTTCCATTTAATTTGTTTCAAGTAAATAAACTTTATTTATCAGAAGACATTTAAAACTAATTTAGATACGTGCGTGTTATTATGAATTATAACTGCATTATTTTATAAATTGAATACTTAATAAATTAAGCTTACAACATTTTCAAACGGAATAATTGAATCAATTTTTAATTAATTAACTGAGTTAAAATTTAATATTATTATTCAAACATTACTCACGTTTTTCCTTCTTAATTATATTCATTTAATTATAAACAAATTAAAGTAATACATTTCACTGAATAAAAATGTTCATTAGTAGATACTTATTATACAATATTTAAGATATATTAGCTGATACTTTATATATTATATATTTATTTTTCATAATACCAATATGTCAACATTTTTGTTTCTATTTTTAACTCACCAGATCGTGACTTTTTTCCAGATATTATAACATTCAATAACTACTAATATACGAAGTTAGAATAAACGATTTATTATGGTCGTATTTAAATTTAATGTATATTAAAACAACACATACGCGTTTATAACTAAACAATTTACAATAAATGATTATTTTTAATAAATTTCTAATAATACATAATATTAAATAAGATATACTTCGATATCTATCGAACTTTTCACCAGTTTGACAATGGTCTCAATCTCCAGGGAAAAAGTCATTAAATGCATACAAATTTATAAGAAAATTGGTGTTGATTTTTTGAAACTCTAACAGTGTATTAAACTTTCGATTTCTGTTCCAGCCGGCAACAATTCCTGAACAAAATTCGGATAGTTATTAGTATCACAATATTTTTCCTATCAAATTCACCTATTACCATGGTATAGTGACTATACCTACTGGTAATTGGAAACTTATAGCTTTTTAACATCAACAATTTATAATATGTTCAGATTATCCCAACGCATCATTATGAAAATGTTGCAAGACAATACGATCTAATCAGTTATCGAATAAAAACACTTTTATTATTCCATTATGCAATTATTACATACATTCGCCTTTCTACATAATAATATGTTTACTTCAGCTTTGTAGGTATAATGTAAATAATATATACAATGTACCCACTTGTACATTTTAAACCGTAAATAATTTAAGAGAACAATTTAATTATTTTCATTGATAAAATTTCACATTTTATGATTATTATTTATTACATAACAAATTATTTAGATTTGAAATAAAATGTAAAACATTATTAAAATAATTTGAATAAAATAATATACATAGTATTGATGTTTGTTATTCCGATTATCAATATATTTTATAAAACGCATAAAAAAATTTTTAAATAATAAAAATATTATGTTAATTTTTATACATCTTGAAACGATAAATTTCAACTTAAGAAACTAAAAACTATTTAAATTTTTGTACCTAAAATTTGTTCATAGCCAAACTCATCGGAATTCTAATGAAATATTTATTATAACATTTTCTTATGAAAATTTATATTTGACAGGCACAGATATCACAACAAAACGGATGGTAAGCTGATTAAACAATCGTCTAATTATGTATATACTATATTATGCATAGTCCTCAGGTTGATAAACTGGAAAATTATACAAAGGAAGAGGGATACGTCTTAGTGTCACACCCAACGAAATAGTTTTAATTTAGACTTTGAAGTTTACAAATTAATTGTATTATTCTCACTTATATATATATCAAATAATCAACTACTATCATTAAGTTACATTAAAAGCAAAAATAGGTATAAATAATATAATTTTTTTTAAAAAAAATTCCCTTTTTCTTACGTTATCCACATTATTGAACAGAATGAAATCCTTTGCAAACATCGTATATTTCTTCAACGTGCATAGTTGAACAATATACAGATAATAATATATACGCATAGTAATAATGTAATGTAAAATAAATTAATTTGTTTTTATCTATATTTATAAACAAATCATTGTAAATATTAATATATATATATTTTTTTTTTTTAGGAGTTTAAAACTCTAATGTTTATACGTGTTATATAAGATTTTGACTTTGTACATGCAAACTTAAATAATCTGAGAGAAACAAATTTTCTTTTGTTTATCATGGCTCATGAGTACGTATATTAATTTTTACGTTATTTGTTTGTTTAATGTTTATAATTATATAGATACTACTAAATCATAAATATATTAAAAGTTATATATAAATCAAACACACGGTAAAATAAAAATTATAATGAGGATAATATTGTTTTGTTTAAGTAGGATATAATACAATATTTACAAGATTTGCAACTCACTGTATCCTAAATTAAAACTCATAGAAATTAAAGTTACTAAACGTAAGTATTTATTTATTATGTATATAACACTAATTTTAAATATTCCATACTAAAAATATAAAAAAAAATATATTACTATAAATGTATATACTCTGTAATTTATTACGCTATTATATTTTGTTTAAATTTGATATTTAAAAAAGCGAGAAGGATTCCGGACGTACCTCCTTCGTGCCTTCGGTCCTCGGAGAAATTAGTGCTTTATTATAATTAAGATTTTAATATAATGATATTATATTTAGAAATACAATTCTGAGTGAAACTTTCAATATAATATAATATATTATACTGATAAGCTGTTCCAAGGTTAGGTTAGGAAAAGCTACTACAATATTTAACCAAATTTTAACCTAAAACTGTATGTACCTAATAATAAACATTTTTGGAAAAAATTTCAATGCTCTATACTTAGTCAGAAAATCAACCAATCGTTTCCGAATTTGTTTCTCTTAAGTAAATACTTCAAAAAAATGTCAAATCTCTAAGATCAAAACCTAATTAGTTATCACCAAATATAAAAATGTTAAACAAAGAAAACCGTATTTTTGACGATTTTCCGCGATTTTTCTTCTTCTAAGGAAAAACTTTTGAGAAATTCGAAAGATGAAGTAAATAAAGTACTAACTAGATGCAATTTTCTGTAAAATTTATATCCTATTTGTAGTAATCGAATCATTATTTCTATCTGAAAAAGTGTTTTTAGACATACATAAAAAAAAACATCATTGTAAAACCAATACATTCCTCGCTTCTCTCAGATTCTAAAATAAAAATAATAATTTGTAGTGATTTTCACATAAATATCAAAAGAAATAAATTGATGAAATGTAGTTTATGTGTTAAACAGATTTATAAGAGTATAAATATAAATTTTAAAAAAATAATGTTATAAAGTTATAATTTATGCTTTGAGTTTTACTAAAATTTTGCAGTGATGATTAAAACTATAATAACTATAGTAACTATACTGTACACAAAAACAACAATTCAAATAAAACAAAACCACGACGAAGAAATAAAAACTAAGACCATATATTTTAAATTAATCTCAAATATGTAATATTAAATAACAACTTCAAATAGTTTTCAAGTAGGTAACATAAACATATATTATATTATTATAATTTAATTTTAACTATATGAAATTTAGAGATGTAATTCACAATGTAATTTGTATTGTTAAAAAATATTGTTCACGTTGCACCGTTGTCAAAGAGAAATTCTAATTTTATTATTTCGTTTGAAATTTAAATATAAATTGTAGTATATTTTTATAAACGGCCGAAAAGATAAACAAACCGCAAATTTGTGATCTAAATAATATATTATTATAATATTATTGTCGTGCTCGCCGTTTTAATTATGTTATGGGAAATGAAATATAACGTTTAATAAAATTATTAACAAAAGAGTAGTAAATTCGTGTATTTTTTGGTTATTGCTTTAATTTCATCGTATCTGACCTGGCAAACACATTAAAACAAAATTACTCACAATCACGATAAAAACTATTTGATCATTATTTACATATTATACCGTTCGTTATATGAACCACGGTATAATGAATATGCGTTTCGTTTGTTCGACAATAGATATGATTAAAATAAAATATTTAAAAATGTTGTTGTGTACTATCGGAGCAATACTATATCTGATTACGGTTACGGTTATTTACCGTTTGAAATGTATTTTTTCATGTAAAACATAATTATATTATCGATATTAGATTACACGCGTATTGGAATACTATTGTTTTAAGGTTCTAACAAAGAAGTTTGAAACTTTATTTGTTATGTTTTAATGTTTATTAGTTTCCTTTCTCGGACTCCTGTTTCGAATGTTTTGTCTACCGATCGTCTGATTTGTTTCAGAGCGAACAAATGGAACAGTTGCAGCCATGACCGAGAGAGCGGTGCGGCGGCGTTTCTTGTCTCGTCTCGTATATATTATAATAATAACGTATACATGAAAATATTTTGAATAATAATTATATTAAACCGAACGCACTTTCATCCGTTGGCCTAAATACGGATACCATATTATTATCATTATATTAATGTAGATATTATGCTGATACGCGTATAGGTTTTAGACGGACACGTATAGTCGCGTCAACGCGGCTGTTCGTTTCGTCCGTTAAGTATCAATCGCGAGTATACCTACATAAAGAATAATGAAAAAAAATGACACATTATTCTCGGACTAAGATTGGTAGGTACGATTACTTACGCATTTTCACATTATATTTTCTCGTCGATTACAATGCGAACGCTATGTGTATATTTATAAAGTGTAAAGCAGATGAACAAGAAAGAAGATAATTTTTTTAGTTTTTATAATGTTTTTTTAATGTCATTTTACGAAACATAATTAATATTACAATATAATATGATACGTACATGCGCGCAATAACTGTAAGTAGTAAATAGGTATATAATTTAAAAAAATTAATTATAGTTTCATCAGCACAATGATAACAATGTTAATATTATTAACTTTGTCAACATTTTTTTTCAAAACAAAAGACACCGTTGTTTATTTTAATAATAATTCTTCGTAGTGATTTTACCATAATTTTTCTCCGGTTTTTAGTGTTATTTACAAGTGACCTGTGTATTTTAGTATATTATAGATCACAATAAAAATTAATAATTATTGTATACACTCTACATATCTACGGTAAGATATCATTTCCTCCACCGCTGCGACGACGTCGCTGACGTTAAAGTCACCGGACACGCGACTAACTCGTACCTATTATAATTTTTTCTTTCGGCTTTCACGATCAGTAGTGCACGCGCTCTTCGACAAGCCGGACTCGTCGCAGCCGGTGAGTACAATCATTTTTTTTTTTTAACTTAAACTTTTTATTTCGTTATAATATTTAAATAATATATATTTTTTTAAATTTATAAATGAAATGTGATAATCGTTTTGTGATTATTGTTGTTGTTTAATATATCGTACAGAGAGTGATTGAATTGTAACATCACAGTAATTTTATCTGATTTACTAATATTATGCGATATAGAAAAAAAAAATGTAAAATAATTATTATTAATATATTAATGTACATGTTATGCGTATAGATTTTAGACGGACACGTATAGTTACATTAGACTCGTGTTGCCTACCGAAAACTGTAATTTTACAGTGTTTTTGAGTATTATTCAAGTACGTATTATTTTTCGTAACATTTAATATAATCGCGATTGCAATGGTTGAAATAAACTAACAAACTGTTGGAAATAATCAACATATTATGAACGCGAACAAATCAGTTCATCTATACGTAATATATAATATTAAGTTGTTTAATCATAATTTCACTTAATATTGATTATGAAAGCGATTCAAACACGTTATTTTTCGAAGTCGTACTGTGATAATATGAATAATGATTAGGCTCTAGACTCTTTTTAAATCGAAAAACTAATCCTACGATCCTAAACCAATCGTCGTTGTCAATTTAAACGTTCGTATTATCAGTATAGAATTATAGGGAACAGACCAACGAAAACGTTGTCGGTGGTATAAAATGACCTGCTGTTTCGTATACAGATTATTATTATTATTCCGAATTAATTCTTCGTTTGCGAAAATTTCTAATTATTCTTTCACACGAAACAATACGCGTTATCAAATTTATGATACAAAAAAAAAAGGAATTAAAATTCCGTCCGCTGAAAATTGAAACGATTTATCGCCAAATCGATTTCGAGAAAGTAATATTCGTCTACAATGCACATCCGGTTTCCGTGCGACGTCGTCGGGCAAAAGATTATTCTCGGCAACCGAACCAAATGAGAACGTTCCAACATAAAAGGTTGCGATAGTTGTCGAGAACAAATTTCCTTCAATCATATTAACTCATATTATATTGCGCTGCGTTCCGCGATGTGTAACATATTATAATGTCTATATGGTTATCAATTTTCTTCGACAAATAATGATCGCCCCTTCCGGTAAAAAATATACCTACTGCAGTGAGAGTGAAATCGATTCGACTATAATAAGTATCTACCTACGCACAATTGATTATGCGCAATCGATCGAATTATCTATATCGAATAACACAATAATGAATTGTATTGATTAGGAAAAATTGTGTTTAGTTGTATTCTGATATCTTATGATACGTTTAAATTGATGTATATAGTTACATAAAATGTGTCTTAAGTTTTAATACGATAAATCATAACTTCGTTATTTAATAAAATACAATTGTTTTAGTTGAATGGCATCAATAGGTACGTGATAATGTTTCGGTTTATTTCAAGTTCAAGTGTCCATCAAAAAACGATGATTAATTGAAAAATTTACTAACACATCGGTTGATAGTAATAAACATAATATTGCTAAAGGGTATGTAACTAAATAAGACATCGCCTTGAATCATCAACATTTAAAATAATAAATTTAATAATTATTTCTTCGATTTAAAAAAGAAATAATTTTTTTTGTACTGTTAAATTTTTCGAGTAGTTAATTATATAAAATTATTATTCTCGTAGGTGATGAGTTTTTTTCATCTTGACAAAATAATAAGCCAATTAATTAATTATAAAGTATATACGTATAAACGCATAAATAGTATTTATTTTGTAATTATAACATGTAACTTAACCTTGAATTAATTTTTCCTTGACTTGGCAAAACAAGCAATATACATGTACCTAATTATACATTATTATTATGTTACAATAATTTAATTTTTGTTCGTTTATGAAATCGAAACTTTAATAAATAAATAATATTTACCTAAAATTAACGAATAACCAACAAATTTACTCCTAAATTGTTTAAACCTGCGTATTATATATGATATAAAATAGTTTTAAATTTAAATTATTTGTATTCGATATTTTCGTTTAAATGGAATAAATCACGTTCCTCGTTATAATTATTATTGTATTATCGCTTATACATATTATTCGATTTAACGATAAAATATAGTAGGTATGTGGTGTCGTGGTGATATGTATTGTTACTACGTTCGTAATATGTGTAAATTAAAATTTATTTTAGATTCACGTTCAAGTACAAATATTTTTACCATGTTTGTTAATCTTTATATCGCTGCGATCCATACGCATTCGTGTTAGTTACGTCCGCTTATTATTTGCACACGTATTGTATTAATATTATATTAATTATTATAGAACAATAAAAAAATTTGAATTGGTTTTACAATACGCATATATTTTTTATTTTTAATAATAATGGGTTATAAAATGAGCGTATGAAAAAAAATGACATGTACATACCTAATTTAAAATATAACTTTAACGATTTAAAAACTTATTTTGCAATATTTTGTGATAAATTATTGTCAAATAATTTTTTCATACTTAATTATTTATTTATATTTTTCACGCATGGTTAATTCGGTGCATTTGGTCGTACGTTTAAGTTTCAAATGATAAGTTTAAACGAGTGGATTATTTTTATAGAAAATTCAGGATTATAGTTATCTATAATATTTTTTTTTAAATTTTTTTTTTTATTTACTTATCTACATTGATTAAGTTTATCATAAAATTGCAAATTATTGTTTTGTATAGGTACCTATAAACAAAATGTAGACAATATTTTTAATGATTTTCAAATTTGACATATTTCTTAACAACTTTTTCTTTTTTTGACAACTTTACCCTTGTGCGCGTGTTATTTAATTAAAAAAAAAAATACAGAATTCTAAGTTTTTATTATATTAACAAACATTGAAATTAATTTTAATAATAGAAAGTGTTTTTTTTTTTTTATGTACAAATAAAAACTTATGTGAAAAAAAACCGGATTTGTTGCATCAAAAGTTTCACAATAACTAACTATTACATATCTCGTTACTTTACATCAAATTAAATATCATCGTTACTTTGAAAAAATTATATGGATGCACTTTTTTTCATAACATTTATCTACGGTTTACTTGTTTTTAACAGTGACAATTTTTTTTTAAATTTGTACTATTGTGTGAATTTATTTAATTTTTCTACTTTTTAGAAAGAAGGTACTACTTAGTACTTACAAACAATACAATTAAATTTCAGACTATATTATAACACCGCGTATTGATGATTAATTTAGTTCAGGTATATGCGATATAGAATTTCTTTTGTTGGAATTACCTATTTTATACGATTTTCTTGTAAGTCAATTGTATTATAATTTATTTATACCTAATAATATAAATGTGTTAAAACAATTTATACAACTCCGCTATTTTATTTACCATTAAACGCATTATAATGACTGGAACCATAAGAAATGACAATGAGTTTTACAGTATTCAAATTGTTTAAATATTTCGTTTTCATACATAATGTATTCCGTTCTTGAGTTTGGTTTATGAAACGTGAGCGAATAATATGTGTGACTATGATAACTGAGAAATATAGACTTTATTTTGTAAATTACGTAATATTATGATACTATTATGATAGTTTTAAAACACAAAGAAATGTTACTGTTTTTTTTTCTCTTTGTAATTTGTATACAATAGATATAAACAATTATTTACTTAATATTTTATTATACTAAAATATGTTAAAGAGATAAATAGTAAATGAAAGAATTTCTGGAAAACTTTTACTTGCTTTAATATTTTACGTTTTTAATACAGTATTTTTTTTTAAAAAAAAAAAATTCCGACGTTAGTTTATATTAAAAGAGTCGTTCCGGATGATTTTAAAATATTTATTTATAAACATTACGAGAGTGTACCGCCCATGTTTTACAATAAGGTAGTGTATTTACAATGATAACTGAAAATTATACAAAATACGTTTATTTAAATCTAGATAATAGTATGTCGGAGTAAAAAATTTAAAAATATAGTGTTACGGCGAATTATAGGCGGAGGGATTTTAAAGTGGATATGTTGTAGAAGGGAAATCTATTTTGCCACGAAATAAGTTATTAAGGAAATACATATCTTGAGCTAATCACTGGTCAGCCAAGGTATGTCGTAGTTATGCGTAAGATAAGGGATGTTTAGGGTGAATCCTGAAAAAATAAAACGTTAAAGAACTTGCGTTAAACACTCTCAATTTGCTGGATATACTACTTAGTGAAAATTCTAAACAATATTTAAATATTCTATGAAGAGTCTTACAAATAAGTTGTATAATATTGTTATATTATAATATCAGCGTACACGTTATTTGTGTAACAATCGTTCAGATTTTATGATAATATAATATAATTACGTATCGTATATGCACACACTTTGGCGTAATGAAAACATTACGTAATAAATATATGATGTTCCAAATGGTAATTGAAACTCAAAGATTGAATTAATAAAAATTTTCTGTTTAGACGACTATTGTAATTTACAGTTTAGGAACCTATAAAATTGTTAATATTTTCGTATAATATAGGCTCGTTCATGTCCACGTATTATTAATCAGGTAATATTTTATCTAAACGATTAAATAATATAAATTATTCAATGTCGAGCAATTTCCATTATTCTTCACTACAAAAGAACAAATATCTTTTTCTTTTTTTTTGTTGTGGGGAAGGGGGGCTGAGGCACTAAGTAAAAGAGCTGAATATAATGTTATTTATAATTCTAATCGAAGAATAAACCTTAGAATTTTAGTAAAACTTACACGATTTTGAACCTATTAAAAATAAGGCTTATAAATTAAGTATACAATTTTAATTTTAATATTATACATTAATTATTGTTAGTTGCGAAATTTCAAATTAAGAAATCTCCATCTACAATTTACATATTATAGACAAAGGAAATAGCCTATGACACTTAGGAAGACTTAAAAAAAATTACGGGGGGGGGGGGAGGCAAAAGCCCCCTCAGCCCTCCTCATAAATACACTCCCGCCACACTACTATATTTTTTACATTTTATGTGTATAACTTTATTTTTATTTAACTATATATAGTTTTACTAGGCACTATATTATATTATATTATACTTCATCGTGTTTCGAGTAAATTTAGAGAATATAATATTGGTTCCTATAATATTAATATTACATTATGGTGCATTAGTGTGATTGTTAACGCATCGACTATGAAACGTATACCTACAATAATTCTTCGCGCGATTAACCGTTATACGCCCCGACCACCATTGGAATAATCCTCTCACTGTGGTACGTTCGAGGTCAGAGATTAACACATATATAAATATTATAACCATTATTACCATAATAGCGACAGGTAGTTGTATACCTGTTATAGACGTATATATGTACATATATACATTACATATATTATTACTTTCGTCGCGACCCAGTAAAGAAGACCGCGTGATTTATTTCCATAAACTGCCGCAGGACAACACATAATAATGATAACGCGCGCGCGCGACAACAACACTTTTTGCGTTATCGTAAAATAATATAATACGCCGTTTTATCAAAATTTAAATTTTTAAACATCCCATAACACTGTATCAATAACAACTGAATTATTATTCATACCACGCGTTATAATATAAATTAACAACTACGGTCGGTTAACTACAGTTAAACAATCTCCAAGGACTTTTAGTTAAAAGTCAAAAGTTAATAGTCAACAACAAATAAAAATGCAATTCATTAAGATTATAAAGTAAATAGAAAAAAAAAATTTAATTTTGGTTGAAATTAGTTGGTATAAATGGTATATAAATGCCTTTATCGGATACTAATAAATTTAAATCAAATAAATTAATTATATGATATTAGAGCAAAATAGATATGAAGATTGAAAAATTAACTATCGATATAATTTACACTACATATTTTTCATCTATATACTACAGATAGAAAAATTGAACTAAAAGTAGGTATATTTTCGATTACGGTTTTAGCTAGTCTGATCAATATTATAGAGTTGAGTGGAAAACGATTAAAAAGTACGACTTATTAACCAGCATGTATACAATACGTCCGATTGTCCACATAATAATATATAGAACATGTTTGATTTCAAAGAATATTTTTTCTCGTCGTCTCCGAATTCTGTATACAATATGATGGCGATTGAAATTACATTCATACGGTTTTTCAATATAATCTTCATTGTTTTTGTGACAAAACGTTGTGATCACTGTGCCTACAATTATGTTTGACGGTAACGAAAAATCGACGTGCGCTTAGTTATTTTCTCATCCAAATCGTTTAAAATTACAAACGTCCAAAATGTGTGTTAATTATTTATTTTATTAACGCGGAATGTCGTCGTTTGTTTTCACAGATCCTACAGTATGTCACGTAGTCGGCCGAGTAATAGTTCATAAAATAATAACGTAACATCGTCAAAAAATATCGTTCAAAATAAATATCATGTCTTCGTGCCTTCGGTTCAGCCGGTGGACGGTGTGCGCGGTGGTATTCGCGGCTGTCGTTTGCGCGATTAACGCCAAAAGTCCTACCAAAACGTACACAGGATACAAGCTGTCACCTTCGTCTCTGCGAATGATTTATTATTACGATCAGACCATAGCAGTTGTCGAGATCGGCGAGGGAAAAGCACTGCTCAACTGCGAACTCATCGAAATCTAGTACGTAATCAATTTTTATTATTGTTAATTATTATATAAGTTATTGACAGAGAGCACATTTTTATTGACTTTATTACCTATGCATTTTTACGTGGATAAAAAAATGTTGATTATTTGTCAATCGTGGAATACATAAAAACAAATTTATTTTGCGTATTAGTACTTATATTATTTGAAGCTTAAATAATATTTTTTCACATAAATTAGAATTTATTTCGTGATTGTCTGAAAAAAAAAAATTTATGATTATAAACAGTGTTGGAAATATAAAGATATAAACGTTCCATCTATTATCTCATCTAAATAGATTTAAATTCATTTTTCTTTATCTGTAAATAGATAAAAATTAAATTTTACAAACATCATTATTTATATGATGTTTTAAAAATAATTTATTTTATGACCACGCGAGTGTAAACATCAACTAATAGTAGTTTCCTCCCTCATACCATTAGTATGTTATCATTTAAAGTAATATTTAATTATGGCCTACGAGGAGAAAGAAATAAACTAGAAACTATTATAAGATCTGAAAATAAACAAACATTTATATTGTATTATATCCATTAGAAAAAAAAACGACAATTAAGTATAGATAATATAAACAACTTATTATTTTATGTTGTCTTCCCTTCTTTGAATAGAAAAATCGCCAACATTTATCTAATCATTAAGATAAAAGTAATGTCGAAAGCATTATAAATATTATAGTTGTACACTTGTACAACTTGTTTACGCCACGTCGCCGTTTACCTACATTCTACATTATGATAAAAGTGACAATGATTTTTATTCCACTGGATATATGTAAAGAAAATAATTATGATACTAATCATCTAATTCAATGTTGCATATCTCCAAGTAAATTATTTTATAAATATCAAAAATAAAGATTTTGTTTTAATAAATTAATATCCTAACATTAAAAAAATCATAATATTTTCTATTAATTCTAAATTCTATAGAAAAAAAGTGTACCTATATAAAGAAGACAAATATCTTCCCGTCATAATTAGGTTTTGGTTGGAAACACTAAGAATTAACGTCCCACCAATCGGAATAATAATAAGGTAACGTTTTAATATTAATCACGAAACTACGAAAACAATATTTTCATCATATTTCTGACGTTTAATTTAACCGGTCAATGTCGTTCGATACGGTACCTTCACAAAAATAAAAAAACACTAGTAATCAACACGTCTCAGCACATTTTTCTCGATGGTTCGCACGATACTGTCCGACCGAATCGCACATAAACGATGGGAATTGAAAAGCTATTTCATCATTTTTTTCGCGTGTTTATATGATAAAATAAATAACAAATCCGACATCTTTCACGGATGGTGACTGAAATCTACCGAACATAGAAACCATAATATCAGTATTAAATAGAATATGATTTCGGCACGAAGGTCACGCGACAATGACATCTTGCATAAAAAAAAAAAAAAAACACTTTGCTCGAGGGCAGACGTTTCTAGCACCGAAATGAGTAATATTTAACGATATTTATTCTAGATAAACGATTCTCGAAGTTCGTAAGAGTTCAATTCTATTACTATATAATATTTTATATTCTACTCGAGAGAATTCGACTCGTTGTTGACATTTTCTGTTGACCTAATTGTATACCAATTTTATTGTATATAATATTATAATCCGTACCCGAGAATCAGAATAGCACGTCAACTTTATCAAATTTACCACCACAAACAAGTTCGCTTCATTCATTATGTTCAAAACAATACTATCGTCAAAGTTATTAAATAACTTAAAAAGGACTTCAGCAATTTTTAATTTACCACACGAATCGTTAATTGTTGAAAAATAATGACAATTAATAACAACAAATTTTTAGCAAAATAAATTGTTATTTATCTTAATATCCAAATAAATAAATCCGTCAATTTATAAATTATGATATTATGATAGTAAAGAACAATAATATTATGGTTTTAATTGTTTCGTTATTTCAATTATCGTGTTTAAGGTCTCCTGAAAGGTGATAAAAACAAGACTTGGACGATTCTGTTTCTTATAGATATTATAAAATAAGCTCGTGTTTCCACGAAGCAGAATCATAATATAATATCTTATTTATGTAACGACACTAAACATAATTATATATATAATTATATATTTTATTGTTACGCACTCTCCGGAAGTACGGTCTGACGGCAATATAGCTAATAATGGATATTTTATAGATGTTACGCGACGGTCCGAAATAGACTAACCGTATTGCACTTACACTCGCAGAAGGACGAAATATTAACGTTTATTGAAATCGATTGACCATTGTCATATTATACTTATGTCTGTGAAAAACCATGAACGATCTCGTTGTAGCATTAGAAAAAACACGCATTCAAAGTGTTCACTGAAGTCTGCGCATGATGCTTTCGGATCGATCCGATTAGATAATTCAATAATATAATAACAATGAAATATGTTGTTTTTAAGTAAACTTTTCTCGATCGTCTGGCGATGACGTTGGTACGTAACGCAAATCCATCAATTAAATTTTATATTATAAAGTTCATATATCTATTAAATTATGAAAGTCTCAAATGCTCAATAATAAATTGTCAAATATTTTATATGTACGAATAGTTTCGTCTACCAATCATTCGCGATTATTATTTCCATCGTTATCGTATTATATACAATATAATATTGATTTTTTTCGCCGTCGGTCGCCGGAAAGATTGGGATAATTTCTTGCGTACAGTCGTTTTGCCATGTATACCGGTACTATAATATCAACGTCGAAAATCGACAGCATAACGCTGAAAATTATCTAGAAATCTTGCTGTTCTGTCGTATAATAATTTACTTCAATAGTTCAATTCGTAATATGTTCGCATTTTACGGTATGAGTAATTTTATGTTTAAAACATCCGGACCATGAAAATATTCAATAATATTATACTCGTATTTATTTTATATAAAAATATTTTTTTGTTCGAAAACAATTCTAGGGTATTGACGAAAATGTTTTTAAAAATAATCCACGTTTTCCATTAGAAATTGAGAAATTATTATGTATTGGATACTTATTATAGTGATGACACCGTAAAAATTCTCGTTATTTCCCCAGAGTACGGCAAAACCGTCAATTTCTAAAATCGTTTTTAAATTGTGACGATAATGGATTTCGCATATTATAATACAGGAAAACACACTCGTATCTCGTATATTGTAGAAACCACATTCACAATAGGTAATTGATCAAATTAGTCATGTACTCATGTTTAATGAAGTAAACTTATACAGTCACCTGAGCTATTATAACACATAAAAGATAAAAAGTATATAATAGCACGTAATACTACTGAGAAATATTGTGTTTCGTTATAGTTAATTTCTATATTAATATAATTAATTGTAAATAATATTTTACTTCAATCAAATTTTACAATATTTAACTAGTAACGAGTTCATTTAAAAAATGTAAAAATAATTTCATAAACAAACACACACTGTATGACATGTATGAAACTAAGAAGTCCCATTTCGGGACAAAGAATAAAAATGTTTACTCTGTTTCCAAAAAAATTGTTTAGAACCTATGTACTTTTCACTTTTAAATGACCTTGACGTCATCACTGAAACGAAAGATAAAAAGAATATAAATATTAGAATATAACCGTCCTTGGAATAATGAATTTCCTTAGAATAAATTTGAGGAAAAAATATAATTATTTGTTTTGATTATCGTGTTATCTAGAATAATACATTTTTTTTTTTTTTTTTTGACAATAGATTATATTACTGTAACCATGAACAATAGGTCGTAGTATAGTGTACCTAGTTATCATTTGTGATATACAATTATCCTTTTATGCGTATATAATTATTATGCCAATATATGAATTATGATGTTAAATTTTACATTACGTGTGTTACAGTAACGACGACGAAGGCAGAGAACTTTTGAAAAATCTGACCAGGATTAACAAACCTCTGCGCATCACGCTGGAGCAAATGATGCGATTAATGACACAATGCGATCTGTTGGACCCGCAACAAGTGAATCCCGACGACGTGAGGCTCCGAATGTTCGGATCTGACAATGGCGAAAAAGACACCAACGGAATCCAAACGACCACGCCGAATTCACTTTACTCCGGAATACTGCCAGGTATTTTTGCATAAAAGTTACTAATTCGTATAATAATATTAGAATATAATCATTAATTAATTAATCAAAACTCGTATATATTCCACGAGAGAATAATGTCGATATAATATTATTTTTACAACCGAGCGATTAACAAATTGTAAGTAAATAGTATTCGTAATTTTTAGAAATTGTTCTTTTATGCTGTATTATACTCTGTGTATGTCTCAGATCTATTTACTAATAGAAATTAGAAAATTAAAATTAAAATTTTAGCATGCATTTTTTTTTCAAATTATTCTTTAGACAACGGACTATCACCTTTATAGCTTTATTACTTGTTTAAAAAAAGACGTATCACAAAAAAATTAAAAAACTGCATTCAAAAATTTAAGTTTTTTGCGGAGATATTGCAATTAGTAAATAGATTTGGCCCACTCTGCAGTATAGTAAATACGAATAATTACGGTTTTAGTAAAAAATTTTGGGTAGCAATACCTATGAAAAGGGTATGCTTTCATTAGCAAATAGCATCTAATATTGATACTTTATTTGGCTCATTTTTCGATTTTTTTCAAAAGTTTTTCCTTGGTAAAAGAATAACTACCAAAAAATGACGGAAAATCGGCAAAATTACGATTTCCGTTAATTTGATTTTAAATATTTTGTGATAACTGTTTCTGCTTTGATCGTTGGGACTTGAACATTTTTTTAAGTAATGTTGTAGTTAATTTACACACATGGTAAATATTTGGAACGAATTATCAGTATAATACGTATATTGTACCTATATTTGAATGAGTTTCGTTTAGAATTGTATTTTCGAATGCAATATCATTGCATTCAAATCTTAATTATAATAAACTCATAATTTCTCTAAAGACTGAAGGGACGAAGAAGGAACGTCCAGAAACAATCTTACGGATTTTTAACTTTTTTCTTTTGTTCTCTCCGTTTCATGTAATTTTTATCTCAAATACTGTACTATATATCTTATATACCTTTGGACTTGTCCCGTGCAATAAATAAATAATATTCAAATATAAATGGCAAATAAATAATGGCATTCAATATTTAGAATACTTCACAAGCATCCCCGAAAATTTGTTTAAATTCACAATTTTCAAATACTAGCAAACTTAAATCTAGTATTTTTTGTAGACAGCAAAATACTTTTCAGAAGTATTACATATATTGTTGGGCAAATAAAGTTCGGGATACTTAAAAAATACTTTGGGCGAAGTATGTTTACGATTAATTAAGTAAATTAACGCGCGCATTTCTAAAAACTTAACTATCATGTTTACATATACTCAGATATTACTTTCAAAACATTTGCTCATGGCATATTCAACTAATGACTATAATAACTAATAAATAAGTACATAAACCGTCTATAGTCCAATATTGTATTATATTGTTAAACTAAGTTAACCTTGTGTTTTAAACTCAAATATTGATTATGTTTTAGTTTTTTTTTTTTTTTACAAATCGAAAACAAACCACGTTTACGATTTAACGCTATCATATAGCGCGTTTTCTACAACATTTCTAGTGACATTAGGGCTTATTATCCGTTGGAAATAACAATATATTCAATGTTATATTTAAACGATTAATTTAATGATAAATATAAACTTGTTTTTAGGAACAAAATGGTGTGGAAGTGGCGATCTGGCGACGACGTATTTCGATTTGGGACCCGAGTTCAAATTGGATATGTGTTGTAGAACGCATGATTTATGTCCGACAAAAGTGAGAGCACATTCCACAAGATATAATATCACCAACAATTCAATGTATACCAAGTAAGTACCGATTAAAAGTTATAATATCAGCTTATAATAAAGTTGTAAATACATACACCGTAGATAACAGTAGTTTAATTTCTGAACGTATAATAATATATTTATTAAACTACCTACACTGATTAATAATAATTTATAATCTATACGGTTTTAGATTTATAAAGTAATAAACTAATAAATAACAAATAATTTAAATAGTTAAAAAATATATTTCATATCGTCACAACGTAAACCGTATAAAATAATAATACAAAGAAACATTGTCCCATAAACACTATATCGCACTCATCCTTTAGTTCAGTAGTCTATTAACAATGAATAATCATAGGTATTTTTATTATTTTATATTATGGTATTCATAATTTGTTAAGAATGTTTAATTTAAATATTTAATATATAAAACATAATCATTTAATATCGAATTAATAATAATTTAAAAACGGACAAAATATAATCAATTAGTATCAAAAATTTAATTATCTAATTTTCATGTTGAGCCCAATAGCTTCATATAATAAAATATAAAAATTCAAATTAAATATAATTTAACCACTGAAGTAATTTTAAAGATATTTTATTCACATGTTAATCTTATTGATTTAATGTTCTTGTATATATATTAACTTAAAAAGTTAATTTTATAGGTAATATAATATAACACAAATGTAAATTAGTGAAATAAAAATAGGTTAAACAGATATAAACTTAACTAAACTTTAACTTTTTAAATGTATAATGCATTTTTTTCATTTAGATCCCACTGCATTTGTGACCAAACATTATACAATTGTCTGAAGAAAGCCAATAATCCGACGGGAGATCTCATGGGAAGTATATACTTCAACATACTTCGTGTGCCATGTGTGGACGAAAAAAACGGAAAAGCGGTGTTTAAATTACCCCCCCAATATTAGTTATAATAAATATTATATTAATATTTTCAATTTTATGTGTAAAAATATGACAACAAAACTAAAATAGTTTTATCATAAACAATATCAAAAATAAATGTTGACAATTACATTTACACATCTACTTAAGTATTTAATTTGTTAAGGAAATTAAATATTAAATGTGATTATAATTTAATATATATATATATTTAATAGTTATGTAAATTATTATCTATTATTAATGTTATTATTTAAATGTGGTCCCTATTAATCCCACAATCGACTGGTGAATACAAACAGTTAAATACCTACAGCAAATATATTACAATATATTTGAGACATTTTTTATTAAACCAACTGTATTACCTTTATTATTATAACACAATTTTATAAATAAAATAAATAAATAATTTACGTTTGTTTATTATAGTTACAATAATATGTAATGAATAAAATTGTTTAATAAAAATAATAATATATAGATATTTAAATAGTAATAAAAAAAAATAATAATTAAGGTTATATTTCAACAATAAAAAATGATTAAATCAACAACAGGTAACATAATATTTTTTAATAATTTTGTAATACTACTCAAAAATATGCCTAGTTACTTAAAATTTAAAAAATAATATATGACCAATTGTATATTTTAGATCTTACAAGTACGAATATAAAAATTTAATATATTTTCTAATACAGGTATAGTATTGAATTTAAAATGACTAGTAATATTTATATTATTATTTTAGCAATAAAAAATAGATCAACATATAAAACTAGATCGAGGTCAACGACCATCACAATAAACAAAATTACTTCAATTGTTATTATAGGTTTACCAATAATGATTTGTATTAGTACAATAATTTTTTACTAAATATCAAGGCTGAAAAAGTTAACCAATGTTTTTAACTCGTTAAATAAATAAAATAACTTTAATTAGTAAAAAAGTTATATAAATATATTATTTTTAAAAAAATAATAATATAAATATTTATATTTATATTTATATTTTTAAATTTTTAATGTTACCTTCAATTTGTGTCATGTTTTTTTTACTATCTACCTACCGTATGTATTGACAAATTTAAAATTAAGTTATAAAATTGTTGTTGCCAGTTAAATTGGATATAAAAATATTTTATTTCCTATAAAATAATATTATTTTACTTTATTTCATATAACAACCCATCTGTGAAATATCTTGGTATTTAAGAAAAAATTTAAATCGTTAAGTATGAAAGATTAATAATTTTAAATAAAGTAACACGTTAAATAACTAATTAAAATTAACTTTCTAATTAGTTAATGTTCAGCCTTGCCACTTAGATCTTAAACGATTAATTATTATAAAAACTTACTACTTACTACTTACTATATGTCCGCATTTAAGTAATGCATAATATTGTTTATTTTATGCTTAGTAGTAATGGTCATCAAATGTAATATTATTTCAAATAATAATTATTCTATAATATACGAAATAATATCAGTATAAAATATAAATGTGACGATATCGCATACATTTTTTTATTCGTTTTTAATCGTCCGAATATAACATTGTAGCTATAAGAATAATAATCAAACAATACTATTTCTTTTTATTTAATATTTAATTTAAAATTAAAAACATTAAACAAAATTTAGTTGATTAAAAATAAATAATATTGAATAATATCAAACATGTGTGTATGGTTTTTTAACAGTAAAAGCAAATTAATAATCATTATCTTTTATTTGGATAAATTATTGCAAACAAATAGGAATTTACCAATTAAAATACCAACGCTAACGTTTCACGTTGTTCTTGCATCGTGGATTTTCACACCGATTAATACCTATCGCATATTATGTAGTGTCGACGATTTTTTCGAAAAGCCACTGGAACTTTATGAGCGGAGTTCCTCGATAGTTAACAGACTATGGCCATAACATCACGGTTTTTACATCGATTCTTGACGGAGATCGTAAAAATTATACCGAGATCAATATCTCGAATGGGATGGAATACATATTGAATAAACTGTACGCGATAGAAACGTATGGTTCGATCGTGGGGACGACAAGAAAATCGCATGAATTGACTATTAAATTGACGGTTGTTGTTCATTTTTGACAACGAATTTTTTTAAGGACATTCTAGCGGATAATTCTAACCGCCAGTTTGACGTACTCATTACCGAAACGGTCGGTACGGAATGTATATTATCGACAATACTCGATATAAGTTTAATAAATGTGTCTGCGTGGCTGATTTTGTTTACCTACACGGTGACTGTCATTTTTGGACATATCCCGAATCCGGTGATCGTGATCAAATTTAATAAATTCCCGGGGAACGGTCAAAACATTTTCCGAACGATTAGCCAACACCTGTTTGTCGATGACCACATTGTTTATGTTGTAGTTCGAAAATCAATACACAAAAATATACGACAGACAGTCGTACGATATATTAAAACCCCCAAAACTCTCGGTAGTTTTTACGGTCAATCTTCACGTCACCAACGTCGACGCAGATTTCTGTCGTCAAATGCGACACACATCTAAGTCCACCAACAAACATACAAAATATGAGAAGTACAAACATCAAAACCAAAAGAAATCTTGTACGTATTGTTTGAAAAATTATATAATTTTAATGAATCTCAAAATGATGTAAGTTTATTGCATGTCTCATAAATGTTTCATTTTAAGAATATCTTAGATTTTATCGAGAATTCACCTCATGGTATCTTTTTATTTACATTAGGTTCAGTAACGACAGTGTCAATGTCACCCAATCGTTTAGTCACTCATGAACTGTATATCAAAATCAGCATTTTATTGAAAATTGTTATTATTCGTATTACACAAACTACGATGCAACAATTGAAATTTGTATATTTTCACATTTTCGTATTTCCTACAATAACTTACAGTGTTTACAAAACTTAATCAATGCAAATATAAATAAGATAGTACCTTCCTATACTTATGAAGAGAATTAAGGGTCTGTAATACATGCCTCAATATTAAACTATATTAAACAGCTAACTATTTGAATATCCCTACAATTATTACCAACAATTTCGGTCATTACTTATAATTATATACAAATAATCATAAACTAATTACTGTGTTACAATATTTATTTATAGATATTTACCTTCCTTATAGTTCCAAACTAAACATCATTAAATTTATTAAAACGATACAATTTACTCGAAATTATAATTTATAAGGAACAATAAAATCGTGTCTACTCATGAACATGAAATATAGTATCATTACTAATACCTTTATTAAATGTTCAGATCAACACATTAAAAATTAAAATTTTACCACATTTGTAACATATTATGAATATTTTTTAAACTTATAATTAAGATTTTTAATATGTATAATTGATATTTATGCATCAGCTTTACTTAAAATCTAAACTGTAGAGGCTTATTAAAAAAATTATACTTATCGATAATGAAAGCATTTGATATAATAGTTTCTACTGCATACTATATTATACATTTATTATTGAACTAATTTATATTAGTATAAATAAACATATATTAAATCAATCGATCATAAAAAAATGTAATTAAATAAAAATATAAATTTACAAATATTATTTTAACAATATCAACTTGTAAAAAGGTTATCTGAAGTACACAATACTTGGCCATTTTAATCAAAATGAAATTTAAGTATTTTTATTATTATTTTAACATTATTGGTAATCTAATTTATATTTCTATCGGATTTCTGTTGTTTTTAGTTCATCACTTATGCACGCGTATTGGATTATTAAGTTTTCTTTCGCATTTTATACTTTTGTTTTAGAAGACTAACAATAAAATATGTCAATTCAGTTAAAATTATTGACAATTTCATTGAACTACATCATCGCCTCGTCATGGATGCAAGAAGAATTTTAGCAGTATCCACAATGGGCTCGAAGAGTCATTAGAATTATATGAGTGGAGTTTTGCGCGCATTGACAAACCATGGTCACAACGTTACGTCATTAAATCTTATACCCGACGGCGATCGTGAAAATTACTCGGAAATAGACATGTCGAACGGAATAAAAGTGTTGCTCAACATCGACACCGTGCGAGCAGTCGAAGCATACGGTTCGATTACCGGAATGACAAGAACGATGAGTCGATACAATTGTCATTCGGTATTCGACAACAGAATAATGAAGGACATTTTATCGCCACGATCCAGTTACAAGTTTGACGTTCTCGTCATCGGAGTGCATATCGACCATATCGACCGTACTTAATACACCGTTAATATACGTGTTTACACCGTCAATCATGTTCACGTACACAGAGAGCCACATTTTCGGACACATCCCGAATTCGGCGATCGTTTCGAATTTAATAAGTTCTCGGGGAGTAACGCCCAAAACATTTTTCGAACGTTTATCGAATACTGGTTTAACAATGATTATATCATTATTGTATATTGTGGTACGAAAATCTGTTCGCGAAAATATACGTCAGATGGTCTTACGATGCGCAGAATCCCACGAGACCTTCTATAGTGTTTACAAATACTCATCGCATCAACAATGTCGGACGACCTCTGTCACCGAACGTCATACCGATTGCTGGCATACATCTCAAACCGCGTTTACCAACGACAAACATACCGAACGTAAGTATAGAAATTAACAAATTGAATATTAAACGTGTTTTCAGTCAATATTAAATGACTGCCGCGGTATAACCGTATGATATTACAATAAATCAAAGCAACTCAATACGTACGAATTAAGTGTGCGGTGATTTAATTGATTTTATTTCGAATATTTGTCATTTAAAAGATATCTAGAAGTCCGTCGAGTCCTCGCCACATGGTATAATTCTGTTTACATTGGGTTCAATCGTGACGATATCAACGTTACCCGAACATATTCAAGATACAATTAAAGAAGTTTTAGCTCAAGTTTCACAAAAGTGTTGATGAAATATGAAGGCCAAATGAAAGACAAACCGACAAATGTAATGACGACAAAATGGATTATTCAGTGCGATATACTATGTGAGAATTTTCAAACAGTCATTTGATCAATAATAATGTTTTGATTGATTAATTTATCAATTTTTCTATAGTACATCCGAATGTCAAGTTATTCGTCAGTTATGGAGGAATAGCTGGTACTTACGAAGCAGTGAAAGCCGACGTACCCGTTATTGATTTTCCATTGTTTTACGATCAACCGAGAAATATCGAAATGTTGGTATACGCCGGAATGGCCATTTCATTAGATTTAAACATTTTTAAACGCTCTCCACTATATCATCAATAATACGGAGTGAGTATTTAATATTTATAAACTATAAAATTAGATACGATTGGTACATTTAATTGTATTTACATATTCTAATATACAGGTATTCAAAAAATGCTAAAATTGTTTCTGAACTTTTTAAAGACCGACTAATGTCACTAGCAGAATCTGTTGTTTACTGGACAGAGTACGTTATTCATCATAAAGGAGTGCCACATTTGAAACCTCATACTTATAATCTCACACAGTATCAATATTATTTATTATACGTGATTTCAATAACAATATTGGCTTACTAGTATGGTTCTATATACTATGTTAAGGATTTAAATTTGTTTATGCACTTGTTTCTAAATCATTATTAAAATTAAAACTAAAATTTGAATAAGTCATATTTTTAGACTTAGGTATCGATTTTTTTTATTAATTTCACTTAAATTTATAAAAATTCTGAAACTATTATTTTAAAAGCCATATAAATATAATTTTAATTATATATTAGATATATAATTTATATCTAAATAATATCTGAAATCTTTTTATTTCTTTATACACATATAAATACAAGAATAAGTTATCTTTTTTATTTAAAGTATTTTAATCGTGTCTACTTAAAACATGTTGAATTGTTAAGCTAATAAAAGAAAATCATTTTTTTTTTTTTTTATACTACAAAAGTAAAAAAATTGGGATCTACTGGTAGGTAAGTAAAATAAAGTATTTTTGTAATCAAATGTATTATTTTATTTCTACACGAATAAAGTGAAAACATATGTACATTCATATTTTAATGTCCTCCCCTCCTGTGAGAAAAAATCCTAAATCTACCATTACCACTTGTACAAAAGAATGGAAAATAGAAGTAGATAAAAATTATCATATTTTATTATTATTGTTGGTTTATTTTATTTTGTAATATTTTACATTATTTATTATAAACAATAATGATTTCTCGCGCGTAAAACAATAATATGAAAGAAACATTTAAATATTGTGTATCGTCACTAACAATATAACAATTAAATATTTTTACTAAAAAACACAAGTAAAAACTTAAAGCATAATATATAATTAATTAAATAATAATATATTATAACACAATAATATATAAATATTAATATAACTTTTCAATAAAAACAATTAACATTAATCAAGAAACTATCAAACTTAAAGGTAGACTACACAAAATGTAATCAATAAATATCAAAATGTTAAAAACATACCTAATAAATAAACAAATAAAAGATTTTATTCTAATTAATGGTAAAATTTTAATGGTAGGTATTATAATACTATTATACTTAAGTGCGGGTCTAAATATTATAATACAATATGCTAATCTATGATAAAATTAAGTTATAAAAACAATTTACATTGGATGATCAATATATTTATATATTTTATAATATATAAAAGAGAAAAAAAATTCAAAATTACATATTAATATTATTTTGTAGCCTTATTTGAATGTATGATTCCAGCAGATATCTAATATATTATTATTTTCTATACTTTGTATGATATTTAATGATCTGAAACGAAAAAAATATCTAATTAAGGTAACATGATATAAAATTTAAGTCACGTAGGACAAATATTCGTTTATCTCGTACCCTTTCTTCGACAGCTATTTTTCGTGATTTCCATACAAATTCAAACACAGCGACCACACAAGCTACACCCATTCCACCCATTAGCACAACGAACACACCACCCACGTTAGCAAGACCCAACTCATTAGCTGCACTATTGGTTTTCGAAGTATCATCCTGCAAAATTGTTATGTTAGTTAAGTATTCTATATTTCTATATTATACATAATTCGACACTAAAATTATTTTTATCAAAATACCCTGCAAGCTCCACCACCTCTTTTTTCTTTCCACCATTTTGTTTTTAGTTTATGTAATTTGCCAATTTCTTGAAGTTTCAACACGGCTCCACTGATTGCTGTCCTATAAGGTGAATCTAATAAAAATAATAAATAATAAAAAATAATAAATCAGAACATACAGGTATTATATATACCTAGTCCTACACCTCTATTGAATTTGATCTTCTACCTCCTAGTCTATTCACACCAGTTATTTTCATATCATTCTGTATTCCACTTATTCACCTTTCCTTCAGTATTCTTCTCCTCCTCTTACCTTCTATATTCACTTCGATAACAACTCTCACTACTTCTAAAATATTTCTCTTTATAATATGCCCAAACCATCCCGGCCTATTCTCTCTCATTTTCCTATATAATTTCTACATTTCCCCTTATGTATTCATTACTTATTCTATCTTCTCTGGTAGTTTCAAACATCCATCTTGACATTCTCATTTCTGCTATACACTTTACCACTCTTTTGTTTACTGCCTAACTTTTAAATTCTTACAACATTAATGACTCACTACTGAATATTTTATTGTCTATTTTTCAATTTGATCAGCATCTTTTAATTACACGTAATACCCAACACTTCCTTTTATTTCATCCATCCACAATTTATCTTATTTTTCATGTCATTTTCAACTACCATTATTTTTCACTACTGATTCTACATACTTGAATCTAATATTATATATTTATTATATACTAACTTGGTGGCATTGCTATGCCGTATCCTTTTGAATCCAATAATCCTCCGACTTGAGTCAGTTCACAATTCCTTTCGATTACGTATTCAATACTAGTAGATTCCATTAAAAACGCATAATTTCCTTTGCCTTTTACAACTCGTTCAACACCTTCGTTATTAGAAGCCATAAATACATTAGGTCTGGCCGATTCCATAAATGACCACATTCTTTGATACGTAATAAAATTTGAGTCCTAATATGTGTTTTTTGTTTAAAAAAAAGCTGATCAATTTTTGAAATAGTTTTTTTCGTTATATTTTTACCCGGAAAAACGCAGCAGTCGAACCTCCCTTAAGTGCACCATATTTTATTTTCGTCTGTTTGGCGAGATCTTCAGCGCTCTCTATCGGCGAGTCCATTCTTTCCACAGTTAAAAATGCCGCCAAATTAGCTGTGTATGACGAGATCATAATGAGCGTGAAAAACCACCACATTCCCGCAACTATCCTGGTGGATACGGCCCTGAAGTGAAAGTTTGTTGAACAATTTTAAGTATTTGTTTTGGAGTTTTATAAACAAACAAATAACAATACTACTGTCGTGCATTAAGAATAAATATAATTGTATAATTATGATATTGAACAAGGATATGAATTAAATGGACTATATAATATGGAGATCGACCCTCTTAGCCAAATGATACGGTTTGCATGCAAATTACTTACTTAGGAGCCATTTCAGATCCTTGTTGCATCAGAGAGCCGATCGTAAACCATAATGAATTGTTCAAGGAAAACTTATTTTCGAAAACGTCTGGAACTTCGGAGTTGCAAGGATGTGGATTTTCCCATTCATACGGACTAAACCTAAACACAAAACATGCAAATTCTACTTGAAGCTTGCATTAACTATATACGTATAGGTTAGTTGGAGTGTACCAGTGTTGGATACTTAAGGATATTGGGTGCATTTAATTGAATGGTTTTTATGAGTATCGACCCTACTCAAATAGCATTGCGTTCTGTTTATAAATAACATGACACTGTTTTTACTCCACATATTGACGTTCTTATCTTACTTTGGAAGTATATCACAGCCCTGTTGCATCAGAGATCCGAATGCAAACCACATACAGTTCATTAGGGAGAACTGGTTTTCTAGATTATCTGGATCTGGGTTACACGGGTGAGGGTTGTACCATTCATATGGTGTAAATCTTATCCGAACAAATTACGTTCGATATTTAATGTTATGAATTATTTGTAAATGGAAATATTATGATGCGACAATATCACGTAAACTTTACCTGGCTAATATATAAAGGAGAACCGATACGCCGAGATACGCAGTCGCCATATAAATCCACACGTCCAGCGAAAGAGGTGATAAAAACGAAAACAAATTCGGCGGTTGTTTTATTGGTTTTCGATAGAGAATACTTATACCTGTAATCATTATGAACATAGCAATAAAATAACAACGTTTAATGAGTATATTATCGTTTATAGATTTCGTAAAAAAAACTTTTACCCAAATTCATAAACGGCATAGTAAAATCGACAGCTTGTTCACGGTCGTAAGTAATAGTTAGGTCCGCCACGACCAAATCTGCTCGCTGAAATTGATTTATTAGTTAACGTTTAACTTATTAAACATTTGAATTTTTTTATAAAAACATGTAATCCCATAAACTTTACCTGTTGTAAAAGTTCTCCCATCATACCATCCCATTCTTTGGTGTCTTCGTTATAAGAACCGTAACGACCGTCCGGAACGAGTTTTAGTGTATAATTAAAACCCAATAATTTTGATATTTCATATATCAAATCGATTGCGTAGCCTTCGAATTGATCATTTCCTACCAATTTTTGACTGGATTCACGCCGCATAGTATATGGCGAACTCTACAAGTAAAAAATCATTATATTTTATAGATGCCTAATTCATATTTACTCTGGCCGCTATTAGAACTGACAACGTACGAGTATCAAAGTGACGACTAATGTCTTGTTATGCAAATTATCGACGATGTTTGAGTATGATTCAACAAAAGACCTGGTGAAGTTGATTCCTTGACTAGAATTCCAAGTGCCGATCTTAGATAATCCTTCTTTGTTCACTTCGACCACGTCTAGTTCGAAATCTGTCCTGAACCCTTGGTTATCGAATTTAATAACACCGGTTAAACCGCTTATTTCAACCTACGTCAAAAAAGTAGAAGAAAATATTTTATTCTATAAGTAATTGTTTAAATTCGTTTTTTCCTTTACTATTTTCATGTAATTTATTAGACTGTATCCATGAGGCCATGTATCAGAAGCGTCACAACTCAATGGCTTTATATCAATTTTCTGGCTGCTGTCCAAATCGTGAAGTGCTCTGGCAAATAAATGGACAGCATCGTATATTAAAGCAGTTTCCGACTGAAAATGACAAAT
>CM023359.1:37850259-37902539 GCA_013282895.1 Eriosoma lanigerum | reverse complement strand
AAATGTTGTCACCGTCATTATTTCGCGTAACACAATCACTCTGTATATTTGGATCCTTCGTCCCACGCGTGTGCACAGGTACCTTGTATAAAACGATCGTTAACGGATCGCTAATTGGATGACACCGATCGCGGAACTCGTCGTGACTGTTGGGCCAAGTGTCGTCATCGCGCGGTCGTCGGCATTTATACAGAGTGATCCGCAATATTGTATTACGAAAAAAATGTAAATCGCGATATTTAAGACACAAAATATAGTTCGATCCTATCGTAGCGATCGTTCTGTATATGACGAACGACGACTTTGACGACCTTCGATCCTTTCTCTCGCTGGTGCGGCGGCTGTGTGTCTTGCCACATCGTTTTTCTCGTAGTACTTGTATAAAATAAAAATCCTATATCCAAATATTAAATCCAGACGGGGAACACTTATACACAGTATTTCTGCGGGACCGCGTTTGTTATATTATTGGGTATTTTTTTAAGGGTATTATACTATTATGTATAGAAATGTTTTTGGTATTTTCAAAACATTCGTTGTGACTGTTGGAAAAGTTTTAATTTTTAATTTTATGTTTATGACGATTACTCGAAAACATTATAGTTGTTACGATTTAATGTGACATTATGTTATATTTAGTTTGCTTTCAGTTATTATCATATTTTTGGGTACATACCTATTTTACATAATATATTGATAAATTTAAAATGATTAAAATATAAAATATAATATACAAACAATTATAAATTTTTAAAATTTGTTTACTAAAGTAAATTATTTAACTTAATTTTATAAATAAATAATTGACTGAAAAAAACTTGGTATTATATAAAACATTTGACTCGTTTTATAACTTAACTTTAATTTTTTAATTTTTCAATGTCCAGCTATTGATATATATTATACAAACGAGGAGCATATGCAGTATACTATTATATATTTAGTGGTATTAATGGTTATTAATTTATAATAATATGGTAATCGCGATCACTAATATCGCGCGAGTATAATTTATAAGTACCTAAGTAACTACGTCGGAAACGAGCTCGTCGGCTGGGTGACAACCCGTCGTTGTAGCGTGGTCTGGTCTACACGGTCGAATACGTTTCAAAATGTCAAAATTCTCGTCTGACGATTACTAGGTCGATTGTTTGCGCGAGACCTGATGAGAACCGTGTTAATTTTCGAGTAGTGCAACAGGCTTTCCCTATCGCATTCGCACAAGACCCCGAGTGCTGCGTAAAAAGCCATCGACCACCTGAAACTCATTATTTAAATTGGTACTTCCGATCGGAAACTGCAGTACAATAATCGCATTAACGATAGGAAATAGAACCGGAACAAAGTTACGTCTTTATATGCGTATTGTAATGTTTTAAAATTTCACGATAACGACCAGCGAACTTAGATGATCGGCGATCGATGAAATTTTATATAAAATACGCGTTTACAATAACATATTATATTATAACATTATCGAGTATACGAGTTTCATAATAATTACAATTACTCAATGTGATCGTGCGTCCTTTGTATACGAGATGACGAAGATTCGGCTATTTTTTAGTGGGGATTTACTGTGTATCCACTCCTTTTCCTTTTAAAATAAATTAATACATAATCTCTTAGCATCTATCAGCTTACCTCATTACCTTATATTACCAAGATATAATTATATATGGCATAAAGTTATAAAACAACTGATTATCGATATACAAACTGGTAATTGTTTATAAACATTTAATGTAATAACATAGATTAAATATAATCCTTAGGTAATTCACAATAATATAATATAATATGACGAATGTAAAATTTATAAAAAATGTAGTTATAGTTTGACTTAATTTTTCTATCTAAACGATTTACAAATAAAATCACTATTACATAGGTATACATTTTGTTATCATTGTGACTAAAACAAAATAAAAAAATAAAAAAACTACAATACATATTATAATTTAGTTGATCATATCAATTATTTTATCATATCATATATATTTTTTTGATAATATCTGCAAAATCTGGAAACACAGCTAGTAAGTAAAATCTACGTCCACCGGGTGTCCAATTGGAAATAAAAATATATCTTAAAAAAAATGGCCTGACGAAGACTCGATCCGAAAATGTCACTGAACGATGTCTGAGCCCAGAGATCGGCGCCGAGTGTAGAACGTCCTTGAAAAAATGATATAGTTACTTCTTTTTATTTTGATTTTCATAATATTATTATTATTATTATTGTAAATCGTAATAACAATAATATAATATACTCGACACGAAAATCGCGTTCGTGATGCGCGTTAGTGAACACATAATGACGAAGATGATAATTTATAGGTTAGTTCGTCTATATATAATAATATAACAACAATAATAATGATATTATTATTCCGGTCGTGATGATGGCGCGTCTATGTATCCGCGAGCAAAACGACCCAGTGAAATATATCGCGGCGACCTCACCCGCGCGCGAAGAAGCTGCAAAGATGACACACCGCGGTCGAGCCGCTATATATAATCTCGTCGCAAATCATATACAATTTTGATCGGTAATATTTTCTAATATTATAATAGTAAAGCGTGACCCGGAATGTCGACACGTGATAATAATAATTATTTTAATGATGGATATTATGGAAATCACAAACGCGACACTGCGACTGGGCGTCGAATATGTCGAATAGCGCGGGTACGCGACACTATACAGACCGAAAGTGCAATATTATAATATTAAAAAACATCGGCGATATTGACGCGTTTCACGGTTTCTGTTTTATCGTTCGGATCGAATTGGACACGTGACTGACCTTGATATAGACTACCTATTTCATAATAAATGGGTACCTCTATACACCGAATATAATATAATAGGCGCGCACGTGTGTAACATTACGCGAAAACACGAACATCACACAGGTACATGAATCTCCATCGTGATTTCTGACGGGAAAGGTTAAACGATACCCCTGCTATACGTTTAGGTACGACAATGATGGGGATCAGTATTTCAGAAAATGTGAAAAGAACAATTTTACAAAAAATAATAATAATTTAAATAATCCTATTAGAGTAATTTATTTTACGAGTATATCGAATCCGTGATTTCGATGACCCCGACACGAAGGCTATACCTGCTACACATATATTATACTCGTAATATACATTACATTATGTACAATCCTAGCGATGTTTATACTTAAATATAACATTATAATAATTGTGATGCGTTATTATAGACGTCTCAGAAATCCTTGCTCCGTGGACGGATCATCGTCCCGTTATATTAATAATGGTTATGGGAACCATATAGTATTTTATACCGTTCGTTGAGCAATCAGGACACCTAAAATGGATTTCGCAAGTCGTAACAATACGCGTTGTTTGCGCGTGTTCAAAGTGCCATCTGCTATTTTTCACACACACTAACACATACACACACATACTTACGTCCCATTGTCGCGTGGTGAAAGTGACGATTTTCGTGCTCGGAAATCTCCGTCCTTATAGTGCAGTGACTCTTTCGAATATAGATTATTCGAAATACTATTCGTTCGGAAGGAATTTTTATTTTCCTGTGTATTAAAAATAATATTTCAAAAAGATTTCTAAAAACTATTTTGAATGGGCTGCAGTAGATATTCACGAAAATTATGTATTGTTCCGAAGTCCAAACATATAAGTATTTAAAAAAGAAACAGTATTGGGAATACTATATTATTATCTACAAGAAGTCTACATGCGATATATTGTTTTTACAATCATTCGCGTAAGTATCAGTGCCGAATATTTTTTTAAAATATTTTCAATATTTTTTAAAATATTTTTCAGATAGCGCCTCTTTGTGACGAGTTTTATACCAGAGTAAGAAAACAAATTTCTGATAATTTGATCACTGTCTGATACGTATATAATATACTTCAAAATTTTGGAATTCATTTTTATTCTACACATATATTATTCTTCTCTAAATTGTCAAATATAGCAAAAGCGTTAACAACGATACTTTTCTCATTATACTATATATTTTCTCCGTAGGTGCAACTACGTTCCAATTTTTGAGCGGGCTATAGTCTATAAGATCAAACCATGTCTTAAACTTTTATTAGTTTTGTTGATAAAAATTAATAATAATTATTTTAACCAAATATCAATTATACTATGTTAAAAATCAAAACATATAATTTATTAATTAAAACCGTGTTATGTTAAATTTTGTAAAAACGAATAGAGAAATTTTGAGGGCTAACCCTCCAAATTTCTCTCTTAGTTAAGTTCTGGGTTTCTCTGACTTTTAATTCCATAATAACACAAAATACAGACACTGATCAGTTTCGTCGTTAATGAATGAAACGTAATACTTCGTAATTATAATAATGTTGTCGAGTATTGCTTCAAAATAGTTCACAACATGCATATATTATAATAATACCTATGATAATAATTAATATTCATGGATTAACATTGATAATATTCGTATATTATACTTATGTGAAAATAGTGAGGTCTCTGTCAAATTTGTCTTACAAAACATCAATTAGTTTTATTTTTATCCTTATTAATAATTCTATATAAAAAACAAATTTTTCGACTTTCGAAGAATATCCATTAAAAATCGAATTGATTGATCATTGCTTTTATTTTTGTTATTTATATATTCGACTACAATAATATAATCCGACATAATTATCGAAACAATAGTACAAAACCACATTCACCACGATATTACGAAATTTTACCATTACAAATAACAAATGTAATAATGTAATCGTCCACGATTTATTTCACAAGTTATCTTAAATCGTTAGATGTACTTATAAAACGTAAAGTCGATGTTCATAATATACGTAAACGTGTATAAATGATTCGCAGATGATGATTAGAAATACCTTAAAAACGTGTAATATTTATCTTATCATGACTATAATATTATAAGTGTTTTAAATCTATAGTTGGGCACTGATAATTAGTATTAATAATGTAATATCTAAATAATTTATAATTAATTAAAACGCTAGCCACTTCTCAACCTTTTTAAATCTGCAGCCAGCAAAAATTTTTTCAACGACCCCTATGTGAAAATTACATAATGAGGGTATAAGAATATCATCATTTAATAAAAGATACTATAGATTATTAATTTAATTCAATACAAATTTAAATGATCAATAAAAAATAACAAAAATGGTAAGTATGTATGAAAAGAATAGTACTGAAATGAAATAAATATAAGTCGAAAGAACAACAAAAAAATTAATTAAATTTTATACGAAGGATTAGTGTAAGTGAAAGATGGTTTCAGCAAGGGGAGTCAAATAGGGGCATATATACCCCCTGACTTTTTTGGATCAATTATTATTATCATTATAAAATATAAATAGTTACAAAACAAATATTTTTTTAATCATTTATATGTTACTAAATTGCCTTTAATAATTTAGCACTAATCAGATAGGTAGTGAAACTAAAAATTGAAAATATTATGTCCTCCCTTGACAATTCCTACGGATGCCCTTGGATAAGTGTAGCAGAGATGAAAATGCTAAGATGTATGGAGTGACTAGAGAGTGGATAGATGCAATAGAGAGAGTAATATGAAGATATCTGGTGTGAATGGACAAGAGGTAGGAGATCAGGATCTATGAAGGTGTAGAAATAGATAGGTCAACTAGTTGAAAGTTAAGGACGTTAAGGTGAAGCATGAGAAGAAGGAGAGGTTAGATAATATTAATGTAGCGTTTAAACATATTTATGGATAATATGATCAAATTACGTTTGTAATTTATGAAACGGTTTTATTATTTTTTCGTGGTATATTTTACGCAGATCAAAATTTACTCCTACAGTCTTAGTAAGATGTGTAAGAAGTGTAGGTGTTATGAAAGAAATAAAGTAAAGAAAACGTAATCAACAAGGTGATTTTTGACCAATTTTCCTTTTTGACCTCTCATAAAAGACCTTTCGCTAAACTTTTTGAACACGTGTTATGTTCAGACGTGGAATGTATTTGTTTTTCATCATTACACTGACATTAATCGCAGTAAGATATTATACGAGGCGATTTAGACGGCATACCGTATTAGAACCTGATCAAACATAATTATGCAATATCTCGAAATCAATATTACTTCAAATTTGGCCAACTAACTTCGTCGCGGTGAAATTACAAACAATCTAAACATTCTAAACTAACATTATTTGTATAAAATTAATAGTTATATACGTACCTACAAATAAAATATACTGTCGGGTTATCGAACCGCGTTGTCAAAACGTCAAATCGTAAAATTAAAATCGTACCGTAGTAATCGTCTGTCGATTAATGTAGTTCGGTTATTTTTGACACGTTGGATAATACTATTATATACGTTTACGATGATTATAAAATGAGATAATACTATTTTGTATAACGTTACGTGAATTATTATTAATCGATTCGTATATTGATGGACTGTTGGAGCAGTCGTATAGGTAACCATAAAAATTCAAGATTACCAATAATTAAAAACGTCCGCTATACCCATTATACCTAGGTAGTAGTATATATATATATATACGACATATAGTATATATTATATCTATATTAGGTAGGTATCTACATTATGCATTAATTTTAATGGCCGTTTCGTATAAAATTGTGTTTACTTTTTCTCTCGGTCGTAGGCGCTCTAATAGTTCAAGAGATACTCGTATCAGACAATTAGACATCGTCGTCGTGATTCTGTCATGGGTGAAAGTGCATCTGCGACGGTGGCGAACTGCTGTATATTATATTACGTTGTAGCGATCGTAATTCCGCGTAGGCCTGAACACGACGACATGTGTGTACTGTAGTTATATCATGTTATACGTTAAAAAATTTAACAAATTATAGCGTACCTACAGGACATTACTTACAACATGGCCGTACTCAGCATTCATTTTCAGGGGATGGTTTGTATGAAGATATTAATTATGTGTATTAAAATGAAAATCCTGTTGTTTCTTAAAATATATCATCAAATTTTCAGGGTTGGTTTGAACACGAAAACCCTCCCTGAATACGGCCATGACTTACAAGTTACAATATATAATGTATGTAAGGCTCTGTCTCACTACTATATGCGGTTACCGTGTATCGACCGCGGTTTAAACAACCCGTAAACAATATAAAATAACCGTACCTTTATGGTTAAATAAAAGGTCACACGGTAACGGTTATAACATGTTCTTACCACAGTAGTTTGATTAATATTTTGGCCTCAGTTTTCCACCGTTCCATTATTTTATAGCATATATTATACTACGTGTCGTTTACACTATACAGTATACATACGTAAAACTATAACTATTCCTCGTTCGAGTACTAGATTTTTGTTATTTCATATAGTCCGAATCGAAAACGACGTATAAAAAGTAAAATATTTAAACGAAACTCACGTCGTTTCATAATAGTACATAATATCGCGGCACGACGCTCGGTGGCGACGATGGGAGAAAATTACTTCAACAACAATAAGAATTTGTAATAAACGATAATTTCTATAAGATATACAACAATATAATAATGTGTTGTACTTATACTTATTATGGTTACCGGTGATTTTTGTTTTTAAAAATTATCTTCTATTTGAAAAAAGTACTCGTTAAGCCACAAATCGTTAAATAATCAAATTTTTAAATAATTATTTTATCAATATTATGATAATATTACGATATACATACATACTATACAGTTTATAAGACGCGTTAACGAGCATGTGTAATAAACAACTCGATGGAAATACTTTTAAAATATCGATATACATATTGGAATTTATTGTTTATAAACGGATTCTGAAATACTTATTGATATATTTTCATAATATTTCTAGGGCTTTTTATACGCGTCTCTAGTCGCATTTTGTTGAAAAAAACGTTATAACGCGTGTTTTTTATTCTTTTAAAGTATATTTTCATTTAATATTATTATACATATGTGCACGGTTATAATAATACGTTTACCGAGGGTTCTTATAACCGGTGCATTGATCTGATTTTTAAAAAGGTTAAGAAATCCTATTATACAGGTACTGTTTTTTTTAAATTTCGATTGTAGATCTCTCAGCATACAACAAAATAACCTGAACATGAAGGTTATTCGCTAGAGAAATAATTTTTCAATGACTGTTCTCATCGCATAATTGTACTTTTATTATAATACTTCTTCACTACTTCAGATTTACGTCTAATTTTATTTGATCATATTAAAAACGTTAGTACATTTAGGTATAAATAATTAAATATTTGTATGCCCATTTATGTCCGTGGAAACTCTATACGTATGTTAAGCAATAATTACACTTGCATAATATTAATTACAGTTTTAAGCAATAAAACAATGCACACTTGTCAATTTAATCTAACCTTTACGTAGTCATACGGTTTATAATAATAATAATATTATAAAATAGAGAAAATATAAAACGCGTATAAAAATTTATTAAAAAATTCAGTTGTTATGAAAAAAACAATTTTCACTGCGCAAGGTGCATTTCCGAATATTCCTATCTAGTTCAGTCAACCGCAACAGGATTTAGTTGTTCTTAATTGCAGATGTGTAAATCAACGGTCAATGGAGAGGAAGTAATCTGTGGGATTTCCCTATCGAGTAACGGTCATTCAATGTTTTTCTGATTTACTATATCGTGTAAATCTAGCTATAGATGGATTTGATGACAATAATAAAAGTAAAAAAAGTGTTCTTAAATTATCATTATTCCGTCGGACAAGTTGTTACGTTTTCTGTTGTATAAAATAAACGGTTCAAAATTTAATCATAATAATGGTTATTTAATTAGAATAAATCTATGTTTTTCGTACCATCTTATTAGTTACACTCTTGTCCAAATCGCATTAATTATACCTAAAATATAACCTAAAACTTAACCTAACTTTACCCTTACCGCTTTAAAAGATTTCTGTTGCCAGCCAAAACTGGGGTATATGTTAGATATACATATTGACCGATCAAAAAATTATTATGCATCATGTTACAATTACCGTTAAAAATAACTTATTTGTAGAAAAACTTGAGAATTGTCTGATAGACAATGTCCACGTTGTATTACAATTACAAATTTTAAACGTCGACGGTTGACCTATACATTATAATTAATATAGACGAGTACATGTACATATTTTAAGGTTAATAAGATTGTAATCACTTAATGTAATCAATCAGTACCGAAACCAAGGGATTCACAAGGGTGATGTTGTCTTAGCCGTGGTCTATCAATTTTATTATCATCATAAAATCCAAAATTGAATTCCCGATTTTTCGAAGACATAAAATAATTTGTTTTTTATTTTATCTAAAATGGTTGAGATTTCCTCGTAAAACGATGCGAGTTTTCATACGGCGCGATTAAAACCATAATTCACAACATCGTATTAGCTTCGTAGTATTATTTTGATTGACGAATACAATATTCGTAAGTTCTTGCCGGAATTTCTCTTTCAAACATCCAACATCGGATGATGACGTTCGTATCTCGTCGACGTAATAGTCTTACCTATTCGCGATCTATGACCGCGAACGATTTTATTCCTGCGGTGATCCCGCGCGCACAGTGATCCCCTCCGGAGGTCGGGTTCGTGACTAGCCCGAGCGTTCTCACGGCACAAACTCCAACCGTCACCTTTACCGTAGCTCGTGATGTATTCCTCTATCCCCGCCGACATTGTTTTTACCGTTTTATACGGATAATGTATGATAATCTATAACGATGACGATCAATATTACTGTATTATATATTTTTTATATTGTCTATATAGCTGCATGACCTACGCACAAACAGAAGTCTCATTATTTTTCGACAATTATGTTTTCTACAATCGCGGAAAATATATATTTTAACTACATATTTTGGTGCGAAAAATAGAAAAATCTCATTATTTTACAAAGATAGTATAACAGCACCTAACCGTGCTCAACCTTTTTTTGATTTTTGTCACCCTCGTCTACGAGAATCCAATACTGAAATTAGCAATTAATCCATCATTAAAATATTCAATAATCATCGTTACTCGAATTTTTATGTTTTAACTTCCGAAGATAAACTTATAATACGATGATGAAAAATAGTTTTTATTCGGAAAAATTAAGAATTTCCTTCTTTTTTCTTCCGAATTTTTCATTACTTCTAAACTGGATCTTTATTAACACGGATGAAAATCACTGTATCATGAGATAAAATGTCTTTTTTACAATGAATTCCCTAAAAGTAGAACTGTATACGGCTATTGTTTGTACACAAGCTCTTCGAGTTTGATCACTTTCAGTTCCGTTTCGAAATATCAGTAAATAAAAATAATAGTAAGTACGTCGAAAATCGTGTGCAATTATCGCAGTTAAAATTCCGCGTGCTAACAATAGGCGATTATGGAATCGCATGACGTCGATAACGAGTTTGATCAGAAAATAGTAAGTAAGAAATATCTAACAATTATTGACACGTATTATATTTCTGTTATTCTGTTATTAGTAACGATAATATTATTAATCGGAATAAACGCAATGCAAATACACTCATTTGTGTCAGTACACACGACAAGTCATTTTTTACACGTTAAGCGATGATAAAAACTGATTTATTTAATTATTGAAATCGCATCGCAATACTCAAAAATAAATTATGAGAACATTCTTTAATTAGTTAATGTAAGAAATCAATAATGAAGTCAACATAACTTCATAAATTTGCTGTCTTATCAGTTGAAGTTGAATGTATAAATGTTTTGTATCTTAAACTATAATGTACGAGTTTAACGGTGATAAGGCCCTTTTCGGCGATATCGATTTGGCGACGCTCTTTCGACGATGCCGTTATGACGATGCCATATTACATAATTAATTTATTAAAATATAATACAAATTTAAATAATAATAATAATTTTAATAATCAAATTTATAAAACTTAAAAGTTTAAATATAAATTTAAGAAAATATTTAAGTGCTATGTTATATGATATGCCTCTAAGGAATATTAAAATATCAATTTTATCATACTTATTAACTAATTAATATTCTTTAATCAGCAGTGTCTCTGTATTTTTTTAGTTTTTTGACGGACTATAACCAATTGTTCATATTGGACATCTGTTTGAATTTTTTTTCAAACAATTATTTATAAAAGTCCATTCTGATACATTGCTTAGTACCTACATACTGAATTAAAACTATTCAGATTATATTATATTAAACATTTATGTTATTTGGTAATTTGTACCTACCATTATATTAAATGTGGGAAACCGGGAACGACAATAAATTATTATAAATGATTATCGAAAAGCGATAAAAATAAAAACTTTAATAATCTTAAAACACCAAATTAGCGACACCTAAACAGCAACGCTGAAAAATACTAGACTCGTGATAATGAGATTTCTGCCAGATAATAGGTCAGACAATTCTATACTTTATGGTACGCGCGGTTTATGACGCCTTTTGTCCTATTTAAAAATAACTGCAGATCTCTCGTTCCTAAACATTCTTGGTCTGCAGTTGATTTAACCGTAATAACACCGTAATGGCTGGTGATTTATATTTTATTTTCGTGTCTTCGTCTTAAACCACCGCGGGTAAACCTCGTTTCGATATATACCGGACGACCGTGACATTTGAAATGCGATTTTCCCACAGTGTTTTGCATTTTTATCTTTACCCTCCGTTCACTGCGACGAATCGTGCCCGCGAACTTTTCAAACGGATGTGTACCTCTATATACCGTTGTTCGAGGTGAAAGCTCTCGCCGCTGACGACGATTATAATCGATGACGCAATCGGAATGGATAGAAACAATATACGTAGGAGTACGTATAATTTTATTAATATCGATGTTGTGCGCGGCAGAACGAAGATGTGCATCGCTCGAGTTGCATAACGGGCTGCACGCGTCCGGTTCTATATTATACTATTATCGTTGTACAATAATTATCGACGGCAATTTCAATCCTGCCGAAAACGAGAAATTCATTCATTTCCGTCTTGTCCGATCGAAAGGTTTAAGTTTAAGGTAACATTTATAATAATAAAAAGTTTTAAAAATCGAATTAGAAAATTAGATTTAGATTAGAATTATTTGCGTGTATATTCTTTGCGTCAATTATTCGGGCGAATCGACATCGTACCCGATGAATGCAAAGAGTGGAAGGCAATTTACTACATAACGTCGGGTTGTTTAGATCCAATATTTGGTAAACTACGAAGGGATATATTATACGGTATACGAGGATATAGTAGTCGTTTGAGAACAAGTTGATCCCTTGAGTTCATCAAAGGATTTTAAGAATAAAAGAATATTGTAATACAATGTAGTTTTCACGTGTTTCAGATAGAAAAAAATACCATGTTGTCCGATATGATCGTCATCAAGACATGGACGTTGGTCACGCTGTTTGCCTGTAATAAATTATTTGAGACTATCAAGAAGATATTAGCGCATGATTTTTATTTAATAATCAATATTGTAAAACAACGCTACGCATTTCTCATACTACTGCGTTTATATACATATTAAAGCTCAAACATTGATTATCGAATTTAAGAGGAAGAAATATAGTATATCTAATTTAATATAATTATAATGTTTCAATGTTTTTAGTTAATTTTTTTCTAATTTCTGTTATTTCATAATCAGACGATACTCAAAAATAATCTTCTCTTAAAAGAGAGCTTTAAAATCATTAAAAACGCCACAATTTGAGAAATGTGTTAAATGGATTTCGATATACTATCAAAGTGATTCATATACGTATCTACACTAATAAACTTTATCAACTTTTATTAACTTTTTATAACATTTCATATAAGCAAAAAAAAAAAACATTGTTTCTACATTTTTTTCTCATTATTTTTTTACTTTCATAATTATGTTAAATGAAATGATATATTTTTATCTCTATCACTCTACCAATAAAATGGTAACAATTTAAAATAAAATACTTTAAAGAAATTTTTCAATTTCATTAATTAGTTTTTATAATATTGACGTTTGAAAATATAATTATATGTATAAAAGGTGCTTTTGTTAAATTAAAACGTCATTTATTTAATAATAAGAACGGTTCACACTTTCATATTTTCTAGTTTATATCAATAGAACTACTAGGTTAGTATAACCATCAGTATAAATAATTTTAATATTTAATCTATGCCCATATTATCGAATAATACTGTTATCTCAAAATATAAAAGTTTAAATCGTTGTTATTATTGAATGTATAATATTGTATCAATCGTAGTATCTTCATCTATGGTCTTATATAAATATACTTTCAAATATTATTAATTTAAAAACCAATTGATGAAATTGATAAATTATTGGTATAGCCGGCATAGGAAAATATATAGCGAATAATTTAACATAATTATGAAAATGAAAAATTAATTTAAAATAAAGTAGAAAACAATTATATTTTTTATAAAAATGTAGGTAGTGTTATTTAATAAGTTAATGGTAATTAATGAAAATTATAGAAATAAATCTTAAAAATTGACGAAGAAAATAAGTGTAGTAAATCATTTGAATCACATTGTATTGTTTATTAGATAATCGTAGACAGGAAATCATGCACTAATCATCATCTTATTAATAATTTACGACGTTTTCATTGTGAAATTTAACGATATTATATTGTTATAAAATTTGTATACGATAACGCGTGTGTTTTGTATGCATACATACGATGTATAGGTACGGCGTACGGTCAGAGAAAACCGCCAAATTATCAACAAAACGAAATGCCAGAGACCAGTTTCAGCTGCAAAGATAAAATAATCGGCGGTTACTACGCGGACCCCGAAACATCTTGTCAAATGTTTCACGTTTGTGTGAGCGTCGCTGGAACCGGGGTGAATAAAGTTTTTTGTTAATTTTTTAATTTAAATTTTGTTGCATCTGATTTTATTACAATATGGAAACATTTTGGTTTTAGGTTCAAGATTTTCGATTCCTTTGTCCGAACGACACAGCGTTCGACCAAGAGAACCAGATTTGCGACGATTGGTACAATATTGACTGCGAAGCAGCGACATTGTACTACAGTGACAATTTCGACTTGTATCGTCTCGGTGAGTTTATCATCCGTCTTGAATCTAGTAGACTGAATTTGCAATGACAAAATCAGTTATAATTAATTTTTATCTATACGCCGAGTGTACCACCTACTATAGATTTTAGATTTTTACCATTAACATTTGATTAGGTAAATTGTAGATTTTTAAATATAAAGCTTTGCATATTGCATATAACTGAAGAAGAGATTTGACTAGGAACCAAAACTATAAAATGGTATTATTTATTTATATATATATGAAATTAAAACTGAAACCAGAACCGAATTTTGAAAAGAAATTAAATTTCAACGAATATTTAAATAAATCCGTAAACATGTAATACCTACGCGATATTTGATAGTTAGGGCATGGATTAAAATGCACTAAAAGTCACGCATCATGCATTTAAAAATATGTATATATGATTAAAATATTTATGTACCAAAAAGACTTATATTTACGTGGTAAAATATGCCCATGTAAATTATGTTAAAAATAAAAATTGTAAGTATGGTTTATGTTAATACCAAATAACTAACAATGTTTATTGATTATTGTATAATTATAAAAAACAGGATAAAAAATAAAATATAAATACAAAACAAAATTGTAATTAAAATCTATGATTTTCAAGTTTTATGTTACCTTTTTAGAACAAAAATAATGATTTTTAAAAAAAAATTTGCTTATCACCTAGCACCTATAGCTGCTACCAAATGAAATTATCTCACGAAATTATCGTGTTGGCCAATAATTTATTAGGGAATTGTAAATGTTGTTTTTGGGATTTAAAATTATTATTAAAATAACATAGCATCACACATTTGGTAATAAGACTTTCATATTATATTTTTTCATGCTCACATTTAGCATGTAATTATTATGAATTTGCAAGGCTTAATTTTTAATTGGCACGTTATTCTTTCACAAAAATCGTTTTTATACCATAATCCTCAATTATAACACATAATAAAATTCATTACGACTTATAAAACTTGATCAGAAGAAATAGCAGATTATCAACCCTTCATATTAATACAATAAATAAAAAAATTAAATTATAATTAAAATTATACAATTTTACAGTATATCACTAACGTATACCACAATTAAAAATCACTGTTACATTAACCATTAATGTAATGAAAACTTATAAAATGATAATGATGTGACCATGACAATGTATGTTACGTTTCAAAATAAATACATTTTGCTATACGAAGACCAAATATGACCATAAAATTGTAAAATTTATACAGTATAAAAAGTGTAAAATGTTAAAGTATGCAAAAATATACTTTGAAAAAAAATTGTATTACCGTATGAACCGACTAGAATGAATATTTAAATGCTTACAAATCCGAGCCTTAGTGATTGTAAAATATAATTAAAACAATGGCAATTTTACAGGTTCCGGTGGAGCTTCGGTCACGTCCGGTAAAGTGACACCGATACCGTTGGGACCATCCAGTCCGTCACCTGCAAAGGTCCAACAACCGAAGCCCAGGAAACCATCGCTATCTGCACCGGTGAACAACGCGGTGTCCGAAAACGATGACGATTACTATTTGCAGAGAAGTGATGTGACAGACAGTAGACAACATCAGGATTTGTTGCGAGGCAGTAGTTCGGGAAATTTTTTTAGCAGCAGAAATCGTGGAGTGGAAAACCCGGATGACTATGATGACACCCGGGCAACTTCAACGAAAGATGTACCGAAAAAGAACACGAAGGCACCATTCAGAAAATTGTTGACTGGAAAGAAGCCCAACGCGGAATCTCCCACGACGACGGCCGCATCGAGCACCACAGAATCTCTGCAGTGGTCCACCACCACGACCACAGTTAGGCAACCGAATTACAAACCGACCACATACCGCAGTAAGGATCGTGGCCGTATCAACTACAAAACATACTTGGATAAACAAGCTAAAGCTGATGAAAACGATTACCAAAAAATAGCGAAGCCTGCCACTAATGTACAGTCAACAACATTCGCGCCGATAAGTAATACTTTCCAATCGACTACCGCCAGAGTCAACAACGTGTATCAGACCACACAGATTAATAACGCGGAGACGTACGTACAGGCCAACGCGAATCAACCGAAAAATAACGATTTCTTACGTATCGTACCGAGTAACAATAATAACAACAACAACAACAACAATGGTTTTCAATCCAACCGTATAAATGTGGCGCCAGTTAACAATAATCACAACTTCCAATCGAATAATGTATTCCCGGCCAACAACAATAACAACAACTTCCAAGCTAATAACGAATTCTCTCAAACAAACGGGCCAGTCGTTCCGCAAGGATTTCAGCAACTAAATAATGCGAATCAAAATTTTCAAAAAAACATAAACTACAATCAAGGCTTCCAGTCGGAAAAGATTTTCCCAACAACCACGCAAAACTATAATCCGACCGTGTACCAGCAACAGCAGGGTGGAAACACTTTCCAACAAGGAGCAAACATTTTCCAGCAGAATGGCAACAATTTCCAACAAGACGCTAACACTTTCCATCCTGGAAATACGTTCCAGAGCGTCTCGTCAACGACTACGCAAAAATATAATGCATACCAATCTCCGACCACTTACCAACAATCCACGAACGTGTTCCAGTCGTCGACGCCATATAACACTGCTGCGGGCAATTCGTTCCAACAAGTACAATTTCAGACGTCGCAGTCACCACAGTTGTCGACCACCACCACCACAGAGCATTTCTCTAAAGACTTCAGGGCGAAATTCGACCCGTATAACAGTTACCACCAGAGAACGATCGAAGAACCCGGCGAGACGCTGAAGACGGCACCCAGCACGAATCTGAGGCCAAGTGAATTGAATGCCCTGCTGCAACCCAAACCAAAGTCGATAAACGCTACGCTGTCCGTCGGGTACAGCTTCAACAAGGCCGACGGTGGCGTGGCCAAATCCACGGTGGTCGTCCCGGCGCCGACTACACAAAAACCGAGGCCTTTCACCACGCAGCCTGCTGTGACCACGCCGTTACCCACTAGCAGCACCAGGACGACTTCTTCCTCTGCCGCTAAAAGTAGCACTAAAAAAGCCGTTACCAAAGACAAAGACTCGTCGTACGATTACGCGTATTACGATGATAGCAATCACAACGATTACACCGACGTGGTGCCGGAAGAATTTTCTAGAATTCAGAGCGGAAACAAATTTTAACAAAACAAAATCAATAAAATAATAAAATTACCTTAAAACTTTAAAAGCCTTTAACGTGTAAGTTTTTGTAAATAAATTTTATATTATTAGGTTAATTTTATTATTATTATTATTATAAATATTATATTATATGGATAAAACAATAAAAATGCAAATACGTCGATTGTTATTCGAATAATAACAATTCTTCTTCGGCCTCGTGATCATGTGGTGATTCGGTGAAATTCTCCAGCGGGACGCGTCCCGTTCCGTGGTGGACGATGACAGCGGGGATCACTGGCACACAGCAGTCGTAAAACGATACGTCGGGCGGACGAGGGTTGGGCGTAAACTTGAGCAGTTCTCCAAACTGGAGACGGCGAACGACTTCGAAACGGGTGAGCACGTCCCGTCGTAACGCGGCCATCAGACACTCGTTTACCCGATCCCAACGGGACAAGGCCGTTAGGTTCCACAGTTGGTACGAGTGTCGCCACAAAGGCGTTCGCAGGGATTTCTGACATTCCTGTTCTCCACCGTGCTTCGCGCCTTCTTCCACGTCCTGCTCACATCCTGCGATCTCGTCATCGAATTTTGCCCGGCGATGCACCTCGTCCATGCACTTCATGAAAATGTACTCGGTCCTGTGCCGACGCGCTGCGTTCTCGTCCGTAACGGCCGTGGCTGGCGTCAGGCCGTCTTGGCTACCGTTCTCGGCCACCAGTTGCGCACTTCCCCAGACGAACGCCACGGATCGGAATCCGTTCACATCCCAATTTTTGTACTTCGAGCAAGACGGTTCCAGCCGATAGGAATTTATCAGACGATTCACGATGTCCACGTATCTGTAAGATGTGTTTCAGATATACAGAAAAAAAGAAAACTCGAAATCAGTCACCAGTTTTATGATAACCGCGAAAATAATTTCATACATTTATACTAATATTGTATAATCAGTGCTAGGCATAGATAGGTTAAATAATCTACCAATATAGATTATTATCTAATAGGTAATAGATAATTATATATTTAAAATGTTATATAAATTATTAAAAGTCAATATCCAGTCATTATTTTATTACAAATTGAATAATAAATATTATTATTTTGAGTTATAGTTATAAAATCATATCAATTATAATATTTTAATTATTTTACAAAATATACAGTAATTTTTCAAATGTTCAATCGATTTCTTTGTGCACTAAACATTTAGTTCTCTAGACTAATCTTTCAATAGCTGAATGAATCTCAATTTGATTCAGTTTTAATTTCAGTTCTAATTTGTATATTTTAGTAATATTATTATTTTTTTTTTTATCTAAATATGATAATCGCTGTACAATTCAAAACTTACTAAATAATGCCTAACACTGATTAGACAATAGTAATTCTGAATGATTCAATAATGAAAATATTTAATTTATTGTGATACCTCCTATGGAGATATTCAGAATAATTACATATCTTATCGAAAATACCATTTTCTATCGAATTTTTTAAAATGTTTAAATGTCAATAATAATATGTGATATTGAATTTGTAATTTTTTTTTTTTTTTTTCAGAAAAATATAAAAATGAAACATATTTTTATTACATTTTATATTATATTATATTCATATAAAACGACTTTATGTATTTACATTGTGTAGTTTAAATATGATATTATTAATCATTGTTAATTAATATTATTAAATAATAAATACATTTCATTTTTGTATAGATTTTTGTGAAATATACCAATTATTTCTTCCTGCTATGAATTAAATTTTGTATAGAACAAAATAATTCTTTCTAATCTAAATATAACTAATAATAATATAATGTTATTTCATTTTTAAAGTTCTGAGTAAAATAAAAACATTCATATATAATATTATGAATATTGTCACCTAATATTGCTACCTTATATACTCTGCATTATTCTAAAAAAAAAAAAAAAAAAAAAATCGTTTCATATTTTATACTATTATTAAGTGTCTACGATATTTCGAATTTTCATAAGTGTATTGACACCTATACTTTTCAGTTAAAGCAAGTAGCATATTATTCTTGTAAAACTTAAGACAATATTAAAATGTTCATTATTATTATTTTATATATAATTTTTTAATATCTAATAATAAATATTATTTATTTGTTCGATTGGCATAAAAATATCGATTTCGAAAAATTGATTTGAACAAAAGACATGAATTCAGTTTATACATACGTAAATAAAAAAAATCATAATAAATGTACACTAACATATACTTATGTATGTAATAGCTTAGTGAAATATTTTGTTAATTTTTCATGAAATGAATTATCATATAGTGCAATTGATTTCATTACGCGATTGACAAATTAAAAACAAGAAATAAAAAACAGAATGTCAATTCTTCAATAAATATACATACTCTGACACAATTTAGGTTTTTTGTAAGTAGTACTTGTAAAACGAAGAGTCAACCAAAAGATGAAAAATCATATTTTAACAATTTATTAAATATATATGTTAACAATATATTATTAATGACTGTAATTTTTTGATATGTATATAAAAAAAAATAAGATATGATATATCTTATTTTTTGAATAAGAAATTAATAAATGAAGGAAGTGTAGCAGTTGTATCAATAGTAAAGAAATTAGAACAGGTTTAAATGGTTTGAGGAGAGATGATTCAGATGCAGTAGGAGTAGTTATGGAAATGAATGAAGAAGGTAAGAGGGAAGAAGAAGGACGAAGAATAGGAGGATAGATGGAGTAGAGAGCGAGATGAAAGTAACTGGTGTGAATATACGAGAGGCTAGAGTATAGAGTTTTATTAAAGTGTAAGTGTATATAAGGTGTCTACTGGCTGACCCCATAAAGTTGGGAGTATAAGGTGTGACTGTGAAGACGAAGAAGGAGATGAAGATTGTATTTTAGAATTTGAGCGGAGCGAAGAATGTATTGTTTCTACAAATATGTTTTTTTTTATGTATGAAAACATTTTTTTGGGTAAAAAAAAATTGTCCAATTACCTAGTAGGGTATGTTTTCGGTAGAAAATCGTATCATATTGGTACATTATTAAGCTCATTTTTCGAATTTCTCAAAAACTTTTCTCTAGGAGAAGAAAAACTACCAAAAATGGTAAAAAATCGGCAAAATTACGATTTTCGTAATTTTTTATTTTTAATTTTGCGATAACTAATTAGGTTTTGATCGTAGGAACAGGAAAATTTTTTTGAGTACTTACATTGGTAATATACAAGAGTAGTAAAATTTTAACTAATTGAGTTTTGATGGCAGGGACTAAATATAGAGCATTGCATTTTTTCCAAAAAATGTTTAATATTCCCGGAATTTTTTGGTTTAACGGTATGAAATCTTTATAGAAGCCTACTCATATACTATTTTATGTATTTACAAAATATTTTGAAAATCGTGACTGATAATTTTTTCTATGAAATGATAACTCCTTGAATATTATATTAATCATAAATGTAATTTACACTCGTGGTAAATTTTGGAATGGATTATCAGTATAATATATTGTAATATATTGAGATTCACTCAGAATCGTATTTTCTAATGCAATATCATTGCATTTAGATCTTAATAACTATAATAAACCACTAATAAACCGAAGAGACGAAGGAGAAACGACCACAATCGATCTTCTCACTTTTTTTTTTAAATGATAAGAAATAATAATATTATCTCTTCTATTATATAATGTTTTTCCTTATAAATTTATCGATAATATTTATGAGGATATAAATGAATCACATAAAATAAGAAAATTTGATGTCCATTTCAAGAAAATTCAATCAATAAATGTAATTTTTTCTTCTTTCACTATGTGGCTATGACATATTTAGGGATGCTATGACAATATTGTTCTGTCTTCCTCTCTATTATAGTTTATAGATTATACACTAATGGTGAGCTTAAGCTCCCTCCCCCCCCCCATATCAATCACATTACATTCATTTAATCATTTTTTACAGTTATAACGAGATACTTATAGCGTTGCACTGTTTATTGTTAAAGAGTGTGTATTTAGTGTTCCGGAGGTTGTCAAACCTTTCATGGTTGATATGCATTTATAAACAATTGTAGATTTCGATGACTCGCCTCAAACCATAGTGATTTTTTTTATGTCAGTTTAGTTTAGTAATAATTAAAACTATATTATTACGCAGCAATTATACGATGTGAGGTTACCATCGCATCGTATACCTACTCGTCAAACAATACGGCGACGACGTACGGTTCGTCGACAAACGTCAATCGGCCGAGTTTGAACAATGCCACCAGGAACATGCAGAACGACAATTCGTGTTCCGGGCCGTACGTCATCGTGTCATAGTCACCGAAACTCATCGACAGGTATACCGGGAGCTCGACGGGCCGGTGGTCGCCAACGGGCCCGCAACCACGGTACACCAGGGCCAACATGTCGGGCCCGTCACGGCGCAGCTGCTCGTGGAACTCGCAGAACGACGGCGTAAGGTTGCCCGCCGCGGAGAAGAAACACCACGACGAACCGCGGCCCGCACTGGCCCAATCGCGGACGTGTCGCAACACGTCTGCGACACGAGACACGTTGATGCCGGGTTGGGCGAGCCGGTGTCGTTGTCCCGCCGCCGCGGTGTTCATCTGGCCCACAAAGGCCACGATGTCGGCCAGCGCTTCGCTTCGTTCCCACTTCAACATGTCTCGCGGACAGAACACCCGGCGGCCAATGATCTCCGCTTGTAAATTATTGTCCAACGAAAATTCGTCATCCGTTTGCATGATTCGGTGTAAAATGTATTTTCACCAACACGAAATCGTTATAGAATACGAACCGATGAAAATATTATAAACAATTTACCAAAATGTAGTTTATTATTAGAACGTCGTCGTGTTTAGTTTCAATGGCAATTTTTAATACGTGTTTCCATGATAACTGAAATCAGTGGCGGTTTTACGAGGGCGGAAGAGGAGAGGGGTCCCAAGGGTCATAGCTAATTAAAATATATTATTATGAGGAAGTTAACAATACGTTTGTTACAGTGACGTATTTATTTAATGGAGATGTGAGGGGTTTCCACCTCATCAGAAATGTTTATTTTAGGCTACAAAATGTATACCTACATCAAGTTAATATTGCAGTTGGTAAATTTATTCTTAGTAACCTAAACCCACTAAATAAAAAATTTAAAAAATGCGCCACTGATGATTTGTATTTTTTATCAAGACATACGTATCAGATAGCAAATATAACTTTTGCAAACTTACTACAGTTTATTTATAATTAATATATGCAATTTGTATAGAAGAATACCTTTAATATATTATACATGGTCAGTTTCAAATATTTTAATTTTAAAACTAGTAATATGCATTTAAAAACAAAATGTCCTTTTAAACTATTTAAACTACTTAAAATTTTTTTTTAAAGTAGGTTTACATCAAATCTCACAATAAATTTAATACTTTTGAGTGACTTTGATTTTTTACATATATTTCCTATTGGATATAGACGCAGATAACAAAATATATATGAGTAAATACAGGTATATTAATAAATTACAAACAGCGATTAATTTTCAATAATTTAAGTTAAATTATACATTATAATTTCTATGACAAATACATTTATTTTTTATGTATTGTTTAGTTATCACGTTATATTATATATTATATTAATAAATTAATTGTTTTGATTATTTTATATTATCTAGAATTATATCAAAATCCTTTAGTAATTTGTAGGGTAAATTGTTAAAATAATAAAAATATTTTAAATAGGTAAGTTATTTTTCGAGCAATATGTTCTTCATCTACCATCTATCCATTTGCGGTTTAATATTGTTAAAGCAACTACTTAAAATGATTTTTTTTTTTAAAAAGCTAATGGAATCATATCCTGTTCACAGATCCCCCAAAAAATGTATTCGCCGCATTATAAATAATATAATTATAGTACGATATTATCTCTAATCGAATTCTCCATACTTTCTTCTTCGCGTTTTTCGACCGCCTGGGGTTCGGTTATGTTAGGAATAAGTCCATAAAATAATACTAATTTACCGGAATTGAATAACGACATTGAATTAATCGTTTTAACGAAAATTTCGTCCGGATTACACTCGAATAAACTCGATTATCGTTTTCTCATCGTATAAATACCACAGGGTCCGGCACTGTTATCGTCAGTATATCCGAACGGTCCGTATCAACGACTCAACGATAATACTTCGAAAATAATCGCAAAAAAGGTAAGTCCACTGCAGTTTTCGTGTCCGAGAGACGCGTATGCATAATACAACTCTTTCGACGCACGAAACATTTTAATAGTATATACTATCGTTCGTACTATAATCAAGACTCTAGATTTTTAGCTTTGAAAAATAGTATTTTTTATAGTATTTTTTTATTATACCGAACGGCATTAAATAAACATATAGTTAGTCAAAGTATAATATTTTTATCTCATCGACAATCATAAAATCGATAATATATCATTTCTTATACCCTATAATTTTATCGTTTTTTTTTCGTTACACGCATTAAACACCAAGTATAAAGTAACAATAAAATGTTTTGATTAATTTGACGAAATTAGCACTGAATATCAATAGATGTTTATAAAAATACTCATTAAAATGTAAAAATATGCAGCTCAAATTATGAAATTGTATTTTACTCCGCATTAATTTCATAAAAAAGAAAAAGGACGATAAAAATTATTTCCTGTTACAAAACTTATGGAAATAACATTAAATTCCTACAATGTTTTTAACGCGAAATTCCGAACACCCTGACCCTGTATATTACGGTTATTGGTAATAGTTTATGTCTCCGGTTCGACCGGTTTTTATTGTCTCTCTAACGATTGCATATTTTTAAAGGAGAATCAACAGAAAATGATCCATAACGGCTTAATGAGCTCCAAGAAAATTCTAGCTGTGATTTTGGCGTTGATGGTCGTCGGATCAGTCACATCGGACATGGTCGACGTCAGTTCGTGCATCAGAAACTGTGTCCAGTGCAAAAAAATGTTGGGGTCTTATTTCGAGGGACCGTTGTGCGCCGAAGCTTGCGTCAAGTTCAAGGGGAAAATGATACCGGACTGCGAAGATATAGACTCTGTGGCACCGTTCCTAAATAAACTTGAATAATTATCGCCTAATGTTTATACTCTTTTCGAAGTACGAGTAATGACTATCTTCACATATATTTATATAACCAACAACCGGATTCCTAGATGGCATTTAGAATATTCCTAGACAAATCCAAGGTTTGAAATCATTTTATTATTACAAATTAAGTTTTCCATTGAAAGATATTTATAGAATATTCCTATTATATTATGTTTGAATTGGTACTTGCACAATTGTTAAGTCAGTTGATTATATTATTATTTATTTATATTTTAAAAAATTCTAAACAAAAATATTAATTCAAAACTATCTTTTTTTTTCTACGAAAGACCACCATGAATTTTATTTCTGATCATTTCCTGATAACGTTCTAAGGTATCATCTAAGAATCCAGTTGTAATAATAAAAAATAACAATTTAAATATTACAACATAATATAATTAATGTAATACACACACGATATAATATATAAAATTAATGTATACTATCGAATTGTAATCTAGAAATATTCCAAATAAATGGGGTAACTGTTTGTTACGAGTACTAGAATTTACTAACTTAAAGTCTTATCATTTATATTGTACAGTGATGAGAAGAACTTCTTTATCAAACGTCTTGCGTGTACGACATCCTCCAGTAGGCTTTTTTCTTCCTTAATGGTGATTTGGCGTTGTTTTCACTATCGTAACGTGTCGATTGGACTAACGACGTCGAGGACGGTTCGTTGTAGTCTCCGCTGCGTCGATAGTTGTAATAAGGTGACTCGGCTGGTCGGTATTCAGTCTGATGCTCTCGTATATGCTTGGGGAACATATTATGTTCATTTTCGTGTCCATCAGAGGAGTAATAATCACGCGATAGGTCAGCTGTGGACTCGTCGTAATTGTATTGATTACCGCTATTAGAGTTATAAACGTCACCATGGTCGATATTGATCACGTCGTTGGGTTCACCATCGTCCGTGTTACTATTGGTCATGGACACGAATGATTTTGGTCTGGTGTGTGAAGTATAACGGTTGCCACCATCATGGTAATCGTCAAAATCTTTGAGGGGTAAATCAACCCCACTATCATCACCACCAACGGTGTATGAATATCCTGTCGAACCACTGTTTCCTCGCAATGGTGTGAAATCATGCGCCACTGGCGGACGACCGTGACTGTATGAATCATGGTTGGACGGACGAGAGTAAGGTGATTTTGACGCGCCGTAATTATTGTGTTTGACAGGTTTCTTCGGCTTCTTGAGATTCAAGAACTTCGGTAACGTCAAGGGCCTGTGAAAATTTAATGGTAATCTAAATAAACTATTCAAAAGTAATAATACGGTATAAGACATAAGTTAGTAAAATCAATTGTGTTACCTGTGGTTTCCGTAATCGTCAAACTCCATGGGCACATATTCATAATGAGATTTGTGATCGCCTTCATCAAAATCGTCCGCGTCTTTCAAGTGCTCATCCGAATCAGCGTATTCGCTATGCTGATGCTGGTTGTAACCATTGTAATTGTTCACCGGCCTGATCCGTGGGGCATCATAACCGTGTCCATTAGCAGCACGAAATTCTTCGTCCGAATCGTAGTCCACACGCTGCTCCATGATTGCCTGTGTCATATCTGATAGCGCACCGTTATCATAGACGTCCCGTTTGATCGGAGTCTGTTTTGATATGTTCAGATTTCCCTGGGCAATCTCGTCCACTAACAGTGAATCGTCTTTATCCGAAATCGTGTCGTTTCCTATTAGTGATGGCACTTCCACTCCTCTTTTTAGTCTTTTGTCACCACTGAGTATTGAGTTTGAACTTAATACCAAATTTCTATCCAGATCGTCTGTCGCTTCAATTATCGTGATCACCCGAGTACCCGTATTATCCGTCGATACAATCCCCGTGTCCATTGCCGTCGAATTACAATTCTCGCACAAAGATATTTTTACCTCTGTCATACTTGACTTTAGACTCTTCTCCAAGTTAGACTGTAAAATTTCAACGAAATGCACTGGATATTATCGATTAATATTTTAGTGCCTCTCTCCCCACAACAAGGCGAAATAATATTTTGATTTTTCTGTTTTATATACAATATAAAAGAAAAATGCGTGAATGGATGAGAGGTAGGAGAACGGAATCTATAAATGTGTAGGACTAGGATGGCTAATCCAATCTAATTGGGAGTTTAAGACTAGATAGGAGAAGATATTATTCAATTATGGAACTTATTTATATTAACAGTGTACTCGTATATACTAACTATTCTTGTATTGGGCTCAGCCGTGTCAAGTGTCGTGTCAGCCCATTTGGTCAAATCCATTCTAGATATTACGCCACTCCTACATGGCACTCTTGGATTGCTAAAACATCGATTTTTTAATTAACACATTAGTGACTCTATCGATATAATATAACTGTACATACAGTTCGTGGTCTGATAATACCATCGGATACATTTGAACAGTGTCTATGATATCCGTATTATCGCAAACCAAACGTGCCAGCTTAACGTTTCTGATCTCTTGTAATTGGTCTGTAACAATATTATACCACGTTATAGCGATAAGCAAAATTAATTTTAGACAACATCCGTACTGGGTGTGAACGAGGAAGGTTGATCGGGCAACTCGTACCAAAAACGATCTCCTTTCTTCAGTAGACTGAACTGCGAAGCTATGATGCAACTAAATGTCGGGCCGACCATACTGCCTTTTGCCGGTTTTTCGGACACGCCGCCGGACCATAGATCAATGTCGAACGGTGATCTAAAACATTTTGATGGGTATCGTATATCATATACACGCTATATGAAAATCCATTAAAACGTTAAAATATGTTTCCGTTTTGACATACGCATAAATCAGTTGATATCGTTGTATGGTGGAATTCGGCATGAATCCAACCATTTCTTCGAATCTATTGGCCACGGGCAGTCCGCAGTGACGTCTGTATTCCATATAACCGGGCAACCCGAAGTCTCTACCTCGCTGTATGTTGAACGACACCAAGTCGAAACCGTACCTTTTCCCCGGTTTTTTAATTAAATTGTTAGTCACCTCTCGCGTGATCGAATCGTCCATAGCTTGTGCGACTTGATTCATGAGACCCATGAGGTATTCATCAATGGCGCCCGCTCGGTATAAATCAAACGGTCGGCGGATTAAGTCCGAAAGTTTCTTCGAAGCTAAAACATTATTAAATCGACCTCGTTAAGTATATAACGTATGTTTTCGTTGCATAACTTTAATATTTATACCAATAAAGCCGTGTGCTTTGCTCCATCGTTCGATTGTGTTTGGCAATAGTGAATGACCAAAACGAAAAGCCGCCGCCGAAAACGAAGCTAATATATTGGGATTCGCATTAGTATCGTACCCGTTCCAATATCCCTAAAAAAAAAAAACCAAATAGTATATAATAAACAATATTGCTAATATCCATCGAGTATTAAAATTAAATAACACTCGCTTGTTTTTTTGTCGTTAGGTCATATTTATCCATTAATTCCTTGCCTAAAAGTATGGGCAAAAATTCGTTGTATGTTATGTGCTGTATTTCGGCTATAACTATTCGTTTGGCTTCCTAAAATTACAATGTTTTTATTACCTTGTGTCGACACTATAAAAGAGTGTTTCGGCTTCCGTATCTATTTACTAATTACAACATCTCCGTAAAAATTAATATTTTTGAATGTGGTTTTTTAAAATTAGTAGGTAATTAGGCAATAGTTTATAATATTATAACTTTTATTACTTTTTTGAAAATAGACGTCTCATAAAAAAATAAATATAAAATTTAAAGATAGCCATTTTAAAGAGTATATTTGTATGACCATTTTGATGTGTTGAGATGAATCAAAATATCGATTTTCCGTTTATTTGAGAAATTATATTTCTGACGTCATTATCCATAACCATTTAATATTTTAATATCGTATGCAAAATGTATTGCTCATAATTTACTTAATCTTATATTGAATATTACTAATATAACTTTTACATTCAATATATAATAAATTACATAATTACAAAAATTACTTTTGGAATAATTTTTTTTTATAAATGAATAATATTTCTTGATTAATAGCTTGATTAAATTAGAAATTTGACACATCAATATTTTCATGAAAAATATTTTTTTAAACTTCAAATTAAATAAAACTTTTTAATCTATCTTCAAATTTCAAATAACTCTTAAAAATAAAGTTTTTTTTTTACTAGATTAGTTTAAAATTAAAAAAATGATAGAAATTATATTATAGTCTAATGCCTAAATAATAATTTTTAAAAAAACCACATTTAAAATTCTTCATTTTTCAATGAAATATTACAATTAGTTAATAGATTTGGGATGCTCTGTCAACAATTAAATTTATTATCGTTTACTTGGTAAAGAATTTCGTCGTTCCAATGTGGATTGATTTGTGACAACTCCTTAGCTACTCGGTTATGTTCTCTGGCCATCAACGTATGAATGCACGTCAAAACGAGTTGTTCGTTCACTCTGATTTCTCCTGTAAAAGTCAATTGATCAGAAAATATTTATCTAGAGTAGTCGATAATTGCAGTAAAATTAAATATGAATTTCATTGTTTATATTAATTATTACAAACCTGACTCAAAGCAATATTGAGAAGCATTTGACCTGATACATCCTTCGTCCGGAATATCTAATTTCATGGGTAGAAGTTCTTTTAATCCTAAATTTTCAAATGCCGGATACATTCTCAGTTGCCCCGTAAATCCAGATCTTAAGTATCTGGAAAATGATTCCTCCACTCCATAAATGGTGTTACCGTCAATCACCGGCGTGAGTAGATTAAACGGAGTCCTCGTTCCTGAAATCCGATAATATGTATAATAATAATATTATTATGGTAAATTACAAAAATAATATAACGGGTTTTAAGTAGGCAACTTATTCGTCGTACGTGTTACCTAGTTTACAGTCAGGTTTTACTCCCGGAAAAGCTCTGACGAAATCTTGACACCGAACGTTATGATTTCTGTAGAAATTATCGTCTTCCGGTATTTGAATCTCGTAACAATATTTGTTTTTCAAATGATCCGGACGACCACAACACTCTTCGGGTTCATTTCTGTTTACCGGATCTATAATTTGTCGATCATTAATGTAAATCGCACGTACAAGATAAATAGTATAACGAACACTAACTTCATAATTCATGGGCGTAGTTTAGTAAAGGCTGGGGGGACTATTGCCCCCTCAAAACCTCTTAGAGCCCCCCCGCCCCAAAAAAAAAAAAAAATCGATGACATTATACCAATAGCAGACTATACTATTTTTCTAAATCACTATAAGCTATTGCAAGCCGCATTAACAATTATAACAATTAGCTCAGCATCATGTGAACGTTCGTTCTCTGTTATGAGGCGAATCAAAAATTGGATTAAAAACTTAATGATCAGTGATAGATTCTCAAATTTATCATTGCTTCATATTGAAAGAGATCTATCACAGTCATTAGATTTTAAACAAATTTTAAACATCTTGGTCAAAAAAGAAAGACGTTTAAATTTGATAAAATAAAACATTATTGTCATTTTGACCAAAATTTATTAATGTAATAATTTTGTAGAAATGTAGATAATGTGAACAATTTAGGGCGTGTCTCTTTATTTGGTCACTTTTAGTTTTTTAATACACTACTCATAAATAAAATGAGTGACGCTTAATGGCAAATTAAGAGGGTTTTAAAAATAATCTGGGGCTAATGCTTCATACCATGCTTCATATACTTACCCAACGGTGTAGCCGTTAACGTTAAATCGTGGTCCATGAACTGTCCCCAAGCCACTACCATGACCGTACCAGCGTGTTCGTGTAGACCGTCATCCGGATGGATCGTTCGGGACACGACTCTGGCCAGGGGCAACGGGTCGCCGGAAGCCGAAACTTTGGGTGCGGATAACTTGTCGGAAAACCGCGGAGACACCAACCTGAAGACGGATAATCGTGATCGGGTTCATACGATATGCGAATATTATATGGCAAACGTAAGTAAAAATTAAAAATTAAATATCGGTTACCTGTTGAACGTCGACATCGTGCCACCCCAAGTTGGATTAACCTCGTTGTTACATAGACCGTCAGCTCTGCGATACTTTCCAGACTTACAAGAGATCCTCGACAAACACGACGGACACACATTCCGTATGAGTGTTTTGGACGTGTCGATTTTGGGCAAGAATTTATTCACGTCCTCAGCGCTCAAGTCGTACCTGAAATATAATTAAAACAATAACGTTCTAATAACTAATAATAATATGTCGTTGTTGGAAAAAGTAAATCAACAATAAGATAATTCAAATGAAATTATAAAATATTCAAGCAATCGCCCAAGTTACATTTTCGCCAGTACTTCCGAGACGTCCAACAACAGTTCTCCGAGTCTGGCAAAGTGTATCATGCCCCATTGGTCGTTAGGTTCGAGTAGTGCTGAAAAGCAAACAAGTCAGTCATAATAGTAATATTATTATTTTATAGCACATAATGCAATAAAAACATTATATAATATTATAAAGATATAATATTATTATTAAGAATATTATTGTTGGAAACAAAGAAAAACTCACTGTGGCGGTTTTGGACGTCTAGAAAAGCTCTGTTCACTGTGTCGTATGTAATACACATGTGAGCTGCAGAACGGTGCCTGTCAGAAATTATAACGTATACAAGGTGATTAAAGTATGAAAATATTATCTGATAAAAATCGTAGCGATGAATAATAATCGTAGGTATGTCGACACACGCTATTTTTTTAACACGAATTTTATACGAGTATGTAATACTTATTTATAATATTTTTAATCAAAAATTACTTCATCATAGGTGCATTATATTTTATATTTTTCTGTAATTTTAATATTTTTAATCATCATATTTTATTAATTTATATTTTGATTTTAAAATGGTAACACATAATTTTAATCAAATATTCTTAAAATATGATACTCAATAGTTTTTAAATTATGATGATCATTTCCAAGGTAATAAACATTTAAAATTATGACGGATGGAGTATTATAGAGACTATTAAGCGATTTTTGAATTTGATAATATTCATTTTTTTTTTTTTCCATTTAATTAATTTTCATACCTATAAACATAAAATTAATATAATATAGATTGCATTGTATAATGTTTTAAATATTTAAATATATAAATTAATTATTAAGTTTTAAGAACCAGCAATGTTAAGGTACCCATTTTTTTTTTTTTTTTTTTTTAGTATGTATTATTTAAATTTTACGTTACCTACCTGATTTAAAAGTTGCAATTGCGAAAAACTGTTTTACCATAATATAAAGGACGATGTTTAAAATGTATTAAAACTGTGCAGAAATTAAGAATTGAATGTTTAAGAAGATTTACAATAAATTTAAACTAAAATTAGTTATATTTTCAGAGATATTAAGTAAATTTTTACGTTAGTATTACAATTAACAATTTTTCAAGTTATTAATGTAGTAATCTATTTTCTCTTGTTTTTTTCGATTCCAAAATAATGACATCTCGAAACGGATCATTTCGTAACAGCACATTACACCTGTTGGCCTGTTGCTTTCTGTTGATACCTGTTTTCTATCTCGCATTTGTTAACACCAAATATTTACTAGATAAATAGTATGTATGTTTATCTTTTAAAAACAATTGTTCAACTCTTGTATTAGACCAAAAATTAAAAATTAATTATGGTACTGGAGAATAACGTTAAAATTATTTTAGAAAAGGGAATATTTTTGTTCTAGAGACTAAGTAGTAAGGAATTTGAATGAATTTCTTGTAAGACCGTTCTTGGATTTTAAAAATACAGTCCTGTTCTTATGTATAAAACTAAATTTTTATCGAATTACTAAGAAAAACTAAAATATTTAAACGTTTTTATAAATTTGATCGGGCATATTATAAATCGTCAATAATTCAAAAACGTTAAATACGTTAAAAATACCTATTTTTAATATAAATTTACTATAAAATCCTTTCTTCCTACATTTTTCGTAACAAATATTGTTTATATTTTATTTGTCCGCATATATATTTTTATCACTTACGGTTGGCCCTTTCCGCTATTGTAAATGAAATGTTTCGATCCTTCAAGTACAACGGCGCAATCATTACCATCCACGCCATCGATCGGTGCATAACTCGCCGTATGTCCGAAACACCAGAAAAATCCACACAACATAAACGTCCTGTAATGAGATTATGAGAATCACTATTACTACCGATTATAATTAACTATAATGTAACAATATATATTAATGAAAATATATATCATATAAAAAATTAAATAGTTAACAAATAACGAAATATGTATAAATAATTTTCTAATAATTGTGTTATATTTTTGGTAAAAGTAAATAGCAGTTGAAAATATTAACGATTACACAAATATTTAATTTATAATTTTGAATATTATGATAATATTATTATATATTTTTACTACTGGGTATTAATAATATGTCAAAAGAAATAATGAAAAAATTAAATATATATTATATAAAAGCATTTCGCTTAGATGCAACTATAAGTGTGTTTTAGTTCCTTAAAATCAATTAACGCTAACCAAAAACGTTGCTCTTCAACACATTACATATTGGTCTAAAAAGCAAAATCACAAAATAAAAACGAGGTATACCCTTATGGTATACTTTTATTATTAGTGATGTGACGAACTGTTCAAAATTCTATTTCGAATTAAGATATCTGATTTATTATTAGGTCTATTATATTATTATCAATGTAGTCATTATGTTTTTAACAAACTCGTGTATATTATCGAATTTATTTTATTTTTAGACAGAAAATGGTATTGCAGTGGAACGGACCAATATAATAAAACAGATATGCGATATTGGTTAAATTAATATTATAATATATTTTACGGACCACAACATTTATGTTTGGTCATTCATCCGTGCAAAATATAAAAAAAGTTTTTCTTCTCTCACACGTAAAAAACAAACCGAATGGAAATTTACGACATTCACTTGTTTGTGGCAGCGTTTATTTTTATATTATTCTCAAGTTTCACTCTCCGATGTGATTGTGTATTATAATTTAATATTATAGTTTTCTAAAATCACATTTTTAACATAAATATGGTTTTGGGTTGGATACAATTTTATTAAGATTTTCGAGACAATTGTGTAGGCTACTTATTAAGATTTTACTATTAATTATTTATTATTCGTAGATATTTCATGTAGAGGAAAATATCGAGAAGCGTGCGATGTTTTTTTCTTATGTGATTAATAAATAGTCAAGAAGAATATTGAAATGATTAAAAATTAAACATCAAAATTTGATTTGATTTCACAAACTATTTGTATAAAAACGTATTTTTAATGTTTGAATAAATATTTTTATCTAATGATTTTCGAATTACATTATTATACTTAATTTATAATTAAGTCAAAAGCGTAATCAGTTTTTTTTTGTAGAATCCGTGATTTTCTTATAATATTTCTCTCTACCTTTATAAGTACCTACAATATTGTCCTATATACATCAGAGATAGTAAAATAATCATTTCCATATTGGATAAATTTGAATCTGAACGTGAAAAGATGAAATATTTTTTTTTTAATGTATAATTTAATTTTAAATTATAATTTATGTTTGGCGAATAATATATATTTTGCCGATGAAAATAATTTCGAAAATCTATAGTTCGCTATAGATACCCTAATACATAATGTGGTATAAATTTATGATAATTAAACATCGATCTGTTATCCTATGTATAATGTATTATATTGTATTTAAAATTTGTTTCTAAAATTTAATTTCTTTGTTTCTTTTAAATCATATACATATTTTATGATTTATTATTAACTATTACCACGAATCTTGTAATATTGTTTTAATGTAATTGTAATTCATTCGGCTAAATGCTCTTATTTATAATAAATAAATACTTAAAGCTAGCTAGGTACTTACCTCGGTATCATAATGACGTAGTCGTGGTGACCACTGGCTGGAAAGTGATGTCTTTGCGATGATGATTGCGACAATTATTATTGACTTTTTCAGACTGTATGATATAATTTCTGGATAATACAGATCGACGACAATGGAACTCTCCGAGTGGCGTTTGGTAAATAACACTAAAACGCGTTATTCGCGCCATAATAATATAATATAATATTGGACATAATTCTCCTACTCCATCGTCGTTCGTACGACAACATAATATAATTATATCTGTAACAATAACAACAGCATTACAATGTTACGTGATATTATATCGGTAGTGCACTGTACACTTCGGCGTCGGCTGGCATGTGAAAAATGGGAAATGAGAGCAGAAAAAATATTATTCGAAAGGGAAATTTCGTGCATAGGACGAATGCGATGGCCGGGAAGAGGAGAACGAAAAGAGACAAATCTAATTAAACGGGTGTTTAATTATATGAGATTCAATATTTCATAGACTGATGAATCTATTTTGTCGTATTCTGATGATTCGAATAATTCAACGATTTATTTATAGAGAGTCATTCGTGAATAATTGTCGATTTTTATCAAACATTATATAAATAATTAAAAAAATTAATCCATCTAAAATTATCTAAAAATTGCACGTAAAACGCAATCAATATACATTAAACATATAATTATATAGTCGGGATATTCGAGACTCGAATTCGGATGAGAAGAAATCGAGAAAAACAAAACAGGATAGAGATATCTATAATAATAGTTGAATAAAATAATCGTATTGGTATTTTGATAGTTTAATGTTGATCAATGTTGTTTAAACTTGTTTAATGACAAGTTTAATGTATATAAACAACAACAAAATATGATAATTTCTGGACGTAGTATTTATTTTGACGTACAAGCGTAGTTTGTTAGGACCATGGGCGTAGTTTGAAAAAATTATCTAGATTATTTTCAAAACCCTCATAATTTGCCAGAGCCATCACTCATTTTATTTTTGAGTAGTGTATTAAGAAGCTAAAAATGACCAAATAAAGAAAACACGCCCTAAACTACTCACATTGTCTACATTTCTACAAAAATATTACATAAATAATTTAACAAATTTTAGGGGGGGCTATGAGAGGCTATAGCCCCCTCAATCCTCTATCAAACTACGCCCATGGTTGGGACAGAAAGAGAAATGATAGATATCATATTTTGCAGGAAAGATTTTTAATAATTATTTTAATAAAGACTAAAATAAATTGTTCTGTAATGCGATTGACAATTTTCACTTCCTTCAACGTTACCAATATAATTTATTGAAGAGCTTTCAATGTTCCTTACTGTATACCTAAGTATATATGTAAATTAATATATAGTACAAATTGAAGCGTACATTTTTAAAATTTAATTTATATTATATATTCTTTTAAATTTATTTAAATCTTGTTTGTTACATTTCGTTTTTTTATAGAATTTACCTTTACGTATCAAACTGTCTTAAACTGAATTTATGAATAAAATAGATTTTAGGTTAAATCATATAATTTAAGAAAACATATTTGTAAAACTATTAGAAGCTATTATAGAACCTTTTTTAAAAGCATTATTTTTAATTTTAGATTCTGAGCGGAACGAGGAATATATTGTTTCTACAAAGATGTTTTTTTTATGTACGAAAACATTTTTTCGGATAGAAATAATTGTCCGATTATCACAAGTGGAGTATGCTTTCGGTAGTAAATTATGTCTTCTAGGTACTTTATATAGCTCATTTTTTAAATTTCTTCAAAGTTTTTCCCTAGAAGAAGAAAAACTACCAAAAAAATGATAAAAAATCGTCAAAATTACGATTTCCGTAATTTTTAATTTTTAATTTCGCGGTAACTAATTAGGTTTTGATCGTAGGAACTTGAAAATTTTTTTGAGTACTTACATTGGTAATATACAAGAGTGGTAAAACTTTTGAATGAATTGGTTGATTTTTTGGCTAAATGTATGGCTTTGAATTTTTTTCCAAAAAAAATTAATATTACCTACAATTTTGGGTTTATCGATTTGAAAATTTTACAGAAACCTAATAATATACTACTTAAACTTTTAACAAAATATTTTGAAAATCGTGACTGTCAAATTTTTTTTATAGGCGTTTTATTATTTTTTTTTCTGATATATGAAAACATTTTTTCGGGTAGAAATGATGGTCCGATTACCACAAATAGGGTATCTTTTCCGTACCAAATTTCATCTAGTTGGTACTTTATTTAGCTCATTTTTTAAATTTCTCAAAAGTTTTTCCTTGAGAATCGAAAAATTGGTAAAATTACGGTTTACTTTATTTTTATTTATTTTTATTTTTTGTTTATTAATTGAGTTTTGTTCGTAGGAACTTGAAAATTTTTTTAAGTATTAATATAGGTAATATTTACGTTCAGTAAAATTTTGAAAAGGATTGATTTGTTTTTTTGGCTAAATATAGAGCTTTGAATTATTTCCAAAAATATTTATACGGTATGAATTTTTTATTGAAGCCTACTTTATACTATTGAATCTATTTACAAAATATTTTGAAAATGGTGACTGACAATTTTTATCATGAAATGATAACTCCTTGAAAACTATTGTTCGTTGGGATTTGAAATTGATTTTGCATATTTATATATGTAATTTACATTTGTGGTAAATTTTGGAATGTATTATTATTATAATATATTGCAATATATTGAGATTCACTCAGAATCGTATTTTCTAATGCAATATCATTATATAATATCATAATTTATAATAAACCACTAATTTCTCCGAGGACCGAAGGGACGAAGGAGGAATGTCCACAATCAGCTTTCCTACTTTTTGTACTTAAAGTTACATTAAAGTCATTCAATATTAAAACATTAAATATTTCTAATTGATTAATACGATTAAAAACACTGTACAAGTGTACAGGTTAAATATTTGTACATCTGAAAATACGTAAAATATAAATTAGTATTTGTAAAATAAATTAGAAACGCTGATATTTTTTGAATTATTAAGACGTAATAACATTGTTTTATATGAAAGTAAATTTAAACAATTTATATAGAATTTTTGCATTTTACTCGTTTATCAACAGAATAATAATGTGTAATTTTAATTAGATGTTTTAAGTTTCGTTATTAATTACTTATTTTATTAAATTTAATGTCCATATATATGCTAGGTCATAGTCCTTAATATATTACATAATATTATATAGGAAAATAATATCAGATAAAAATAAGTTAAAATTTTAAAACACAATCGCGTTATACTTGTTTATCGTAAAATATTGTTTTTAAAATACCTACTTCGTTTTATGTTAAAGCTATTAACGAATTTATGTTTAAAAACTATTTATCTAATTATTATTAATAGCCATGACAGTGACGTATTTTGATGTTATTACGGTGTTCACCTAAAAAATTAAATAGAAATCTTTAAACAAGGTAACATAACATGTAATATATTATATAAATCAATACATTTTCCGTTATATTTTTCGCGTTATTAGGTCATTGCTGGAAAAAATAATTACAATGTAGTTGGTATATATTATGATAGTTAAGAGTTGACAATCGTATTATAGTGTTTTATACAAAATGAAACAAATCATTTTTTTGCAGTTTATTATAAACAACTTTTTTTACATACAGTTTATTATTGTGTTCCGTAATAATTAATGTTACATATTTTAAAAATGATTGATTTTTATGCTCGTTTTTGTAAAATATTCGAGTAAAATAATTCAAATATTTGACAACGTATTTTTAACAAACAGTATGCAGATTTAATATTTTCAAATTTTTATAAATCGTGAAATTACAAATTGTTAATGAAAAAAAAAGATTTTAAAGTGTCTATAAATACTTTATACATGTATCAGTAGAATGTATCAATGCTTAAATAATTTTATAGACTTAAAATTGTCATAGTTAAGTACACATTACACTTTTTAAATATTCAAATACATATTGTAAATACTTTAATTCTTTAATAGATATTGAATATTGAAAAATGCATTATAAATTTTGAGTTATGATGAATTGATGAATAAAAATCACAATGTTAATTTAAATGTTAAACAAAAAACAGTAGAGGATATTATTAAAATTAACTATTTTGTTTCACGTAAACTCGAAAAGAGATTGGTCCAAAAACCGTTAGTACCCATTTCGCAATGTTTTGTTCGCATTGGATGACATATGAAACGTGTCGCTCAATTTCGGTTTAGTATGCCAAATAGTCCGTAAAATCCGTTTTTCTTTATATCCACGTAAATTCGAGTAGATTGCGTAACGACAACGGGTCTAAGATTTCTAAATAGGTTATAAAACCGATCAAATATATACGTATAATAGTATAATATTACTATAACAGACTAGATACAATATTTATTACTGAATAGTGACAACAACATTTATAAGTTTATAGCACAATAATATAATAAATTATATTATATTAAAGTTTTTAATGCTGGGAAAGTTTGGCTTAGTAAAACCAACTTGATTAGAATAGTTTTAAGTCAATAGTTAATTAAATTTCATATTTACTTAGTTAAATGTATTTTTAATTATATATAAAACAAACACATGCTATGATAATTTTATGGTTAGTATCAAAATATAATATTAACATATAAAATTAAAATTAAAACGTTATACATTAATTAAATTTAAAATATACGTATATCAATTAAATCAACTGAAATATAATTAAAATAGTAACTATTAACTGGTGTTAACTATCAAGTTACTTATGAAAAAATTTAAATAAAATAGTTAAAATATTTATTAATTATTTATGACCAATGTTATTATATTGTTATAGTGTATAAAATATTTGTAACAGTGTGACAATAATATTAGGTACCTATTATGTAAGCAAACATTTTTTTTATAATATTGTTGAAATCAAATGTGCACGTGTTATGTGAAAACGTCGCTCTATAAAATAATTATAATATTTCACTTTTTACCTATTTTTCTTTTACCTATATTTTACAGTGATGGACACATAATTTTAGATTCCGAGCAAAGTCAGGTTTGATATTTTTATTTGGTATTTATATAAATATTCTTCATACGAGATAAAAAAACGTCAAACGTTTATAATTATTTTTAGTTTAATTATAGAACTTTGAAAATATTTGAAATTTGTAATTTTATCATATTCAATGTTTAATACAATCGTAGAATAGTTTCTTTTAATAAAAAATAGTTTGAATACAATTGACGAAATGCCACATTATTCCGATTTTTATTACATACATTTATTGTATAAATTTGAATAAGCTTATCAATTTAAAATATCTTGAAAATCAGTATGGACATTTTTTTAAGAGTTTGAATTTTGATTTATAGACACTACGAGGCTTTGTTCTATTTTAATATTTTTGTAGACTACACATATATAAAACTTTTATTTTCTATATGATGTAACAAATGTACTTACCTACATATAACATAATTATGATTATCACTTTGTAATAATTTATCTGAACTACATCAGAGCTACAATTGTTAAAAAATATGATTTTATAGATTATATTATTAGGTTTATATAAGGTATACTGATGTACCTAAAAAATAATTGAATAATAATTATTAGTAAATAAATTTATATATAACCGATATTCATTCAAAATATTTTTTTTTCGAGTGCAATAATTTATAATTACCGTCAAATCTTAATAATAATACAACACAATATCCTTGATCCTTTCCCCACAGGAACGATCAGATTCAGCGACTACCCGGTTTCCTATAAAATTGATTTGTAAAATATGTATAGAATACACTGCAGTGAAAATTAATTATAACAATATTGGTTATAAAAATGTATTAATAACGATTAAAATTTATCTTGATCAAATTTTAATCCATGACAACGTTTTTTTTTGTGCGTCATAAATTATGTCGCATTGTCGCATATATTATACTTCAATCTCTCAATAAATTATAACGACTGTCAATCACTTTTATTTTATTTAACTTTTCACGTCTCATACATTCATAGTATACAAAAATATATTCGATCACACAATTACTGGAAACTGTTATCCGTCAAAAATTGACTGAACAAAATATAATAATTATTGTGTTACCTAAATAATGTAAATAATGTATTGAGGTCTGACGACACATTACTATACATTCTACCTAGTGATTATCTAATATCTAAGTTGTTGGAACGACCATAACACAATATACGACATTTCTCATAACCATATCTCATTTATTATTTTTTTTATATTATTCTTAGTTAGATACTTGTACTAAAAAGTTGAATCATACACAATTCGACGACTAAATTGACTGACAATATGTTTAGTTAACCAGTGAATTAACTACTTATTATTAAATACTCAAAGTACTTTTATAATATAGGTATAGGTATTATACTATTATCACAAAAATGTATCATATTTATTTAAAAATATACATATATAATAATCTTGGTACGAAACAAAATGATAACGAATTAATATAATACCATTATGCATTTGAATAAAATAATGATATTTTTTTAATACGATTTTCAACATGACTATTGATCGAAGATTAATGACAGATATTTTTATAGTTTTAACTTTGGTTATTGCCATTTACAGTAACAATAATTTTTTTATGTATTATGTTCAAGCATAAAAAGGTACAACTTAATAAAATATTATTCAATTAATTAATTAATAAAACGTAATAAGTTTTGTACTTATTTGTAAATAATTATGTTTTATGTAATTACAATAATTGTTTAAAGGTCAATATTGATTACACTTAGATACCAAATTAATATTTTAAAAATATTCACTTAAGTAATCTCCCAAAATGATATATCAATATTCAATAGGTATAAATAATCTTGTATTAATCTTGTATAGGAAGGAATAACAATATTATGTTTATAATAAACATTGAAATTATAAAATATTGAACATTGAACACATTGATAAAAATATTATACAAAACAAATTATACGATAAAAATAGGTTGTAAATCATAATTACAGTAAAGTCTCAATGGCCTTATGAATAAGAGACTAGAGACCCTTCGAAGTTTCTCGACATTTTTCAGTGGCCTTTTCTAAAGCATCGATGATTGTATACCTTAAGCCACCGCGTTCCAGTGAACAGAGACCGGCAGCCGTGGATCCTATACAATCGTAAAACATATAAAACACGTAAAACAATACGCTGAAAACACAAATAAAAACGTACAGCCCACAAATTATCATTATGTCAATAGCGTACAAACCAATTACACATAGTATACAGAGTGATCAGAAAACGGTTAAAATTAGTCTTTAAAACAACGTTTTACAACTTACAAATAATATTATATTATTCTAAGAGGGATCGTAAAATATAATGAACTTGCCTGCTGGTGAAGTTACGTCATCCTTGAGTTTCCCTGGATGTTCTCGTGTATCCCTAACCATAGTCCCTGCACCCAGTACAGTTTGTGACGCTAATCTGTACGCCATGTCCCTGGGCACACCCATACGAACAGCACCGTCAGCCAACGCTTCGATAATTACGTACACCTTCATGTATATATATATATATATTACAAAATAATAATAACGAGCAAACAAATTGATTAGACTCGAATTCCCAATTAGCAAGTTTTACTAATATTATCGATGTTTTAATGTATTGTTCAACCATCTTTATCATTTATTTAATGAAGTAATCGCTGTCTTTTTAAACTTTATTGAACTTTGTTAAACTTTATCCTGATCTAATTATGACTTAATTGTTGTAAATTTATTTTTTATAAACACAATTCTATAATTTTAAACAATAGCTGAAAACTTTTAGAGCGGACAATAATCCTCAAAGCCCCAATACTCCCCGTGCTCTACGCCAATAAGTCTTGGCAAATAATACGATTACACGAAACCACGAATACCAAAACAGTCAAATATCTACTTGTTTTAGTGCTGGGCCGATACCATTTTTTTCCGATATATATTGCCGATATAAAACTGATAATCGATCCGATATTTTTCCTAGTTTCCATGAACCGATATAAAAAAAAAAACCGATATCCGATAAATTTTAGCATAGGTGTTATATCTTATATTATAATTGTTTTACTTTAATATTAGTTCAAAATTGGAAAGTTATTTACGAAAATAAAAAATAACAAACAATTACTCTAGATAATCTACGTATTAATTAATAATTATGTAAAAAAAAAATAAAAATAATTTTAGTTTAGTAATTAATATATTGTAAAATAGTTAATTAAACATGTCAATACATTAAATACAAATTTAATACGACGCATTATATCAGTTTTATTTTCGGTTCTGAAAAAAAATCCCATATTAATATCGGTTGTCGGTATCGGCCCAGCCCTTCGTTTTTTTCATTGTTTTGCATGTCTTATCATTTTTAAAAGCAAATTGCATACGAATAATAATATAATATTTTACAACCACCTTTGATAAAATAAGGATTATTTTAGCAGCAAATAATGTTCGTTGCAATTTGTGAACAATTGTACAAAGTCGCACACTTGTACCTATATATCAGATTAAATATCCTATAGCAAATATTTGTCTATAATTTTTTTCACGAGAGACTATACCACGATATTGGTAAAAATTTGCGAATACTACCGTTTTATTATACGTATGTTTTAGCCCGAAAAGTTACCGCTAAATTTTGGATTCGTGTGGGCGAACTTGACGGTGGTCATTCGTCTCGTTGAAAGTAGTATACATTGATAAAGGTATTTTTCTTAATAAATATTTACATATAGTTTTTTCTCTTGGCGGGTTATTCTAAAACTATCATTTTGCTCAAATCCAAGTTCAGAATTTTCCATAATATTTAAATAAAACGTAATAGGTATCTTCGTCTATATGTACAGTAGGTATTTTATTTTTACTTTAGGTAATATCACGTTGTGTTTGAAAATAATATTATAATTTGTGACTTACATAAGCTGGACCCGAACCGCTGAGAGCAGTAATTGGGTCTAACAAATACTCGGACACTCGTTCCACTGTGCCTACGGATAACAATAGTTTCTCAGTTAGTTTCTCGTCATCATCTGTTGCTTGGTTGCCGGGCACATACACAGACGCGCCACACTGGACCAATGCAGGCGTGTTGGGCATAACTCTCATTACCCTCGAACCATCCGGTAAAAGCTGAAAAATCGCGCGAACATTTTATTTACTGTTTAAATAACGGTATAAGTATCTAAGATAGAATTTATTTAATTATGAACATGCATAAATTATAGCCAAGCTTCGAGAAGAAAATAGTTCATTTTTCAAGAAACCAATTTGATTACTATAATATAGAATATTTTAGAATGAACTATTCTCTCAAAATATAATAATGTTTCTATTGACCATATTATACCTATCTACAAATAATGAAAAAAAAAACAAAAACAAATAATAATAATATATTACTATTACTATATAGCAATTATATGAAATATTTGATGTATTACAGCCTACAGGTAAAAAAAAAAAACAATAAAAATTGTTTATTATTAACCAACATTAATCACTACAAAATATTTTTTTTTTCTATTATATTTTATGATGTATTTAATGTATTTGTTATTCTTATTTTATACTTCGATATTTATAGTTATAAAAAAATTAATTTATAAGTTATAAGATATTTAAAAATATCCAACGAAAAAATGGAAATATGATAATAGTGATTTACAAAATTAATTTATACAAAAATACACCTAATTAAATAATGAAATACACTACTACCTATATAAGCATATTGTTATAAACTATATTGGTAAATATTTGAAATTGTAAAATTATGAAGTACCTACTACCTACTAATACCTACTCAAATACATAATTAAATAAAACGTGATTAACAATAATGAACTTTCGGGTCTCAGAAGTATTGTTATATTAATTATCTCTGATATAAATAAGTTTATCAATTGTGTTATTTTAGATTTATTTTCAAATTTATTCCATTTTTTGTTTCGTTTCGCTAGACTGAGAAGTAAGAAGAAGAGTAATTTTCTATCATATATATTGCCTCTTATCGATTTTACATTTAAAATTCACAGCTTGGCGTCAATAAACTTTACTTATAAAGTTTAAATATTATATAGAAAAAAGAAACTATTAAGAACTAAAGAGCAAATATTTTTAAATCGACATATACGAGAATATATGAATAAAATATACCAATACTAACCAAACAGGAAGGCATTTTGTTAAATTATAAAATATTATATTTTTGAAAGAAAAACTATACATTGAAATATAATTCTTTCGACATTCGATGTTTTATGTTGCCTAATTATTTTTCGCTGTTATCATGAATTCATGAATATATTATAATGAGCTCAACCAAAGTCCTCTTGTAAATACATTTAACTTAATTCTGTTTTTTTTTTTTTTTTTTTAAATTTGTATCGTTTATTTTTCACGCAACATAATATATTAGGTATTGCATTTACCATAATATACCGTAATATTGTCATCCAACAGTTATCCAATTGTATTATCCTCGTGTATAATATGCAATGTGTAAATAGATAATTCTATAATTGATGTAAAAAATCACTACAGACAATATTGTTCCCCTGTCCCCTCTGTTAATTTTGTCTAACATCCGTTCGGGGTTCATTTCTCTATAACTTATAATGTCATATATAACCAGTATCTAATCTATTACAATTTGCAGGAAAACATGTATCAACATATTGTGATGCATTATATATCTTTGAGTTCTGATACCATAAGGTTTTAAAATTTCATGAAAAGTTTAAATTATATTTTAAAATTAAAAATTAGTTCCATCTACTTCCTAGTTTCTATTATAGTCTAAACAAATGTATCCATCTAGTCAAAATATGTAATACAAATGGATAATAATTAAACAAATTAATTTAAATTTATGAACATTTATCAAAATGGTGTAGAAAACTAACTTATGTCATTAATGAAAATTTACTTACAAAGTGTGATTTAAAAATCATACAAGATATACCTTTTCCAATTGATTTACAGTAACGCCCATGGCAACAGATAGCAAAAGATGTTTGGATTTGAAGTTTTGATGGATCTGATCCAATACTGGCTTAACTACAGATGGCTTAACGGCCAACAGCATAACATCACAATTTTCGACTACCACTCGATTGTCAAACGTCACCGTCGCTCCGAATTCCTAATAAAATACACGTTATTTTTCCTATTTTTTGAAAAGAAATATTTTTAAACATATTTTTATTATTAAAATGATTGGACTTGCCTTAAACGCTTCTACGCACGGTACATCTTGTGGAGCACAACTGGCTATAATATTTTCTCCCTTGGCGAGGCCTAAATAACGGATAATCACAAATCAAATCGTTTAAATAGCAAAATATATTTAGTTGAAGTTTAATTTACACATTCATATTGTCTATATATATATATATATATAAAATCATGCAATTTCCAACGATCGATTTTTCTGTTATACTTAAACGCTTAATTGAATATCCGTATAATATGAATATAATACGATTAATGTTATTAAAAATAAACTGTAACGTTCGAGTTCCAAACTCACCGGCAGTCAAAAATCCCTTTGCCAACGCCTGAGCCATTTTTCCAGCACCCAAAAAACCGATTTTCAGCATATTGCTATAGAAACACTATAGCGCAGACTTTCGACAGAATTCACTACTCCAAGTACTTAACACACGACTACTGCAGCTGATTACGAATGAAACGCACAACAACAACGAAACGTAAACACCGGTAGTGCGGTGTGAAAAATTATATTTATTAACCTTTGATTAGCACAATCACGCTGTTGATAGCTATATATAGTAAGTATACAACTATTATGTTGTTTATTCAAATCCTAACCATTCAAAATGTATATTTGTTTTAGATAAGCACGTACCAATATAATGTTCTAGGTACTTATGCATATAGGTGGAACTGAGACAAATTTTCTGGGAGGGGGGCTACAGGCTTAATACATAAATCATAAATCTGACAAAACTCTAATTTATATATTATATAATCTTATTTACATATAAATTTTCTTAAAAAATTCAACTTTTCCTGTCATATTATAATATATATATATATTTATGTTAATACGTAAAATACGTGCATTTCGCCAACCCCAACCATTGGCATTTTTTAATTTTTTTTTTATGCAAATATTTAGTATGCCATTTGTATGAATTCCTACGAAATCTGTTTCGCCGCAAAATCCAAAATTAACTTTCTGAGGCTGGAGAAACGTTTATTTGTCATGGAAAAATGATTTCACAAATTTTTTTTTATAACATTTAGTATGTCATTTATATAAATTCCTGACATCAAATTCAGTTTCTTTAGCCGCAAAATATAAAATTATCTGTCTGAAAACCGTCCATCAATCATATTTCTTTGTTTTTGTATAACACAAGTCACATTTTTATGTTTTATATTATTAAATCTTTATAGATATTACATTTTTTTTAATAACAAATTAAAAAAAAATTATAATATATTTTTCATAATTTTTCATTTATATGTATAATAAATATATATATCTACCTTTTTTATAATATAATGAATACATATTGCGAACTCAAACTGTTAAAGGTATAAGACGTGTTTTTATAAAAACAATTAAATATGAATGGGTACCTATTTATTTTATTTATTTATTTTATATTACTTAATCCTTATTTAGTATTATGACATATTAAATTTTACTATTTTTTCTACGAATTTTAATGATGGAATATCAATTTTTCCTTGAAAGTTGAAATATTCAATACCTATAATTATTTATGCATAATTAACTTCATTTTTTCATTTTAAAATGTTTATAAAAAAAATTATATCAATGACTATATTCTGTACTATTTTTTTTACGAAATTGATTTTAATTATTCCTTAATAACTGTGTATGTCAAAAAACTATGTTTAAATAATAATATTAATATTAGTTGTGTATAACAAGCCAATAGGCTGTTTGAAAATATCTACCTTTATATAGGTACTATACCATTATCATCTTTAATTGCTTTTATTATTCTTGAAACAATAAAATTGCATCAATTACTTCTAATGGTGGAATCAGAGGTTTTCATTTAGGCATTATTGTACAATAAATTTAAAATAAGTTAAAATATATAAATATGGATCAAAATCGCATACATTTAATAATAATAAAAATTATATAGTTATATTGAAATTAGACTAACAAATTTGTTTTCAATTAGAACTAAAAATATACTTTCATAAATAATTTATATTTGTATGTAAATATAATATATATATAGCTATATTATAATATAATATGAATAGATATTCAAACATATTGTAATAAGTATAAGACGAGTTTCTATAACAATAAATCAAAATTAATAGGTATTTATATTATTTTACGTTATATTATAAATTATAATTATTTACTAAATTACCTAACTAATACTAATTTAGTATTTTGACAATATGACATATTAAATCATACTATTTTTTCCACGAAATTTGAATGAAATGCAGACTATCAATTTTTTTCTTGAAACCTAAATATTCAGAATTTCATAATCTATAGTGATATCAACCTATAGTGACAAGTAACCTATGCAAAGAAAATTTCAATCATTTATTTTCAATGTTTAATAATTTTTATATTTTGTACCTACTATAATTTTTGTCTTTTTGACGAAATTAATATTGATTATTTCATGACAAAATAGAAAGAAATCAACACAAACCATAAACGTATGAACTTGAATACAATTTTAATATGCGTGATAAAAATGTATTACTGTAAAATACATAACTGACATAAAATATTTCATAAATCAAAAATTCAAATTTTTAATAAGCTTTTAATGTTAGGATTTATAGTAAAATTAAATGAATTTTTATTTTATTATATTACAATACAATCAATAGTATTTTCATCGAAATACATTAAAAAAACTCCATAATCCATATTCCATATACAGTATATTTGTATACTCTCAAGCATGGGTATACTACGTATACTCTTAAAGTCTCAAACAAATCGCATAACGAAAAGAAATATTTATATATTTGTTGGTTTTTTTTTTTTATAATTACACATGGAATTATAAAACTGTTATATTTTTCTATAGTAATTTATCATATTTGGTGACCTATATATACGATTGTCTATTACAGTTGTCATTCACAGAAATTTAATGACTGGGTAATAGGAAATAGAAAATTATAAAGAAAAATATAAATTAAATATTTGTAATTTAATTTGTTATTATTGAATAACATCCCCTCCACCATTGTATTTGTATATTATAGCATTTGATGACTTAGTATACTCTCAAAGAAATGAATTAGAACATCTTTGAATATATAACACTTATTGGATATTTTTGTATAATTTAATACATGTTTTGATATGTCATGATTTCGTAAGAATCCATACAAATGGTATACTAAATATTTGAAAAAAAAAATTTACAAAATTTTATGGCGAAATGCACGTAAAATATTATATTATATACATCAAGAGCATAATATTTGAACATTGCGTCATTGCCTTATGTTTATGAAATACAAATTATATTTGCTATAAAAGTGGATTGTATATATTTGATATATAGCTCTTGTTATAAGTTTTTACTTTTGTGTTATCTTTTCTACAAAATTTTGGGGGGCTAAGTTCCCCAAGCCACTCCCTATTTCCAGCTATGTATTTATGTGTGGACACGATTACTATGCCTATATGTAGTATTTAAATACTTTATAACTGTAATTTGTACTTACTAACAGTGGTGAATCTAGGATTTTTTTATAGGGGGATGCTAAGATCAAAATCTCATAAGAACATTAATTCTGATTGAATAAAGAATGAACCTTCTCTTTGGTCCACAAAAAATAATGAACTTAAATTTTAAATCGATAATATTGTGAGTGTAAAATAAAACATATTATATATATATATAATAATATATATATTTAAAAACCCTTGTTTAAAATTAAAATTAAAATAACTAATGCAATAAATTATTACTTTCTTTTATTATAAAATAGTTAAAAACAAATTAAGAAAAAATTCTGATTGGCCACGTGCTAAGGCGGGTTCTATAGCACCCTATCCCCCCTCTGAATCTGCGCCTGCTTACTAATTTACGATTAACTAACTTACGAACATTTGTTAAGATAATAATATAATAAGTTATAGTCCTAGGTTATAATGACCTAAATCGAGTTGTTCCTTTATTGATTGTACACTACAGGTATCTTAAATATACTAGTATACTTCAATACTTGTATGGCCTATACAGAAATAGTATACAGGAAAAATGTGTATTCAATTTAAAGAACGTTTGTGATATATTAATTATGAACATGGGCTGGAGATTTGAAATTATAAAGTTTCAACTAATTTTAGTATTTTAAATGGATTTGATCTTGCTGAAAAAGATTCATCTGAATTAATTAAATCAGCTGTTGATTTAGCTATTAAGTATGACAAAGATTTAAAATCTTTAGAATTAACAGAAGAAATTGTTAATTTTAAACATCTTGCATTAGAAATGTTACCTTTGATCTTAAGAACCAAAGTCCTTTGAGAATTTAGAAGCTAATACATGAATATTCTATGGTTTTTTCAAATATTTGTATTGCCATCCGTCTATATTTAACACTACCTTGTACTACGCCTACATGCGAACGTAGTTAAATAACTATAAAATTTTAATTGTTATTTCTTATCCAATTTTACACCTCAAAAAATGTAATAAATTATTTATATGGGTGTTGAAATTCTTAGATCTGACCCTGTGTATTGGTAATGTTCTATTTCTTCGTATAAAAAAATAAAAAAACGGGAAGGTCGATTCTGGACGTTCCTCCTTCATCTCTTCTGCCCTCGGTGGTTTATTATAATTAAGATTTGAATGCAATGATATTGCATTAGAAAATACGATTCTGAGCGGAACTCAATACAATATATTATACTGATAAGCCGTTCCAAAAGTTTACCACGTGTGTAAACTACTTATGTGAATACTCAAATAAATCTTAAGACTCTACGATCAAAATTCAATTAATTATCACGAAATAAAGAAAATATAAAATAACAGCAATCGTAATTTTGTCGATTTTCCGCCATTTTTTGGCAGTTTTTCTTCTCCAAAGAAAAACTTTTGAGAAATTCGAAAAATGAGCTAAATAGAGTACTTACTAGATGCAATTTTCTACCTAAAACATACCCTTTCGAAATAATCGGACCATTATTTCTATTCGAAAAAGTGTCTTCATACATAAAAAAGAATATTGTAAAATTTAAAAATTTAAAAAGAAATCATCCAAAATATTCAAACTAAATTAATTTAACCAACAGACTTTTACAGTTCATGTGGATACGTAGTCATAACTGACAATGAGACTGCTGATGAAGCTGCTGTCCTCGCTATTAGATTAATATTCAATCCAACCAGCATCGACATACCCAGTTATGACATAAAAACTTCAATAATAAATAAAATAAAAAATATATGGCAAAATTACTGAGACTCTATTCCATTCACCAACAAACTTAAAAAAATTAAAAATTTCACTAAGAAATGGACTATTCCCCCACACTTAAATAGAAGACACGAAGTGACCATGGCAAGAACCAAAATAGGGACATTCCGTCCCACCGTATTCATTCCTAATCACCAAAGAACTTCCTCCCTCATGCAAAAAATGCCAAACGATTTTAACTATAGAACATGATTGGAAAGTTTGCACTACAACATAAAAATAAATTTGAAGATACCTAAAGACTAAAAAGCAGCACTTAATGAAGAAAATAGTTACAAAATCATAAATTCTTTTGATAAGATAATTTAAAATTTATGGATATATGTAAATAATCATAATCTATCTTGTAATAATATTATTTTAATTGTATACAACATTATCCTATGTATTTTGCAATTCACAATATTACTTTAAATATTATAACTACTTAATAACTTGTATTTTGTTACCTTGTTATTAATTTTGAAAATTGGCAATTTTAACTTTCTTTTTTTTCAATAATAATAATAATATAATAAAAATATAAATTATATAGTATTTTCTTTGTGAAATTTCAAGAATAATGCATTGAAGTACAAAAATATGTAAAATACAATTTTAAATTAAACTGCACATTAATTAATAACACATTTGTATCTCACTTGACTCAATGATTTAAAATAAATATACACAATACTACAAAGTTCAAGCTCTGGTTATATTGGTTAAGTACTTTCTTAATATACTACCTTTAACGTAAAATTGTTCACAAATTTTAATTATATTTTTTTTTCTATTAGTAAACACTAAAACTGAATTTTCAATACAAAGTTTTACTTTTTGTAAGGATTTAATACATGCATGCAATAGGAAAGAAATGTTCTTTAAGATTAAATAGATCTGTATATATAAATATATGTAAACAAATGTACACAATAAAATATTATTTTTGTAAAATCAGACTTAGAAAAAGACGAGATCCATATCAGATGTATATTCATACATAAATAATCAAATTAACTAACTATACATGACCATAAAATATTTGAACTTAAAGAAATCAGTAAATATTTATCATTGAACTTTCATCCAATGATGTTGAAACATTATTTGAACATTTTCTCATCATACAGTGTCTAGTAAACATCAGGAAACAATTTTGAGATTCTGGAAATAAAATTAAAGATATTTTTTTTTAATTTTCAATTTTTAATTTTTTTTTCAAAACATTTAATTCTTAAAATATTATACAAGAGTCTAAAATTGTTTAAAATTATGAATACTGTAGTACTAAATCCGATTAGGCGGTTGATACGAACACAATGGAATATTGTTTATTCTTTTAAGGTATACTTGTATTATTACATAGGCGTAATCAATAATAATAATAATAATAATAATAATAATAATAATAATAATAATAA
>CM023359.1:37804821-37850249 GCA_013282895.1 Eriosoma lanigerum | reverse complement strand
AATAATAATAATAATAATAATAATAATAATAATAATAATAATAATAATAATAATAATAATAGTAATATTATTATAATAATAATAGTAATAAATAACATTTGTTAATAATTATTTATTATTCTATCTTAAGTTAGCCTTAGGTTATTTTTCAGTTTGCGTTAATCTAAACACACGAATCATCACATTGCGTTTCATCCGCAGCAAGCGGTTCTCAATCAAAGTCATATCATCTATAATAAACAATATTAATATGTAGAATATAATATTTTTTTCATTGTATAAATAGTAATAATTAATAACAATTTAACAATTTTTTTTTTTTAGATTTAAATTTTTAAATAATGCAAACTGTGTGCTGGTGTGTTTGTTAAACATACTACATATAAATATTCACAAGCATTTGAATTTGTTTTTAATAATTATTATGAATATATGTTTTTGGCCTTATTATAAAGAGATCCAACAAAAGGGGCTCAGCAGCTATAAAATTTTTTAAAAAAAATTTATAATAAAAAAAAATTATTTATAAATAGGTATTAGATTTGACAGTCCAATCGGAATCTCATCTTTTTAACAGATCTTTGTTCATTTTTGGCAAGTATTTTTAATCACATTAATGCTTTTATCTGCATAAAGAAAATATCTATTGACATATGCCAAATGAGCAGTAATACAATAATTCTAATTATTTATTAATTTAAAAAGTTAAAAATTCTAAGTCTGATAAAGCAATAATAAAAGTGCATCTCATCAAAGAATGAGAAAAAATTATTTATATCCTAGCTAGTAAATAAAAAAAAAAAATGAAACATATTCTACACTAGTAATATTTAATAAAATCTTTGTATGGTAAGACTATTCAGGTTCAATTTAATCTAAATTACTAATTATAAAGTTTAAATCCAATAAAATCTGTTCCGATTAGACTAATAACATTTTATAACTTATAAACGAGTAATTTCTAAAGATTTTAGATCATTCCCTAGAACTGTCATTTGTATGGTGTCTGAGGCCATATCAGCACTGCTTGAAGACTCTGTGTAGCTAGGTGTGCCTTCTGTCCATGTGGCTTCTACAGATTGTCTGCCTGCTGAACCCCCGATGCCAGATGTAGTGCTGCCTGATCCTACACTCAATGTAGATGACTTACTCTCGCCGGCATGCGACGAGCCTGGATCTATGCGCAAGCCTGGTGATGGACGTCGTATGCGAGTCATGCTGGAACGTTTGTCGTATACAAAATCGCGACGAATAGCATCCTCGAATGCTGGAGGCGGTGTTGAACAAGTAGAAAATGTACCTTCTGCATCAGTTTGATCACGTGTTCGTGTCCGTGACATACTACGACGTTTAGAAGGTGATCGTTTCAAAGGACACAAAAGTTTTTTGAACACAGATCTAAAATTTTAAAGTTGTAATATAAATATAATATATATATATATATAAATATCATATATTAAAATAACTCTAGTCAAAATATTTCTGCAAAATTATCTCATATAAATTACCCATATAATGTATCTTCATAATATGTGTTTTATTTTAATATCTGTAATAAAAAATATATTACAGAAAAATATCTCCAATAAAAGAACTTAATAATCAATATAAACATTTATAATAATTTATTATACATAATATTATTTAAAAAACATTTATATTATATATCATAATTATTATAATATGTTTAAATACTTTAAAATAATATTGACTATAAAATAAAAAAATAATACACTCATAACCAATTATATTAAATATATATATATTACTTTAGAGTTAATTTGGTGAGTCATAAAACAAGTAAATTAAAAATAAAACTCAGTTTAAAAATACACAGGAAAAAAAATTAAGTTATTATGAAAATAGTATTTATTATAAGAAATATAAAATATAAAATATTTCTAACCTATTATATTATTATATTATTATATAAAATATATTTATACATTTCAATATTAGAAATCACAAAAAATTTGATATTAATTATCGTTTTAATGATAATTAAAATATATAATTTAGCAAAATTGATTAGTATATTTTATATTAGACTATTATTTCTCCATTAGAGAAATTTCTTACTTAAGATATTTTTCATAAAATATAACAATGTAATATTTTGATTTAGAGATATATTTCATATGAGATATTTTTTTAGTTAATTTGACCAGAGATATTTTGATTAGTAGCTATAATAAAAATAATACATACTTCGTCATGAAATCTAAAAATCTAGTTGCATAAAAATCTGGTCTGTGTACAGAAACAGTATCACCATCGTGTATAATAGCTTTGAACGTATGCTCTAATTTTTTCTTTAATCGATAGCTTTGTAATATATCAATAATTCCAACGAATAGCAATAAGCTATCACCACTTCCACTTCTAGCAGGTATACCACCTCTAGGTGAAGCACAATCTTCATCAGACGAAGTACCTGTATCTGCTTGAATACTTTCCATCGCTGTTGAATGAGCCATTAAACGCTGCCGATTAGCTTCTGCAGTTCGACTTAAAGTAGATGTTTCAGATAAGGTATCAGCATCATTTTCCACAGCTTTGCGTAAGCGAGCTACCCGTCGTTCTTCTTTTTCTCTCTGAGCAAGGTCTACATTATGAACTCCTACTAAAAGACTGTAGTCCATAATTTTAAAACTTTCTAATACTCTACAATCTCTTTGCATAGTCTTTAGTAGAGCTGAGTGAGTATCTGGCTCCAAAAAAATACCATCTGGATGATGTTCTTTAAAATCCAAATCTTTAAATGTCGGTGAAGATTTTTGTCTTTCATCTTTGGAAGCTTTTCTTTTATAAGTAGAACCTTTAAGATCATACTTTTGATGCATTTTTATGTTAGAAGGTAGTAAGTTGTTCATAGCTACTAATCTAATATTTTTTGAATTACATTGATAACAATATAGACCAAAGAATTTTGGCAATAGAGTTCTTGGATTCTGATTCAAATTCATATAGTATCCAGGAAGAAGTTTCTGTAGAAATTCACCTTCTTTGTGCTGTACAGTTTTCATGATGAATTCATCATCCCGTGTAAGGTAAAAAATTGATCCACTTGCACCGGGATTGGACAGTTCACGAAGGGGTGAGTTACAAAACGATATAAGATAATCATCCGGTTGAATACCAAATAAATCTCTAAAATATCGGAATGCAATTGGAGCATATGTTTTAAAAATAAACTCTGGATAGTGATGAGCAGGGGTGTGATTAGTGCCATCACTTGGAAACACAGTCGTTTCAACAGTCATAAAATCTTGCATAAGCAAATCACGTTCAGGTTTAGAGGCAAGGCCTCCTACTGCGTGTTGTATTCCCAGTTGTATGGAACCCATAATTTGACCAGTTTGAATTTTTTTGTAAGTGATTTCACCATCAACTCCAACTCGCCTATGTCCAAGTTTCTTCTCTTTTTCTTTGGCTTGGAGATCATCTTGTTCAGCAATCGAAATGTCTTTTTCAGCAGCAACATCTAAAACAATCATAGCAGGCAAAATTATTGAATAGGTACAGAACTAATAAGGTTATACAAACATGAAATATTACTAATACTGTATTTTAAACATTTATATTTATTTTTCTAGGATTTCATCAAAAGTAAGTACTTACTTAATATATTTTAAATAATTTGCTATTAATTTATTATTACATTTTATACATAAATAACTATAAAATCCAACACACGATAATATGTAACTTCGAAATAATATTTATGTATAAATTGTATGCGTGTTATCATGTAATTTATAGTATCGACTATCAAGCTACTCGTACACTGTTAAATCTTACCGGAACATTTTGCACATCTTATACAATAAAATAGGCATTTAAGAAAATTAATCATGGTCGTGAACTCGTAATAATAGTTTTAAAAACATTTTAAAATTTGAGAACAAAAATTTATTATGGATAGGTTAACAGACAAGAACACAAGTAAAAATACTGTTATAATATAAAAATAATTAAAGAACATTCAACAGAACGACTTATCTGAGCTATCAATATTACATTCAATAAAATTGTAATTAATTACTTGTCATTTTTAGTGTAGTTTCAGATAAGATGATATATATTATATATATATATATATATATAAATAAGATCATAAAATATCAATCCAATAGTTTCCTACACTATTAAAATATTCCTATATGTCGCGTCATACTCTTTTATAGTTATTTAATAATAATATTAAAATAAAAATTAATGTGAAATTTCGAAATGGTTTTTAATCTACGTAAAAATATTAAATATACCTATATAGTTATTCTTATTTCTAATTTCAGTTTTCTGTATAGTTGGATGATAACCCTAATACGAAAGTAAGTTATTTATTATTAAAAAATTAATTTTCAAGACAGCCAAATACTGATATCAATTTAATTTCGTTTGTCATCTGTTAACGAAAGTAAAAAATCAAATACAATATGTTAAGTACATAATAATTAATTAAATACTAACGTCCAACTACAAACTCGTAAACAAATTGATTTACATGATTTAAAATGTTTTACCTATCTGGGCCTAGGTTTATTTAATTCTCGCTCCTAGAATTAATGGAAACGCAAACCAAAGTGAAAAATATCGAGGTACATTAATTATTTGTGTAGAACGCTCGACTATAATATAATATCTAGAATTTTCTTTAAAGGCCGTTTAACTTAACACTAGCTTTCAAATACATAATACAATGAAATGATTAATATATTTTTTTAACAATAGTAAATCTAATGTATATATGTTTTTTCGAGTTGTTCAATAAACAGTATAAACCTTGAAAAACTATGCGCGATTTTGTATTGTGTCTATTAGTATTAATGCAATAATATACATGGTTAAATATGAGTAAACAAAACCATTTTTTCGATAAGATAATTGTATAAGAATTCTATACGACACGGGAAAATTTGTATAAATATATATACATATAATATATTTAAACCATATTATTTACAATTATGTAGGTATCTTTAATCTAAACCCTATATATTATTGTTATACTCTGTGATATTAATAGGTAAGTAATATTTTTTACTTCAAGCAGTCAAGACTAAGCCCATGATTTTTTAAAAGCCAACTTTCTAAAATAAATTATTTTTAAATTATAAAAAACTTAAAAATATCTCTGGGTTTCTAATCCCCAATAATTTTTCTTATTTACTTATTCACGAATTCCCAGTATAGGTACCCACCCAACTGGCAAAACAAATAAAATTGACACGATATATTTTCCAAATATCTATAATTAGAAAGGACAATATTTACTTATTCCATATGCCCATTCAACCTATCCAGTTTTTACTGATAATATTATAAATTTAATATTTACCTATAAGTTTATTATATGAAATAAAATAAACAAGTATATCAATAAAATCATTAAATACCAATCGATTTAAATAATTTAATGATAAATAAAAATTACTATAATGTGTGAATAAATTAATAGAATACAAGCTTGTACCATACCCAGAAAATGTATTAGTAGTTCAAATTGTAATACCTTTATTTACAATTTGACAATTATAGTACTATGTTGCTAAAAGATCAATATTATTAATTTTTTTCTTCAATATTTTTATAGTGTTATATTGTATCAAATATTATATCATACTAAAATAAAACATTTAATTGGTGTATTTTAATTATTTTTATAAAATATGATTTGAAGTCTAATGATATTTTAAAATTAATGTATTATATTATGCTATTTTAAAAATCAAATACCTACTCTAATATCTTAATAGAAAAAAGTATCAAAGAGTATTTTATTCTATCAATTAATTATGAGTGTATAATTAACATATTGTTATAGTGAAAATATATTTGATTGAATTTAAATTAAAACAATGTGTTCATTATTTATTATGACAAATAACAATTAAAATTTAAAATAATATAAGGTAGACATAATTTAGACAAATTGAAATATATTAATATTAATTTAATAACTATATATAAAATATTGTTTAACCATTGATCCAACATTAATGAAATAAATACATTAGTTCTATATGATGTGATGTGTATATTCTGCTAACAGCTTACAAATTAAATACTAAGTAGTGACCTAACTTGATTGTTTTGGATGTTTAGAATTCAAGTTGAAAGACATAAGTAAAAAAAATAATTTGTTGTTTTTTATTTAATTTCTACTTATAAAATGTACATAATAATTTTTAAAAAAACAATACACATTAATATTCAAGGTAACATTTTTCAATTGCATAATGAATTTTAAAAATTATTTTGTTTATTTATATTTTAAAATTCCCTAAATTATTGAATATTGAAATTGTATAATTAATATTTTTTAATCAACCATATTTATAAGTTATATAATTAAATTAAATATTATGCTTTTATTCCCTAAATTAGCTAGAAATGATAACTGATAATACAGACTTAATATTTACTTTTTAAAGTATGAAATTATTATAGATTATAGTTACTCGATAATAAATATTATGAAATATGTCATTATGGTCAAGGTATAGATATTATACTGACAGCCAGAACTATAAGTAGATCTAGTTGAAGTAAAAGTAAATTATTTAAGAAGTAAATATCTTCAGTCGACACCCAGTTCATATTAAATCAAAGACATAAATTTATTATTTACTCTTAAAACTCTATTTTCAATGCTGAAATACCAGGTGTGTCAAACATATAAACGCACTGTGTTAGCTTTGATATGGAATATCAAATATGATAAAAACTAAACATTTCAGAGGGGCCCAATGATTTTGTTTACAAACAGGCCCAAAATAGCTTAGTTTCGGCACTTTATTCAATGAAAAATGCGCTTAAGAAACTTATTTTTAAGGTGACGGTGTGAAACAAATTAATCTTTATTCTTTAGGAACTAAATAGTTATTTTTATTTTACTTATACAGATAATACATTCATAAAATATCTATCACTAACCATTTTTTGAAAAATCAGTGTATTATGTAATTTAAAATGTTAACAAAATAAATTGTACATTGATAAACTATTTATTTATATTTTATATATATATACCTATATTTCAATTCCGCCTCACAAAATTATTTAAGTTATTAATTATAAAATAAATTCAAGAATAATATCATCAAAATAATGATAGGTTAAGGTAATATTATGTAACTCACCTTTATCAAGTGTTGATTCAATCTGATCTTCAATGGCAGGTCTGATATCATTAGTATCCATTTTAGTATAAATAATGTTGCTTAATTATTTTTATCTTCGCATAACCCAGCAACTTTATTCAATTTAGCAATTACTAACTCATTGAAACGTTGACTATAGCCTTTGCTGATATAGGATAATAATGCAAAAGTAGTTTCGTAACAGGTCTCAGAAACAATGGTATCTTGATCAAAAGCTTTAGCAACTACACGAAAACCTTGGTTGTTCAAGAGCACACAGAATGGTTGGTTTTCAAGTGTTTCAATGTTTAAGTATATACCATCAAAAGCTGTCAAGGAAGATATATCAATAAAATTCAACAGGGATCTCTCGCTCTCGATCACAGACTTTGCTTCAGTAAACCAATCAAGTGGCTTTTCCATGTAAGTGTTTCACCTGAAACATAAAAAACTTATTAACATTTAGGTAGTAATAATCAAGATGAACCAGTTTAAGCCAAGGTTAACATTATTTTGCTTAACCTAAAAAAAAATGTTTTAAGTTGAAGGACACAATTAGTTTAAATGTTTAATGTTCAAAAATGTAAATGATAACAAAATCAATGAGAACAGTAAGAAATTATAGGTCATAAATTATGTATATCATTAATATACGGAAGTACAGATATAATTTATTATTTTCTAGTGGGTAGATGAGTGAACAGATAGATGGGATAAATTGACTTACGGGTGTTTTGTTCAAAGGTGCACTGGGAAATCTAAAGGAAAGGACGGAAATCAAAAAATCAACTCTATTTAACGCAATAATCATGCATTAAATGCAGTTTACAATAGAACGTTTTCGTTACATTTAAAACAAATTAATAAAATCAAATAAACTAAATTACTACAAGATATAATAACAGAAAACAGAAGAGGAACTAAAAAATTTATCACAAATCACAATATCACTATATTAATCTTCACAGTTGTTGATAATAGAAACGGTTTTGATTTGAAGTTAGCAACGATCAATGAATTATAATTTTTTCTTCAAAAATTGGCCGCTTGTCTGCGCATGTTCAAATGAATAATTTTATACAATCACGTTACATAATATTGTACATTATTATATTATGGATGTTACGTATCTCGTCCTACACCCAAGTTCCGACTTTGCAATTCACAATGTTCACTGTAGTGGCTTAAATGTATCCGCTTTGCAATTTGCACCGACAACATATAAACTAAACATTCAGAGTATTCGTTCACGATACGCCAACCATAGAAAATTGAATTGAATTACAACCAATTTTACCAGAATTTACTTAATCTGTGTTATAACTATATTATAACATGACTTTATAATTTATAGGTATAAAACAAACACAAATATTATAATAATTGTAATTAAAAAAATATTATAATCGAAACTTTTGCACATTTATAAATTACAGACTAGAGGTACACTGTCTTCGTTTTTTCTTTTTATGTTTCGGATAAAATTAGATTTATACAGTTAAAATAGTATCTATATTGTATGAAATAATTAGGTAAATCAAAAAATCATGACCGAACATACCGACCGTGTTTCACTTGCACACGCGACGACCCGAATATAGCCTAACAACTAGGTATGTAACTGTACAAGGTTTGCGTACGATTTGCAATAGGTACATCGTAAATATAACTACCAATACAGTAAAATAATAACTATTACCACGGACCTATAGGTGGGTATACAGCGTACCTATTTTCTATACCAAGGTAGATATACTTTAGAAAGTAATTGAACAATATACAGCGTCACGGTGATGACCTATAACGCGTTTGAATTTGAGCATTGAATATATAATTATAATCATTATGTTTTATACATTTTATGGTAACTAAACCAACAGATACAAAAATAAACCTCGATTAATTAAAAATCACTGACGCAAATAGTAAAATATGTCATGGGAAGGGGAGGTTTCAAAGCTTGAATTGTGTGGAGGAACGGAGTACCACTTTTTTTTTAAAAAAATGTTTAACCCCTATTAATTTTTCGAATCGCTCATAGGTAGAATTCAATCGTTACAACGTATGCTACCTTTTTTAAATCTCATAGATCCATTTCTTTTATTTTTATTTTATCTTCCATATATAAGGTGAAATTGCTTAATCACTAATCACTCTACGTTTCCGTATCTGATATTGTTCTAGAAGAAGCTTGATACATTTTGGGAGGCATTAAGAGGCAATGCCTCCCAAAATCTAGCCTAACAGGATTGTCCTTTTTTTTAAAGATTGTCGTTTTATCCCGTGTTAATCCTTGCCTGCATATAAAAATATGATTTTTTCTTTATTAGAAAAAGAAAATATCAACTTATTACCACAAAAAACATTAGTTTATTTATTTATACTTAATCGAAAAATATGACACAAAATTTTTTAGTAGGTACAGAAAATAACAAATATTTAAAATAAATCCAATAATTTTCGTGTCAGACATTTTTCTCTTTAGTTAAAAGTCCTAATTTTCCTTATTAAATAAAAAAAATTAATTTGAATTGTAAAAATACGTTAAAATTATTTAAAAAATATGAACATTTTTTTAAAAAATCCTGTTAAAATTATTTGTCCCATTTTTGGTTTATATAAACATGATCATCCTATATATTATGCCTGTATAGTGTATCAGTACCACTGTATAGATTTTCACTAAACCAAAAATACAGTAATTAATAGTATACGTATAATAATAAAAGATAAAACTAATACAGAGCTTTGTAATTCCGTACTTTAACCGAAATTATGTAGATTCAACAAACACATAAATACATAATTCTAATATATACTTAATGTAAATTGTATAATACTAAAATATTTTTGTATGAACATTTAAATAAAATATAAGAGAAGAAACTTACCTTAAAAAATCATGCTGTTTGGTATATATTATAATATTATCTATTTTATGTTACCTACATATAAAAAAACAAAAAACACTATACGTCTTATAACATTTATATGTTAAACGTATTACTATTTTTTTTGAATTACGAATGTGCGTGTAGTAGGTATTTAACTATAGGTATTGTCTACATTATTATAATATATTTGGTTATACCTAAACTTTAAAACATTTTTCTATATATAGGGTGTTTGCTATCTTTTCGTATTTTATTCGAAAATGACCACGAAACTTTTAACTTTTAAGTGTAGATACTTTCCTTACTCAGAATTTTTAGACTACATTTAGGTTCTTAAGACGTTATTTTAATAAATATTGATGTTTCTATAACAATTTATCTCTTCTCTTCTTAATGGTTCAATTGATGATTCTGATCTTCTATCTCTTTTCGTAAGGCCATCACTCTATATTTTATTTCTTTTCTCACTGTATACAAACTACAATCACAACCATCCTCATCATAGAATGCTTCGTTTCCTTAATTCCAAATTTTGATGCATTTCTTTTATTGTTTTTTGTAGCCATTATTCATTTCGTTACATGTGCCATTTTTAATTATTGTATATTATACTATTATCAACACTCATAATGCAATATTATTCTCACTGTGAATATTTTCATTGAAATTTTATAAATTATAATCCATGCAATTACCGTTTGGCGTCAAATAAATAAATATATTGTCCCTCTCAAATAGGTGTTTTGGGAGTTGTGTACTAAATTAAATAGCTACTGTGAATGTATAAAGTACAATTAAATGTTTCGAATTCTTAAAACGCAAAATAGGTTTTCGATTACATTAGCTATAGCTAATATTAGGTCATAATGTGTTTTATACGAATAAAAAGTAATCACTCTGTATAAATATATATGTAATAAATAAGACAAATAACAATAGCAATTATAAGTTAAAAAACTTTATAAATCTTCAGATAGATTAAAAAATGTATACCTATATAAGTATAATACTGTCTATTACATAATAATAATTATTTATTAGTATTATCATTTATCTATATAGTGTTGGTATTAAAGTATATTACAATTAAAATGTTATAGATTTCAAAACCTAACCTATATTATATATAAATATAAGTTTCAATCGATAACTAATTATGATATACGATGTCAATACAGGTAATAATAATTGTATATTTGTATGCACAGTCGCGACTTTTTTTAAAAGTTATAATTTTTTATGTTAAACATATCTATATAATATGCAATACCATTAATACCACATATTAGGTTAATCGGCGTGTTATATGTGTACATTGTACATAGTTCATGGTAATATTTATATTTACATAAATTTTCGGTCTATCACAAATTCACGAATACAATAGGTAGGTGTACTCATGAGCGTAGGAAAAAAATTATTATTATGGAGATTATTGTACTGTTTAGAGTAAATACATAAGCGTGAGGTCATTTTAAAGATTTTTTTTTTTTGTTAATTTTATTAATGTAGATACATCTTAAAACGTTCTACCTACGCTTTCGTTAATAACCCAGTATTCAAAATTATTAATATGCCAAGCATTATAAGTTATAGTATATACAGACACATAAATCGAAGATTCCGGAATGACTAAAAAATAAACACATTTTGTAATTTAAAACCGGAGTCTAGGACTTTTCGACGCTGCTAATTTGGTGATGCCGTTTGGACGACCGTCGATTTAGACGATGCTATTTGGCGATAGCAGCAAAAATATTGTACGTACCCTGTTTATCGTTTAAATATTATGATAGTTTTGATTGTACGTTCATATATAATCACGCAGAAGCTGCCAATAGATGTCTAGTAGTCATCCAACAATATGAGCCATTAAAAATTGTTTAAAAAAAATTCAAGCAGGATTAGATGTCCAAAATAAACAATTGGTTACAGGTGATAGTCCGCCAAAAAAAACTAAAATAAGACAAAGACACCGATAACAGAATATTAAAATTAAAAATAATATTTTAACATTCCTTAGAGGTATAATAATAAAGCTCTTAAATATTTTTTTAAATTTAATTATTATTATTGAATTTAATTTATGTACATACCTAATATTATATTTTAATAATACGATTAAATAAATACATTGTAAAATATAAATATAGCTTGTATAAAATTATTTATTTATTTTTTATCACCGAAACGGCATCGTCATATAGTCTAATAATCTATCGCCGAAAAGTCCTATTTAACCACGATTTATATGGTACCTACCTATAGTTATCAAATTATAATATTATACACTCACACACGATAATATTTTTTAAATTATTTTACACAAATGTAATAATGCAAAGCTAAATTGTTATTTTGATATCATTATATAATATGTTTAGCAAACACAGGTAGTACGAGTTCACTAAATATATCGACTATTAATTATTATACCTAGGTACATAATGTTGTGTTTTATTCTACTATGAGCGGGCATTCTTGAATGTTTTACGATTTTTTATGAATTTGCGATTATTTAAGTGTGACGACAATGCGTCATCGACACCTTGTGTGTATATAGATATTATATTATAAGTACCTATCTATATAATATAACATATTATATTATTATTATTTTTATTATATAGTTTCCGTTATACATAAAAAAAAAAATTATACTGATCATAAATATGTATATATTCGATACCTGCTGATAAAAATAATAATAATACAATGTGTACATAATGATTAATATTTGGTATTTCGGTTTCGATAATCTTGATAATGTCGGTGACGATGTAGTGTCTGACTGTTATATATGCGTATATGATTGTATTTACGAGGGTGCCATTCCGGTATCACATTTTTTCACCTGAAATATTAGTTTATTTTTCAAACATAATTTAATTTCGTTATCAGCCAACTCATACAATTACATCGTACAGCGTACAAGAGACAGAACGTATTATGTACGAGTAGTAAATTTATGTTTTCCTATTGAGATTTCATACGAACCCAATAAACAGACTTATCTATAGACTGATAAAATGAATTTATTACAATAAAGGTGTGGCGAAGGACAATTACTGACCATAGTGAGTTTTATCTATATAGTACAAACTAGGCACATATTATAAATAAATTGAAATAAATTCAAATTGAATCAGGCCTGTATACAAAAGGGGGGAACGATCGTCCTCATGGATAATAATTTGTACGTATTTAACCATTGAGGAACTATTATTATAAATTATAAAGATAAAGATAAAGTAACAAATTTAAAAAAAAATATTTATCATTTTATCATTTTCATACTTAACATAAGTTTCGATAATTTATTGGTACCTAGATAATATACAACGCTGAATTAAATACAGTAAGTTTTGAGTAAAAATAAATTATTATTTTATAAATAGTAAGCATATATATATTGGTGTATATTAGTATACATAAAACCCATTTCTATTAGTAAGTAGCCCTAATTATATCGGGTCTTCTGATAAGAAAAATGGCCCCAGTATGCGCCTGATGAATATACATACATAATGTATAATATAATAATATACAAACACATACATATTATGCATTTGTACATATAATATTCGTATTGAAATTAGGATAATAATTTAAAAAAGATATTACATTTTAAAAGATATTTTTAAAAAAAACTGTTTTAATATAACAACAAGTTTACAAAAGAGTAAAAGACTATTGTCTACTGAGTCATAATATCGACTTTATAATATTATGTAGTTAATAATTGAATATCATGTTAAATTATATTATTTTAATGAATAAATAAAAGTAGTTATATACAGACTATAAAAAACAATTCTATATAAGTAGTATTATAAAAAATAAATATTATTATTAAATAATAAGAATATTATATCATTTAAAAATAGTGTTCCAGTATTTCTGTAATAGTAAAAAAAAATCATTTCGCGGTAACATCGTTATTAGTTTATAACATGTAAATTGAAAGTTCTTAGAAATAACTAATTAACTAATATAATATTATATAATCATATTATGAGTATAACAATAATGAAAATGAACATTTTAATAATTTATCTTAAAAATAATTTGCCCAATAATAATCAATAAAAGTAGTAACTATAATACGAGTAAACATTCAACTAATACAACTGTAAGTGTGTAACAGACTATATGTTTGCGTCATTAAGCAGTAAATGAGGGGGGAGTTATAATAATAATAATTTTGAATGATAATTAAAATAATAATTTTAATATTTAATAACTGTTTGTTTTTATACTTTGATAAACATTACATAATAATACAGTTAACTACTGAGTTTTATTTGTTTACTTGTCAAATGCATTATTTAACTTATTTTTAATGTTTGATGTTAATTTATTAATTGCTGTGTATTATTTATTTGAAAAGTGAGACTCGAATACGGAGATTTAAAAAATTGCTAATATCGTTAAGAGACAAATCAATAATAGACAAAAATCATTATCCTATGTTTGTCTATAATTATTTATTTATTAGTTATTAGAAATGCCCTCGAATTCCTTTAAAAGCAGTTACAAAATATATTTATTTAGGTAATAAATATTATTATTATCTAAATAATACACAACATATTTTAATTTGTTAAATTATTAAGCGTGTTTTCGCGAGAGGTACGGAAAGCAAAATGTTTACAGACTGTTTACTGATACGCATTAGTTTAGATAACAAGTTTATGCATCGCCAAAACGAGTGAAAACTGATAATACAAATTTAAATCTTAATCACTTATTAAAATATCTATTTTATTTCACGACACTACGACACTACATTACAAACTATACATTTAAGAATTTTATCCTGAGAAACTATAAGTACCTACATATTATTTTTCATATATTTTAATTTTTTTAACTGTTGATACGAGTACATAATATTTGTATAGCATTACCGAGTGATTAGATCAATCACACATTTTAGCACCCAAGAGTGCAGGTTCGACTTCCGGGATATGGTTTTTTGCGTGTGGTAGTCTCTAGAAAACCAATTATTCGAAAAAACCACAATTATTTGGCAGTTTTAGTTAAGTAAGAACCACTTAACTCGACCCCTTACCATGTGATGATTGTTACTAGCCAGGTAGCATAGAAAGTTGATAAAAGAGATAAAACTACTTAATTTATTATAGATAAATTATATATATACTGCTGGTATTAAATACATATAATTATTATTAATATTAAAATTTAAAATGTCAAATTCAAATATTTTTCGTCCTTTCAATAATACAGGACAACACAATACATTTACCTATACCCGTGGTTATACAATATGGATATTTTGTTAATGTATATTTCTAAAATTCTAAAATTATTATATAATATTATAAATATACGATGTTTCATAATTTATTATTATATATTCATAGTGATTTGAAACACTATCTAAAGATACGTAATTACAAATTACTATTACGCACAAGCTCTTATTCAGACCCAGACCATGACCTAGCTATAGCAAACAGTTAAAGGATGCCAACAAGCATACATATTACATACAGAGTAATCAGAATTTCGTATTACAAAAATTGTAATGAACTACACACATTTTTAATGTTGTTTCCGTCGATTTTATAACACGAAATTCTGATCACTCTGTATGTTTTTATGATAAAAATAATATACACAACAATCGGTTATTTGACTACAAACACTAAGGAGATTACCGCTTACGTCATGTACATACTTGCGGTTTCATTTATATTGAAAGATAAAAAAGGTCACATATTTTTTTAAAGTATAATAATTATTGAATAAATATCAAAATATACAGAACGAATTGTATTGTTAATTGTTTATAATATTATTTTTATGTCTGTATATAGACAATAGACTATACTTTAAGTTGGTGTATTAATGCATTAAATTGTGTTTTATCATATTATAGTTTTTAATTAAAGCAAAAACAACTTCGCAAAAAATATTTAAGTTTTACTCTTCCACGCGTTAAAAAAAAATTAATAACTTATGAATGATAACATTAACATTATAAACGTTACAACAAATTTGTGTTTGACACATACAGATACAGGTACATAAGTTACAATTTTAAAATATAAAAAAGTGTTACAATAATTATCGTCTACGGCTCATGATCATCATTTTCAGTTGTTTGTCGAGTATAGATAATGTAATATAATATTCTAGTCATAAACCCATTTTATGTTGTATTATAATAATATAGTCCGTATTACATACCTATAAACATAATATATATATATATATATATATTAACTAATTTTTTAATTTTTAATTTTTTACTGTAAGTTCTGTTCTATATGTTAATCTTGTTTTTACCCGTGATTCCAGTGTATTGCAGCCTAACACGATATAAATAAATAAATAATAATATGTTGTTAAAATATGTTTTGTAACTAATGGGGGTGACTGACTATACCGCATAGTATCTATATATATTAAATATAACACATTTTTCAATCAAATATTTTGGTTGGGTAGGTATACATATTATATTCTTTCGGTATGTAATGTCTCACGGTCGTTAGTATAGCTATCGTTATTTGCCATCGTCTAGACTTGTTTTGATGTCTAAAAGGATTTTTTTGTTACTACCTATCAAAACTATTAAAGAAAATTAATGCTTAAAAGCTTGTAATGTAAAAACCTAATTTTCAAATACATGTTTTGGCAGATGTGTCTCAGATCATAAAACAACTCTGTTTGATAAACGAAAATACATCTTTGCAAGTATTGTTTAGGATTAGACAACTTTAAACATATTACTATAATAATACTTAAAATTTAAATAAGTACACTCTTACAAAATATGTACTTATAATTTTAAATTTCGAGAAGATAAATATAATAATAATGAGAGATAACTATATAAAGTACTAAAATTCCAACAAGACGAAAAAATTAGCTAACCAAAGGTGTAAATAATAATTCGATGCAATTCCACAATATAATATTAATACTGAAATACTTACAATTATTATTATTCTATAAAAAGTAATTTTTAGCACTGATGCAAATAATAAAAATTACTGTTTTGTGACAATACAAATTTAATATTAGATATAATATGTTACAATCAGGGCCGTAGAAAGGAATTTCGGGCCCCGGTACAAAATTTTTCTGAGGTACACGTACATGGTAAATGGTTAAAATACATTTAGGTACATTTAATATACTATTAATTATTATGCATATTGAAATAATGAAATTTTATTTTATTTCTTGTTATTAATAAATGATAACAAAAGCGGGAAGGTCGATTTCGGACGAAATTAATGGTTTATTATATATAAACTATAATATTTGAATGCAATGATTTAAAACTCAATCAGATATACAATATATCATACTGATAATCCGTTCCTAAATTAGACCACGTGTGTAGACTACCTATGCGAATACTCAAAAAATTTAATAAGTCCCTGCGTTAAAAACTGCATAATTATTATTTAATATAAAATTCACGGCAACTGCAATTTTATCATTTTTTGGTAGTTTTTCATATCTCAATGGGAAACTTTTGAGAAATTCGAAAATATAGTAAAATACCAAGTAGATGCAATTTGCAACCGAAAGCATACCCTATTTATAATATTGGTAATCAGACCATTATTTCTACCTAAAAATTGTTTTCAGACATAAAAAAAAACATCTTTGAAAATCAAGACATTTCTCGCTTCGCTCAGAATCTAAAATTATAAATAAAATATTGTGTAAATATAATATTATGAATATAAATAAATACATATTTATATTTACAAGAATTAATACAAAATTATTTTATTTTAAAAGCAACTATTTTTGCTCTTTTGCCTGTAAAATGTAAAATTATCACGGATAATTAATAATTATAAATTATATAAATTATTACATATCTGTTGATATTTTATTCTAAATGCCACAGATATATTATTATTTTACTTTATGTACAATTTAATTTTCTTTCGAACTCAATGCGAGTTTGAAAGAAAAATAGTAGACGATATTGTATAACAAGAAATCATAATGTTATTATTGATTAATTATTATTCACTTAAAAATAAATAGCTCGTAAATTTAATATACGAAATTGAAATATATATGAATTTTTGGATGAGACTCGTAATAATTTAAATTTAAACAAAATATTTTTTAAAGACGCTACAGACCCTGGCAAAAAGCTTCTCAGTCCTCCCTGACATAGTGACATCGTCACTGGTTACAATATACAAAATAAAATAATAAAATAATTTAAATATATATTTATATTATATTATATCTTATTTAAATACAAAAATATTTGTTTTTAAAAACAAACTTTAAAATAAAATTATAATAATTTTTATCTATAATTACAGCTATTTATCTTATTATAATTCAATGTTTTCATTACAATTATTAAAACAACTTCATACCTGTATAACTGTATAATAAGATATTTTAAAGTTTTTCATTTATTTGTTGTTTTTATCTTTCAACATTACTGCAAAATGATTAATAGATTAAATAATAATTACTAATATAAATTAATTAATAAAACGCTTTTTAAGTTAAATCACTGAATATTATTTTTTATAATTATTCCATATATACCTAAAAATTGCAAATAAAATTGTTTAAATAGTATAAATATGTATCAATATAGTATCTTTGGGTAATATTAATGTTCAAACGTTTTATTAAAAATTATTATTTATTAAAATATATTATATCAATCAAAATAATTATCAAATAATACAAAAACGAAAAGAAGTCCATATTTTGCTTTAATATTATCCCTAACTAATAATAATACTAGCCAACAAAAAATATAGCAAAATCACAGCAACGTAGTAGAACTCAATTATAGTTTTTAAACTTACTGTTTAAAACGTTTTAACATTTTTGTAAAAATTAAAGACAGAAACATTTTTTACGTTCTATAAATTTTTATGGTCTATGTAACCCGTGATTTTTATACATATTAATATTTCCTAACAAAGTTATTTGTTTTTTGAATTTTTCAATTAACTATTATAAGTTACTATAATATAATATTTTAAGATGACATTTAGTAATACGTGTTTAAACTGTAAGTTCAACCCTATAATATTATGTTTACAAAAATTTAAAGTCGTAATTATATTATTCATTACTTCATTATCAGATTAAAAATATTTGTTCTCCAGGCTGTATATATGTAATAACGTCATCTATACATATAGGTTGTATACTATTATATTTTAGTTTGTGTTAAAATGATCTGTTGCTGTGGAGATCAAAATTCACTTATACTCCAATTCATTTGTTTTTAAATATATCTTATAACAAGTTTTAATTTAAATCTAGTAAAAAATATACTTACTATTGTGAAAATATTATGATACATTTTTTTTTTTTATATATAATTTATTACAATATATTTTAAGTGCACATATTCATTATGTCTACAGCATTTTTTGAATTTCTTCCTGAAAGCACATTTAGTGTCATATATTATATACTTTACAATAAAGTCTGTTGTAATCTCTCTGATCAAAAATCAGAATAATTATATGTTATGAAAATAATAGATGTAACTATTTGATTACGATAAATGAAAACGTATAAATAAAATAATAATCGCCATAATTCTATTAGAACATATGAAACTCTTGGTGATAACTTATATGATTATAATAAATTTTATTAGTTAATACAATAAATATAGGTCTGTGGTATGTTTTTGATTGTAGTTCGAAAACGTTTGATTTCAAAATTTTTAAACTACATTTACGTACCTACCTAGTTTTGACTTCTTTTAGTTTAATAATTTATAGGTACTTTATATATTATGCAATACAAAAACAAAAAAATATATATACAAATATTGTAAAAATAAATAGTATTCTTTCAACTAAATATATAATATAATATTAATATAATTGTTTAATTTTCTTTAAAATTCATACTTTTTTCAATATATTTATAATGATTAATAATATATTATAACTATGTTTTTCATATTTACTCGCTATTTACTTATACTTATACAGTTTTACTGTTATACTTATATACTTTGTATTGTACAATGCTGGGCATCAACGAGTTAAAAAGTATAAGGTAAGTAAATAATTTTTTTTATAAAGTATTATATTAAATTTTATACTTCTAAATATGTAGCCATGTATGTAGGTAACATAAATATAAATTGAAGGTAAAACGAGAATATATATATTTTAAATTAAATTATATTATAAGTAACATTCAGGTATATTAATTTTTAAAGATTAATATATATTTAACTTTTCTAATTAGTTTACTTTTGTTATCAATTTACTAAAATTAAAAGTAACTTATAACTTTTAATTTAACTTAAACATTTCTAGAATAACTCAATTTAAAAATTTTAAAAAAGAGTTAACTTGACCAGCATCGACTATTTGATTGTGGTGAATTATTATCGTTATTATTTATTCTGTCAAAAACATAGTTTTTTTTTTTTTTTTTAATATTTATTTTACTAGTTAGTAGTTTTTATTGCCAAACGAAATATGTACTAAATTGTGTATGGCCATACCACGAAGATAAGCTCGCTGCTAATGGCTACCAATCCCCTCGTGTTATACATTCCAAAGGACATGTACTTTTTTATCAGCACTCATCGAAATAATATCGACAACCCTACCCTTGTCCGTGATGGTCAGCATATTGTATAAAAAGGGCTACTAAACAACCCCATAGGCACACTAAGCAGTCAGACTTTGAAGATACTACAACTCTGTCAAAACCTGTATACCCGTGTACCTCATCTGTAAGTACAATTTTTCGTATTTATTTACTTATAACAATATTATTTTAAGTCGTCGTTTTTAATTAATTTTGTTGTAATTATGATCGTATAAAATATTATATAGTAGATACCTATTTAATAATAAAAAGTGTACTCTGTTGTGTTATATTATATACAATAATATTTAAATATATTTTTGTCGGTTTAAATTTGACTATAATAGTTGGAATGATTTTTATTTGTATTATAGTCTTTAATACCTATTATTTATTTTGATTTATATTTTATGTTACGCGTGTTAAATCGAATAAATAATTTGCGTAAATTTACGATTATCAATCTTTTAATCTTGCGTTTAATTGTACATTATTTTTTTAGCTAAAATTTCAGTCATGAAATTCTACGTAGTTTTTGGTGTTTTGGCAGCTTTGGCTTTGCACGCTCTTGCCGATGAAACCAACGCTAACGCTCCAGCAACAGTCGCAGCCGCTGATCGAACATCAGTTGCATCAAAGACCACTGTAGCCACTCCCAGCGACGGTAGTAGTACGTTACTTTATTCCATTAAATATTTATAAATTTACAATAATATATAATTAAAATTTAAGTGTTATTAAATAAATTGTTTCCCCTTACACTCATCTCTACCAATTATAACTATTATCGGATATCGTTGAAATGAATAAACTGTATTTAATAAAAACAGTCATTAATCTCATAGATAGAACTCGTAGATTTAATTCTTATAATATACGTAAAACATTAAATGTATAATTATTATTGTAGTAAATTTTAATAATCTTAAATATATATCTAATATATTTTTAACGTTTGAATGTTTAAACGAGGTCTAAAGAAAATCAATTTAAATCAATTTCACTGTCGAACTGTTTTCATATACAGATTAAAATTAAATAATTTATTTAGAAAAATATGAACATCAGAATTTGTGTTAATATAATTTTATTCGACTTTTCGTTTTTTAAACATTTTTATGTCACTGAATCAATACATATTGGTATGAGAAATAATATTATCGTATTTATCAAGTATTTATCGGAGGGAAAAACTAAATTTTATTATAACATATTTTATAAGATATTTTAATTATTACAAATTATTAAATAAATTTATAGACATATAGTGTTACAACTATTTTAATTTCTAGCGTTACACTATTGTCTATTATGGTTAATTTGGTTTTAACGTTTATAGTTTTATATACCATACAGGCGGATTCACGCTTTATCGTTTCATTTACGTTAGTGTGTTATCACTTACCAATGTTAATTTTAATATTTTTATAACAGTATGAACAAAGCATATTGCCTGCGCAACACTACACGATAAAATGTGAACCTCCTTTATAATCTGTAGTTGCTATTGTTATTTTATTTATTCCAATCGAGTATTTTAATATAATTCTAACTAAATAAATAATTCTTCGTATAATAATAATAATATTAATAAATCACTTTTAGAATACCAATGGTCCGTGTTACCAGCCGGTTATACCACAGCTTTGGCAACAGGAGGCGCTATCGTGGTCAGTGTTGTGGTATTGTTGGCGATCGCAGCCGTCGTCAGCCCATTGTTTGGCTACAGACTTTGTCAAATATTCAGCACTTGCGACGTGCCTGCCGGTACCGGGTATTCCGCAGACAATTTCGCAGGATACGGATCGTCATCGTCTCAGTATCCGACATTTAAGAAAAGGTAAAAGCGCAAAACCAAAATATAAATAGGATGACAAATAAATAGATTTTTGAAATTTCACGAAATATATTTTCATTTGGGTAAAAAATGAAAATAAAATCAGTAAATGTACTGTCTTTTATTTTAAAAATCCACGTTGGTAATCAAAATGATATTTTTCTTAATCGGCATGACAATATTTGGGGGCGTTTAATAAATAAATTAAATATTCTCATTCATAATTAATTACCTATTTTTAACAAAAATGTGTTAATAATTAATTAGTACTTTTAATCTCAATAAACGCGTTAATATGTATGAAGGTATTATATATGTTTGTATTGAAATATTTCATTACTACGAATTAACTATAACAAATAATAATAATATATATTTATTCATGACGAGCATATCGTAATAATAATCGATATTATATTGTGAAATTATAATAATTGTAACTTTGTTCACTTTAGATCCATCGAGTACGTCGGACCAATCTTGCAAGCTTTGAATTCAGCCTATGAAAAGTACGGACACGGTGCCATTCCATTGAACTTGGACATGAAGAAATTCAACGGACAATAATCTTCTTAATATTAAAAAATACATAATAATAATAATATTGTCTATTATAATATATCGAATTGGCGTATATCTGCACCAATTTTACATCAATGTTTCACAATGTTTTTTTATACATTTAATTTTAAGTCGACGCTGATTGTAATCACTTATTTAAATATAATATACGATATTGTGTTTATAAAAACCAGTGTCACTCGCAAACAAATAATTATACTAATAATATATAAAAATAAAACAAATAGTTAAACAAAATTTATAACTCTAAAAACAATATTGTAATCCTAATCCTAAATTAAGATGTGTTAGGTAGATACCTACACATTATATAACTTATAAATAAAAAACGAATATATGGTAATAAATTATGGTATAATATTATATTATTCGGGCCGGTATTTATTGATCGATGAGTATCTATGGTTGTTACCTATATTATATTTGTACAAATTGTACCTAGGTGTATATCATTATATCCATTGCCAGAGTCATAATGTATTATATTCATGTGGTTAGTTTCGATCTTCTCGCCAATAAAATCATCTTTTCTTTTTCCTCTTCCTTCTGGTCGATGCTTATTTGCGAGCGAATACTGTGCACCAGCGCGGCGTTCTGTTTCCGGCTGTTGCTCACTGTCCGGTTGAGCGTTGGCAACCGTTTGTGCATCTCTTTCTCCACCCACTTCAACATGGTGAGCACCGCGTCCGGACCGGACAGCCGGAAGTCAGCAGCGGTCTGCACCATCGGAGACGGGTCCACGCGGAACGTGCACGCGATACCCTGCAGGGCCAACATCGCGTCCTCGTTACCGGCGTAGATGACCCGCACACGTTCCGACCAATCCACGCCGTACGTGGTGCGCAGTATGTAGATGGACGCGCGGCCTTGGTCCCACGTGATCGGCGGCTTACCCTCAATGGCCAAGAAACCTTGGTGCGGTTCGAATCCCGCGTTCTTGAATATCTCTATGGCTCTGCGTTCAAGCTGTTCCCGTTTCGCGGGCGGCGCCTCCCGGTAATGGTACGTCAACATGACACCCTTGTTTTCCACCCACGCGCCCTCTTTGCACACCTCGTCTACGAGCATTTTCTGCAGCCCAGACACCCTCTGTTCGTACTGTCTGGGCACCGGGTGAACGAAATTCGTGCCGTCCGGGTGCAGGATCTCGATGCCATGGCTACCTGCGTACGTGATATTCTCGATTCCCACCATGGACTTGACGTTGTCCAGCGTCCGGCCGGATATGATCGCGATGTTTACATCCGGCATGCGCGTGAGCCGCTGCAATACTTTGATCGTCTCTTCGGACATGATGGCCAGGTCCGGGTGTGACGTCAGGTGAGTCAGCGTGCCGTCGTAGTCCAGGATCAGGCTGAGTTTGCCCGCGCCGGCAATGTGATTGCTCAGGTACATGTCGAAGTCGTCCAACTGCAGTTGCATGGTTTTTGGCGGTCCCTCGTCCTCGTCCTTCAGGGCACCCATTGATGAGAAAAACGACGTCATCCAATAGTTGACGTCCAACAGCTGTTCGCGGTGCCGCAGCTGCGTCATTCGGAGTTCGCGTTCGTCAAGTGGCATTTTCAGTGCCCGGTTCAGAACGTTGGCCATTTCATCCAGTTCATACGGGTTGACCAACAGCGCCTCGTGCATGGTCCCTCCGGCCCCGGCGAACGGAGACAGGATCAACACACCTGGCGTACGGATCTGACAGGCGACGAATTCCTTGGCCACCAGGTTCATACCGTCCCGGAGCGGCGTGACCAGAGCTACCGCACAGTCCCTGTACAACGCTGCCAATTGTTCTTGGCTTAGACACCCGTAAATGTATCGGATCGGAGACCAGTTGGGCATTGAGAAACGGCCGTTGATGCGCCCGATGAGCAATTCGGTTTCGTCCTTTAATTGTTTGTACTCCTTGACATCCGTCCGTGACGGCACGGATATTTGCAGCAACACAACTTTCTCCCAAAACTCGGGATATTTTTCGAGGAACTTTTCGAATGCCAGAATTCGGTGCACCAGACCTATGCAATGTATAATACGTATGTTTTATGTACTGTATAGATTTAACAAAATAATCATATTATGTATAAGGTCGGTCTAAATGACTAAATCCTGCCCTATAAATGTACAAGGGATGATCTGCGAAATTTTGTGTTACAATAATAATAGAGATAACTTTGAATACGTGTGTAATTCGATCTATTTTTGTACATGAAATTCTGATTAATCCCGAGTTTATTTTTTGTAATATTTCGTATTAGACACTTTATAATTTAGGCCATAAATTCATTGTAAAAAAAAAAATTACTCCATACGTCACTAATTTCAGCCATTAGTCACTATACACTTTATAATTTCGTATCACATAACCGATTTGGTATTACACACAAAAATAGGCCCTGGGTCAATCCATGTACAATATGCAGTATTCGATACAATATTTAATATATTTAACATTATAATATTATTACCTTTAGTGTAATCTAGCCTGTCCACACCTAATATGACTTTTACGTCATCAGACATATTCAAAAAAGCTGGCGCCTTCTCGGACAACTGCACAAAACGTTCGAAAGGTATACCAATAGGAAGGGCTTTTATTTGTATGGTACGTCCGGCGAGTTCAACCAACATGTTTGTTCGGTCAACACGACATCCGAGTCTCCGACAACAACAGTCGATGAAATTCAAACAGTAATCTTCGATGTGAAACGCAGCGAAGTCATACGCTATATTGTAAATATATTATTTTTATATTAATAATTGGCTATATACTTATATTATAGGTAATAACATTACCTAACATTCCCTGGAGAACTTGATCGTCCCAGGGCAACAGTCTCATGATATCCCACGACGGGAACGGTATATGCAAGAAAAACCCGAGTTTACACCGAAGGTTCTCTTCTTCACACACCTGTCGGATTTTAGTTGCAGTTGTCAGTAATTGATAATCATGAACCCAGACTAATGGAACCGTATCATGATCCCCTGCATCGTCCAGAGTTTTAATGACATTCCTTAGGGCGTCTATTGTACAATCGGCAAACTTATCGTTAACTTTGCAGTATGTCTAAAAAACAAAAACACGTTTAACTTAAACCTATAATGCTATGCAATTATTATTGTTATGCTTAACCTACCTTCCAATCTCTGGAGACAAAATTCGCACGGTCTGGCATTGAATGGAATAAAGGCCAAAATGTGCCATTACAACAACCGTTATAGAATTCTTCAAATTCCGTTTTATCCAAGTGCACTGGAATAATCTGTAATATAATCATAAATTATAAACATGGATTATAAAATACAAAAACTAAGAATATCTGAATATCTGATTGGCGACTACGCGAAAGCTGAAAGCTTATGATAAAACACGAAATGGAAAAGTAATAAAACCATTATTAGGTATACGTATATAAACCTACCTATATTTTATGACCGAGTGATGTCATTGGATATTTTCTGTTAAAAATGCAAACATCCAGACATGCGTGTATAATTACAAAAAAATGGATAACATGTCAAAAGCGAGGCAGGTATGCTTTTTTATTATACACAAAAATTTATAAATTTTTATTATTATTAATATTATTATTATTTATTTACTTGACTAGATTTAAGTCCAGCAGTCGGAGCTTTGTCTTCTGGGTCGGATTCTGGAATCGGGTCATTGGGTTTTAAATCAAACGAACCAGACCATCCAATCCAGGTGCCTTTACATTCGACAACAACTGGTGCGACAGCAGTTACAAGACCACCAGCACTGCAGATATATTACGATTGGATTAAGCAATTTATTTTAACTAATATTCTTTACTGTATAATAAATATCTTCGTAGAAACAATTAAAGTTAAATAATATAATGTTAATACCTATTATAATACGACTATAGTAAAATATAGATACCTATTATATTTACATTAACACTTAATTAATTTCAGCAAAATAGTTGAACAAAATAATTAAATTGCAGCTTAAATTATTATTATCTGGTTGATATAATATATAGTTTTGTTCAAATAACTAACTAACTAAAAAATTACGTTTTTTAAGATACATTTATATTGATTTGTCTACTAATTTTAGGATCTCGGAGTCTGAAAAATTGTTTTGTATTTATTTTCTTTATTATGAAAATTGAATATTTGTAAATATAATACAAAAATGTATATATATACACTAAAAAACTTTAAATACGTAATGTTAAATATTTTTTTACGCGAAAATGTTATAATAATTAAATTGAATATTACAGAAAATACAATTACTTAATATTATTAAAATAACAAATATATACTTATTAATTGTTTACCTTTGTTTTCGTATTAATTCACCATCTGCGTTTTTACTTAACACGAATGGAAGTCGATTCGAAACAACTATCAGAGGACCATTGATATCTCTCTTTGTATTTCCCATGGTGGTTAAGTCTGAAACGAATAAATAATTTGTCAAACTAAGGTAGAAATAAAAAAAAAATTATGAAATAAATCCAACTGGAGTAACACCTTTTAAGTCAAACGGATGAAAACACAGTGAAATTGCATTTCTTTTAAACCCTATTTATCCAAATGGAAATTTGTTATTTTTCTCTCTTTCTCTCTCTTTCTCTCTCTCTCTCTCTTATAATCGAAATTGTGATGAAGCCATTTCAAAGACAACGTTTCAGTCTCACTATTCGCAATGGAATTGAATTCTCACGCACGCACACACAAACATGTACTGTGTACATCGTATAATAATATATGACAAACTGCGAATTGGAAGGTGTACAGTAGTTGTACATAATATATCGTCACCACAATAGTTCACTAATTTGAATGATAAAACAGTAATTTAGATGTTTATACAGTGTCACTGCCAAGACCGAGCCTAGTAAAACGAATATATTGTCTTAACAATTGCATTCGTACATTATAATATTGCAGTGTGTGTATACATATTAAACGATAATACATCATTAATTTAAGGTATAATAAAGTTAAGCAGGTAGTTAAATATTATATTAGTAAATATTATAATAATATATTATTATTATTATAAATTCAGACATTCTTTACTGTGGAAATAAATTATTTTATAATTAAAGTACATAAAATATATTGTATAATATTCGTATTATGTATATTATGTATATTACATTTAGACATTAATAGTCAAACAAAAATTATGTTATGTGACTATTGATTACCTATACGCTATACCTATTAATCATAGTATCATCTGTATAATAGAATATATGCATTGGTCAAAAATAATTGTTTGAAGATTTAACAAAATAATTTAATTAGAGTTATAAATTTTTATTCGTATAATGAATGTTTATGACGTCATTTGATAACCTTGGTAAAAAAAATAAAAGGTACTTATAATAAAACCCATTTTAATAATTCAATATCACGGAAGAAATATGATAAGATACTATGTCAAAAACTGTGTACATACCTGCCAACTTTTCTCGTTAAAATTATTATCTATTTCAGATTAATTAATAGGTAGTAAATTAAATTACACAAATTATATGAGAGTTATCTCTAATGTATGTATAATTTGCAAATAAAATAACAATTTCAGCAAATAAAATCTCTGTCAAAAATATTTTGAAATGATTATTAGTAGCGTAATCCTATATAAGCTTAATAGTGGTAGTCTACTAGTTAGGTAGTATATGGTAAAATTATTATAAGACACAATATATTTATGTCGTCAATAAGCATTAAAAAAAACTGATAATGTTTTCGTAAACGGTTAACATAATCATTACAACACGCAATTATGTCCATTAAAAACACATTAAAGTAAATACTATATAGGTATATAGTTAAGATAATACGATAATTATTTAAAAATTTAAATATTTATTACCATTTTTTAAAAAGCGATTTTAACGAACTTTAAGTGTCTATGACCTACGAATTATAAGCGTGATTCAAAAAAATAAAAATCCACTATTAATTGAAATCATATTAATGCATCACGATAGTTGCATATTTATTCAAATGCATTTAAATATTGCATTGCGTTTCGATACTGCACAGAATAATAAATGGACAATTATATTATTTATATTTATAAAACTCGTTTATAAATGTGTTTTCGTTTTAATAAATCGATAGTTGAAAGTATGTACATAAAAAAACTCATTTTAATTAAATTCGTTTTGTTTATTATGACGTTATTTTAGTAAACAACAAAATAGTAATTATCCTTGTAAGTTTATCTACGTAATAATAAGTACAATGTCATGTTTACTTTAACAATTAATATCAAATATCAAATAGAGAATAGTTCTAAAAATTCGATAATTAATTACGACTTATTACAATTTATAATATTTCATAAGTATAGGAAATATGTTATCGCAGCTGTATACGTATAAGTCATACTACTATAATATATAGGTACCAGGTACGTAATAACGTCGACATTCTATTCTTTCAAATCGAAAACGCGATAAAAATTAGAAAAATGTACGTCACAAACGCGTATGATGGTATAAAAATGCGATCGACTCTTAGGTAATTGGTATAATATATTACATTGAGATATACTGGTAAGTATCTTACTTTGGCCGTTGATTCGGAATATGTTTTCCGCAGTCGAATCGGTGGCAGCGGGCATTTTGTAATCGACGACGCTAACCCGACGGCCGGACATCGTTAGATCTCAGATTAATAATAATTATTATATTCTATATTGTAACGGACAATAATTTATTTAACGTTAATTATTAGAAATTATATTACTTTTGATTATAATGAAAATTACAAATGTTTGGAACTTAGATGCGTTAATTTACTTTGGCCGACTGCGACTACTGACTGTCCGTCTGTACGCGGCTCGCTTATTATATATTAATAAATGAGCCTATAAATTCTTATCGGAAATCGGAACTACCTATCACCGCGTGTTATTATAGAATCGAAGACAATTAATAGTATTAATAACAATATTATTTTATACGCATGGTCGTCGCGTGCGTTTCGGCGTGTTAATACGGAAGAACGGTTGAGAATATAAAAACAATAATATATTTAAAAAATCGAATGTTTGTAACATAATATTTAATATTTTACACGTTCGCTAAATTATAATTTGGTACGTAAAAGAGTAATAATATAAAAGTCCTTCGACAATACATTTATACACACCGCTCGTGTCCGCGTTTCGACACGACCGTCATCAGCTAAAATCGCGAATACAACTGCCCATAATGTTAATAATGATAATATTAATTTACCTGTTATGATATAACATCTCCTCATCTTTGCGTGCGTATATATTATAATGTATACAATTTTTTTTTTTTTTTTTTACAAAAACGTTTACGGTCACGGAGGCGAGTGTATAATATTATACCGCGGTTAAATAATATAAACTACAACCCGGTTAAACGTTTAAATAGTCGCAGTCTCGCGGAAGTTGTCGTCGTCGTCGTCTCAATAATGTGAAAGGGATTTAATATTCTATATACCCCGTGCAATCGTTGTAAACCTTTGTAATCGTATAGATATTAATATTGTGCACATTTAAAAGGTTATAATATTATATCAATTCGGACAATAGACAATTGTGCGTGGCGTTTTACAAATAGTCTCGTCGACGAATTTATAGCACATTATTGTATACAGAGTGTTCGAGCAGTACGGAGACAATTACATTCATTTTTCCCGGCCATTCAATGAAAATAATTATAATAATTGTATAAACGATTTTCGCGCTCATTATATTATAATCAATAAATAAGAACACAATATAATAATATACTTATAATACCAAAATTACTGGAAAATGTATATTTTATATTAAGTCAATTAGTCATAACGATCTTATCTGGAGAGAGAAGATGTCCTTTACTTTGTGAACACTTTGTATAGTTTAATAATTAATTTGTATTGCGCTATACCCTATACAGAGTGATTGTGGTGGGAACGATAACCCTGTTCTTGCGGTACTTCTCCCCATTTTTGTAGGACAGCGTAGATATTAAATATAATATAATTTGTAATTAATACGAAATTCCGTAAAAAAGCTTGTTACAATATATAATACGTATATATATATATATAAATTTATGTATCCGAAGTCAAGGTCACGTCTCGGCGGGTTTTGGGTCGCCTGAAAGTCTACATAGAAATAATATCGAATCCGGACTAAAACTAAAGTTAAAGTAACAATATTATAATGTTATTGTAATAATATAATATTATGATATATACGCAGTACGAAATTCATTAGTACGAAAGAAGAAAAAAATTTTTTTTTAAAGTGTGTAATTATTATTATTATTATTATTATTTATTAAACATAATATATAATTTATTTGTGCAATTAGACATTGGCGAATAGCGCGAACATTATTATAATAATATTATTAGAATACATTTCGGTATAACGCGCGAGTATTGGGTATAACTATAATATGCGAACAACAATAATATGATTTTAATATCCAATTAGATTTCTAAAATTAACATAAACGACACAAACACGAGGTTAAAACCGATATTTTTATGGTCTCCTTTTCACTCTTTTACTTCTCTATAATACAATATAGCGTTTTCAGCGTTGATATTTTCCAGTTTTCTTCAGTTGAACAAATTATGTTTTACTTTTCGTTTACATAAATCGTAATAATTATTATAATGTAACTATATATCGCAACGACTCGTAATATTATTTATTAATAATTAAGTAATATAATTTCGAATAATAATAATATTAAAAAACCGACTTCTACCTGTACAAAACTCCTCTACATTACTATTATATTAGATTTGTCGTAAAAATAAAAATACATTTTACGCAACGTTTTAACGAGTATTATACTCCGAGATTAAAATTATTACGACGGGTTACATAAACTGCTATACGATTTAAACACGACGACATTATTATTAGGTCTATCGCCTGTATTATGTATTATTTGTTATTATTATTGTAGGTATTTGTCATAATACTATAATATTATTAATATCTAGTTAACAGGTGACAAAACATATAATAATATTATATTTTGTAATTCAACTGGTCGATAACCATCTTTGGACTTCAATTTCGTTACGACAACAATAACAAATAAATAACATTGGTAAAAGAATGTATATTACGCAGTTGACTCATGATAAACACTGTTAATATATCATAATAATAGTGATAGAAATATATCACATTATCATAATGTACTAATCACTAATGTGTATTTGTATATGATTAATATTATTGTTATGTAACAATAGTATTGTTTTAAATGAAAATCATCGATAAACGGTCAATAAACGGATTACATGTTATTGGAAAATAAATGCGTTTCTATTGTCTCGACTGTAAATATTTCAATCGAACTGAATATAATTTAATATTTAAGTTCAATTTTTCTGAACAGTTCACCAATGTAGAATGTCAATATTATACATTCTTTCTTACTTTCTCTTTCTCTCACTGTCGCCTATAATATTGTAAAATAATAATTAAAATTATTAAAAAATGCCCACTTTGCATAATCTAATAATAATAACTACGCGTATATTATGAATATACGTCAATGATGCGCAGGAGCGTGATCAAAGAAGATGATTAGGGTTTCAAGACCTTTTTTTTGTTTGTAAATTATTTTACAATATCATAATGTTTTTTTTTTTAACTTCTAATTACATGGATGCTATTTATCTAAATATCTTTATCTAAGGGTGTCCACAGGAATTTAACAAGAGAAATAACATTTTTTAATTTTTCAATTTTTATTTTCACGATCCGATTAGTATAAAATAAGTCTGTGAAATATTTTCTTTCATGGGTAATTCAGCAACGAAAAATTATTAAAAAATGTTTATTTTGTGACTTTTTATATGATGTAATGATTATGATAATAACTCAAAAAATTCCATGGGGAATCTGCCACTATTTCCTCCTCTAGGGACGTCATTGTTTGTATACATTATAGTATTATATGTGTTAAAAAATTAATTAATTTGTTACTGGTTTGGACAAATAAGAATTTTCAATAAGAGATTCATCTAGTAAAGTTATATGTACATATGGTGCTTATATAAATCTGTTTTGGGTGAAAAATAATAATCATCAATTTAATTTAAATTTGTATGCGTTTAAATTAAAACTTGAAACGATCCACATAAAATTGCGAGGAATTTTAAAATTTATATTCCCTCCTCAATTCCTCATATAAAAAAACTGTGTACGCCATAAATGATGCATAAATATACACTATATACAGTGGCTAATACTATGTATTATTATCATTATAATAATCTTGGAAATATGAATAATTGGATTTACTATACATCGCATTAACGCTAAACCATGCGAAAAAACATAAATAAACATCGATATAAACAGAACTCGATTTTATTTTGAAAAATACAACAATAAATCGCATAAGATCAATGAACTTTATTGTAGGTATATATATAAGCTGTAAGCACGTCATTAATAAGACAATTTCAAGTAGGTATACTACGTCGAGCTTATTGCAAACTAGGGTATTCATAACAGCTCTAGACTTCTCGAGTGTAACACGTTTTAAATTATATTTATGTTATTCAAAGTCTATAATTTAATTATTATATTATATTTTATAAGATCAATAATTATTTCAAACATTTGGAAATAACAACCGGTTAAACAATATGTCCATGTAATATTATATCGAATTCACATTATATTAAACATTTAAATATTATAATCAGTTAATTAACGAATTTATATAGTCTCGTCGAAACGTGAACTCTTCCATCACTGATGTCTGATAATATTACTATGATAACACAATATTATTGTACTGTATCGTATTAAATTATATATAATATGTACGTGCGTTGCATTCTATCGTACTTGTTTGGTATATATTATTTTAAGTAGAGATTGACAATAACAATTATTGTTATTCACTAAACCGATTAAAAATTGCAACGCAGTATTCGCGTAATCTGCTGCGCGTATATACGTATAGCTATGCAGGTATATTGTATATATTATTAAATATGTTTGTAAAACCGTTAAAACCATTAACATAGTAAAACAATTACTAGATCATTATTTTCTTCACCAATATAATATCAGTGTGTGTAACATGAACTATAATCATTAACACGTACATTATGTACAATCAGATAATACTTTAAAAACATAACAAATATAATATTTAACTATTTATTATTTTTCATAATATAGATCTATTGATGTGATTACATAAAATATAGTAAGATTGATATTGCAATGTGCAATATATATATATATATTATAACGTATATAATTATAAGAAGGAACAAAAATAATATGCGCAATAATGTATTAAGGTCAAAATGTACAAATTATCGATCGAAAATCGTTTAAATCGTATAATATTATTATATTGGAAAAATAATAATGTTATACAATATATAAAATATATTAATTTTGAGCAAGTCAAAAAACGAATCGGAAAAACTATACCCGTGGAGTAAATAATTATATATATATTATATATTATTGTAGTCCTTGATCAATTTGTGCGGAAAAAAACATATCGTTACGATATTATATTATTTATATTTGCTTAATACTCGATATTCCGGTTATTATTATTATTATTCTTATTATTATTGTTATTATAAAGGAATCAAACTACACAAAACAAAGTCTATATTATAATGATTATTACTTTGTTTTTGACCTATAAAATATGCTGTTATCTATGTTTACGTATATATTTACGAAATGCATTACGTATATTTTAGTATATATGTACATCATTACGTCTGACGTTATTGGCAAAAAATTATACTTAATACGTCTCAAGGATTTTTGCGGATTTTACAGTTGATCATGTGGGGGAATGTCAAGATATTTGCAGATCGAAAACGATGGTCAACACAGAATAAAAACAAACGTCAATACACTTAATATTACAATAACAGATAATAATATGTATAACGAGCGTGTTATATTTGACGACATGCAAAAATACAATTTAAAATTTTAAGCATAAAAATCCAGTTACTTACAGGATTGGGTAAATTTGGTCCATCGAGATTTCAATATTTTATCAGTCCATCTTTTTTAGTTTATCTTTTTTAAAACGTATTGTGTATACTTACCTATATTTATTGTTTTTAATTATTTTAGCAGATTTTATTTTGAAAAACATTATAATTATTGTCATATAACATTAATATTTTTATTTCAACACTTTACAAATGCAATTTTTAATGGCCTACTGATATTTATTTGGTAACTCGCCAGGTCAATCCGGACCTGGTTACTTATAATACTTATGTACGATATAATTATAATTATTACATGAAATTTATTAGTTGTTGACTTACAGTTATGAATTATAATTTAATCGAAATATATTGGAAATTGTTCAAACTATATTATTAATAGCTAGGTAATTAACTAAACACAATAATTAGTATTAACAATACCTACTTGAAGAAATTAAACATTTATTTTGAATTATAATATATAATATTCTTTAAATAATAATTTTTAAAAATTATACATAATATGTAAACAATATATTAAATAATACAAATTATTTTTAATATTCGTAGGAAATACGGTTAATTTTATACATCGTAAGAACGCAGAAATATTCAAATATTCATATATATAATATAATAGATACAGTCAGATCAAAATTTTGTGTTACAGAAATGGTGCGTATTGCATAGGTATAGTTTTCAATGTGATTTCAGTAAATTTTGTAATACAATTTAATATTTTAATATTAAAATTAATCATTTAATTTTTCAGCTTATTTTTTCATAATTGGAATAATAAGCATAATATTTATGTAATATAAAATATTAATAATATAACCATAGCAACACGCATATAATATAAAATATAGTTTTAATCGGTGCAAAGGCAATTGTTTGTTTTAGGAGGCCTGATGCCATAACAACTATGGTACTCGTTAAGTGTTAAGTAGTTGCCAGATCTGAATATTGATGTAAATTTTATTTAACTGTAAGTAGATATATCAAACACTTACTTAGTACTTACTTCACTACTTATGCAAGATTCATTCTAGTATTTTAAACAAATATTTTCGAACGTTTTATTGAAAATGAATTAACAACCAAAAAATATATTTTTAAAACGACTAAATAATACGAACAAATTGAATCTGAAATATTTTTTAGACCTTTTATAGACTAGATGACGGATTGTATTATAAGTAAAAATATAAAATATAATGTTTATGCTTCACACAAAAACAACTTTCTACACTAGTCCTACACTAATTATTGAGCTCTAAATAAAATTATATAATATTCTTATAACAAACGCACGCGTTTCATGCAAAACATTTAATAACAATATTTTATTATTATAATTTTCATACCGCACAACTGTATAATATGATACGAACCATTGGCAGTAGACATTGGGTATTCCGATACAATATTTTTTTTTCTCGATAGAACTATCACGATAAAACGTCAGTGGTGTACGTATAGACCTAAATATGCATATTATAGCCTAGAACAACAATACAATTTTAGATAAATCCGTTAAAAAAAGAATCCATCGGCGATGAATCACAACACTAACATTGAAGATAATCTACGATTATATTATAATTCGACATCATGGTGTGCAATAATATAATAATAATAACGAAATATAATATTATAATACTATAGGATGGCTTACCTTTAAAAAATCCCATTTCGACTCGTTTTTTGTACCGAAAAATACAATTATTATTTATTAATTTTCAAACGATATTTATAGTTTACACGAGTAAAACGACAGCGCGAATAATGTTTATTTATATAATTACGATATTTATTTATAATGTTATATTATTATCAGTCAACAATGTAAACATAATCTTTTGTAAAATAGGTATCTTTGCGTGCCGGTCGTGTGGTTGACTTCAGCGACGGGCGCGGGACTGCTGACGACTATAATGTTATATTATTGTTAAAACGCGTGTGTGCCGAGATGGTTCTCGCGCGCGGTATAACTTTATTTATTTATATTCGCGCGAACGGAATGGTTTTTGCGTAGTAAGCGAATTGTATACAAATTAAAAGTTTATAATAATCGGTCGATATCAATCGTTTGTGTCGAATATTATGATATTAAAATCGTTTTTGGTCACAGCTACCGAACTGCACAAACGACACTGCGCGCGGTCGAATGCTCGGACTGCAGGAAATCGTCCGGCGGAAAAAACTATATTTTTTATCTTCCGGTTATCTGACTACTATATAATAGTAATAATAATAATAATAATAATAATAATACTTAATAATAATAATAATAATAATAATAATAATAATAATAATAATAATAAAACACAATAGACCGAGGGGCTATTATTTCCTCCCCCACCCTATTACCCGGAAAAAGGCATTGTAAAGTTAAACTTATCATCCCACTCGCATTGCGCATGCGTGTATATGAAACAACAAAACGCATTATTGTTTGTGTGTGTATTTGGGTGTTTTTATTATGATAAGAGTGCGACCCCATGAAAAAGGTTTGCGATTGATATGACTTACGACGATGACTGCGACGTCTCCCGCGGAGATCACGCATCGAGCACATGTAGCAAACGTGCTACACCTGTTGCAGCCCGCAAAAACAATTGAGATAAAAATACCACGTATAACTCTATAACCGCCTCCATCGCATGTCGTTTATTGTCACTGACACTATCGATATGAACGTTCCGTCACTTGATAGAAATATTAGTAATTATATTACTAATAAATGATGATTTGGTCGTATTACATTATGTGTCAGAGCCAGACACTTGGACGGTCGATAATTATATAATTATTATAAGTAATACAACAGCAATTATTAAATCATAATAGTAAGATTTAATATTACAATAATGAATTCTCCTCAACAATGCGTGTTTTTTACTAAATAATAATTATACACTATGTAAGCATACAGGCCCGGATTTACCGAGAAAATCTCAGTGGGTCGGTAGAAAAATACATTGGAATTGCGTTGAAAATAATCGAAAAATAAAATTTTTGCTATTTGAATCGACTCAATAATTATTCATTTATTTGTTAGGTTAGACGACAATAATCCCGTGAAAATGTAAATTTGACACTTATTCTCATATTTATATGGGGTGGAAACTACAGTTAAAGGTCACATTACATCAACCATAAACGTGAGAAAGATAAATAAAATATCGCATGCAGCGTTAATGGACAACTTTATGTAATATATAAAATCTAAATAATATAGGTATTATAATGTCTGTTATATATGATTTTCTCATCAAATATTAATAATCAATATTTTATATTAATATACTATCTTGTGTCATTGAGTTATATGTTTTATTAATAAATGCTACACCGAGTTAATAAAATTTAATTGTCGTTAAATTATAGAAATGTTGTACAAAATATCTATTATCAAAAAAAAAATAAGTAGATAATATTATAATGCGTATTCACGACTTATTCTTAGTTAGTATTTCATTAATTATTAGTTATAAGTAATATTTTTAGAACTATTATCGGACTATTATAACCTATAATTTACTTTAACAGTTAACTTAAATCAGGAGAAATTATATCAGGAAAAATTTGACTTTGTTTCATATTTAATACATTTATACTTAACTATGAAATAAAATCATAAAAAATATTTTTAATTATATATATTTTTATAATAATTATATAAATAATATATTTACATTAATTTCATTAATTTAAGTAAAGTAGTTATATTAAAGGCTATGCAATCTATTCACAGTGGAGTACCTAATGTAAAAAAAATTAATGAGACTCTTACAAGCAACACCATTTTTTGGAAAAAATCGTATTTACGAAGGACATAAAAATCCAGAAAATATTTCATAGAACGTATTATTACAGACTGTAGATATATGTCTGGTATTCAAAAATCAAAAACTATATTCGACATTTGTCCGACTCGTATATTGATGGAAAATATCACTGAATATAAGTCCGAAATGTTTTAATTCCGAAACATATTTTCCCGGACAGTATATGCCCGGAATTCAAAAACAAAAAACCGTATTTGTCCGGGATGTATGTATATATATTATAATGACGGAAATGGTCGATGTAAATATTTCTGTGCAGTAAAAGCCTGATTCACACTGTCCCGGCACGGTCCGTTCAGTACAGTACCGTACAGGTACGTTACGATACTGGTAATTCGCATTTGACCGGCAACTATCAGCACCTAAACCAAATGTTTCCAGTTCGTTCCCAAAACGTTTGATTCTTTATTCGCGTGTGAACCTCATATTCGTACGGATTTGTGTTGCTAAAAAAAATTTAATTTAATGATTGATAGTACTATAGGTAGTAGCAATTTTAAATAACGAAAAAATGAAGAAAATGTGAAAAGCATATCAATTCAGATCAATATAAAATTAAAAAAAAAAAAAATTCTGAAGGCGAATTTATAACTGTTTTAAATTATTTTGTATAAGATGCCAATTTCTATAAACCTTTTATTTGACGGTTAGCGGTTGATAATTCACACGTCAATGAACGTACCGACACGGACAGACACGGGCCGTTCCGACAAAACATTCTCGCGGAATGCCGGTTTGCAACGTGTATGAACAGAACGGAAACGTTAAAATGTGAATTACCAATATTCAAACACATATTATAATATTTCGCGAAACGGTACGGTGTCTGTCGGTACGTTCCGTTACGTCAAGTTTTTATACGAGTCGAAGACGGTTGGATCATGACATGACGGAACAGTGAAAAGTCGCAAACTGGATGCGTCTCCTTCGTCTTGTTTAGTTCTCTGAAAGGCTCTTCCAGAGAATTGTCAAATTACGTTTGAAATTTTTCAGTGTTGATGTAGTGGTTTTTTATTTAATAGTATATTTTTTAAAGTTAATATTATTATTTCATCTGTGTTGAAAGTTTACTATGGATTTTTTTTCGATGAAGAACTAAGAGGAGGAAGAGGAAATGATGAAAAAAGGTTATGGGTTCATAACATTAATACAAAAAGAAATGAGCATAGGGAATTTCATACATTATTTCCAGACCTTCTTCAAGATGAGTTGAAATTTTTCAAATATTTCCGGATGAGAACACAAACATTTTTTGAACTATTACACATGTTGTCGCAACTACAAAAATAAGTTACAAATTTTAGACGCTGCAGTCTAAGATTTCTGGATGTTCTGGAATTATATTGTCCATAAATATATTTTCCTAGCAAATACGATTTTAGATTCCGGGAATATACAGTCCGTGAAAATGCGTTCCGGATTTATATGGTACGGCACTAAGCGCAGGAAAGCCTGATATACTCTTTTCCAACACGAGTTCACAACACGAACAACACGTTAAAACAACGTTCTGATATGGTCAGAATGAATTTTCCGACCGAAAATATTTCAAAGAAAGCTGAGCCGGCCGTGTCTGTCCATGACGATTAGGTACCGTTTATTGACGGTCAGTGTGAATCAACAACCGGCAAATAATCGAAGCCGGTTTGTCGAAATTGGTATCTCATAATTTAATAATTGTTTGTAGAATTCTAAAATTTAATCTATACCAAAGGATTTTAATCGTATTTTTTATATTTCTTTAGAAAATCTATAGCACAACAATTAATTATATAATCGATAATAAAATAATTTAAATAAAAATATAATTAATATTTTTTTTTATATAATTTGAGTGTGTTTTAATCAATTATTACGTAATAAAAAACCAAAATTAATTTTAATTTTAATTCCTTAATCTAAGGTAGCCAACTCGATCTATTATTTTAAGGTGAAGTAAAAGTGTAAAATCAAAATTGCCACAATAACCAAATCAGTAATTGATAAACGACGAAGCGTTTTTAATTTTTTTTTTTTTAGGAACACAAAACCGTACGAATAGAGATGCGCACGCGAATAGTGAATTTAACTTGAAGACTGAAGACATTTGGTTTAGGTGCTGGTATAGTTGCCGTCGAATAAAGTTAGATGCCGGTCAAAATAATGTGAATTAAAAGTGTCGTTACGTGCCTGTACGGTCTATATTGAACGAACGGCCCGTGTCGGAACAGTATGAATCAGGCCTAATATACATTTAGATTCCGAAAAAATATATAAAAGCTAACCTAACCTAACCTTTTTTTTTTTCCATAGTTTTTGGATTATACGTTCTACCGATATGTACGGTCCGTGAAAACAGAGGCTGTTTGACCATTTACATCTTACCGGGGAAAAGTAAATAAGCAAACCCATCCATCCACCCCTATTTTTTATTTATTTTTTTAATGTTACACAAAACAGTGTTTTTATAAGATCATGTATGATAAACATATATATGATAGCAGAACCTAATAAATCTGAAATGCCAGCACACAAATGAGTATATTTTGAAAAAAATATATTCATTATTATAATCTTAAAATAAAAATGCTGTTTCTATTATGCTACCTACATTTATACGTATAATGTACGATAACACGATATACCTACTAAATCTCATAGGCAGTTAGGCACTACAATAGGTACAATACTACCGCCATAGATAATATAGAACAGTATAGATTTTATATTATCTATGACTACCACAGAACACTACTGAGTCCTGATGACCTACCCATCTACCCCAAATTTTTTAAATTTTCTAAATTTTTTAAAAAGTACCAACAAGCCGCCTCTGCGTGAAAATACGTTCCGGAAATATACTCTAATATTAATAATTCTAATATTCCAGATTGTTATACCTCTCCTTTACTAACATATTCGTTATACTAAAATAGTTGCATTTTATTCACCTTATAATCATAATAATATTATTATATGCAAACGTTTGGTCAAATCGATACAAAATTTTAAATTCGTACCATATTAATTGAGTAAATAACATAATATTATTTCCCTTAGGGTTTGAACTCAATTTTAGGACTGTAGCCATATTATTAATGCCGGTGAATCGAAAATAAATTGTTTTAAACAATATTAATACATAATATGTTATATAATGTTTGATTTAAATATACAAAACAATCACAGTTTCGTGTAACATGCAAAAAAAAAACAAAAATTATATTTAAAACGTATGTAAACCGCTATTTTTGTAACACGAAATTCCGATCGCCCTGAATGTTTTTAATTAATGTATAAACAATGAAGAATAAACATAATTATTATATTTTTATCAGTGAAGTTTTAGAAAGGTTAGGAATTCATGTAGTACGATAATTAATGGTATAAATTGTATTGTAAACAGTATTAGTATATAAAATTAATGGTTTATAATAGTTAAGATTAAATAAGCTAGGGTGCAGGTTATTTATAAGACAAACAGACCAATACTCATTTGGACTTTTATTTGTTCTTGTGACAGTATGTGATTATTATATTATTATATTTTGTTATATAAAATAATATTACTTCATTATACGGTAATTACTATAATTAATAATTATTATCATGGCCGAATTTAGAATTGTGGGGGCAGAATACAAAGATGTACCCATTAATTTCTATGAGAGTATAAGAAAACGAATGCTATAAATGCTATAATATACAAATACAACTGTGGATGAGGTGTTATTTAACAATAACAAATTAAATTACAAATATTTAATTTATATTTTTCTAGTACATTTCCAATTCTAATCTCCTATTATTCATCTACATCGAATTTCTTTGAATGACAACTATATTATAATAGGTAAATGTAATTTATAGGTACAGGTCATCAAGTACTAAAAATCACTATATAAAAATATAATAGTGTAAAATTTCATGTGTAATTAAAAAAATTCTAACAAATATTTCTTTTCGTTAAGCGATTTCCTTGTGACATTGAAAGTATACGTAGAACACCCATAATTTTTTAATAATACCTTTAGAGTATACGGTGTATATGAAGTATATCCTATGGGAACACTACTGGGCTAAAAATACAAAAAAATAATTTTAAAAAGCGGGAAGGTCGACTCTGGACGTTCATCCTTCGTCCCTTCGGTTCTAGGAGAAATTAGTGGTTTATTATAATTAAGATTTGAATACAAAATAGTATTGCATTAGAAATACGGTTCTGAGTGAAACTATACAATATATATATTAGATATGTCAGATATACAATATATTAAATACTAAAATTCCGGTATAAAATTTTAACATGTGTGAAAATTACCTATGAAATTACTCAAAAAAATTTTCAAGTCTCTACGATCAAAACATAATTAATTATCACGAATACACGAAATAAAACAATTTTAAAAATAACGGAAATCATAATTTTGCCGATTTTCCGCCATTTTTTGGTAATTTTTCTTCTCCTAAGGAAAAACTTTTGAGAAATTCGAAAAATGAGTTAAATAAAGTACCAACTAGATCCAATTTAATATGGAAAGACACCCTATTTGTGATAATTAGACTATTATTTTAACACGAAAAAATGTTTCAGACATCAAAAAAAAAAAAAAAAATATATTTCTGTAAAACCAATAAATTTCTCATTTCGCTCAGAATCTAAAATATACTACAAAACGTACAAAGAAATAATAAATGTACTTAAATCCGGCCCTGATTTTTATTAAATGTTACATAAAGTTCTCAAGTGAAAAAAAACAAGGTTTAAAATTATAATTAGTTTTTTAGTAAGTAAGCATATATTTTTGTTATACTTTAAAATAAAATAGTTAATTCTACTATATTTATTTATTTTGTAAATGCATATCATTCAAATAGACAATACATTGTATTAAATTAATCAATTAACATATTTATTTTAATAGGTATGCATATAATTGCACATATTGATATAGCTTATAGATATGTAATACTAATACTAATTAGGTATCCACATAAATGAAAGTTCAATTTATGATATTAGCATGTTTCCTAATAATTAATCATTAATAAAATGTCTTGATGTTAGACAATAGACACTTGCTTTTTTCGATTAAAAAGTGTTTATTAAAACATGTTTTTTCTCCTTAATTGCCTTCACTCTTTTGATAAGCGTCAAACGATTAAACTAGTTCACGTACAGTCGATATGATTTATAAAATCATAAACCGTACATTGTACTTGCATTACCTTACTAATACAATGTACTGGTATTACTAATGATACAATAGGAAATAATATTAATCGATTATAAATATTACATCTTTATATATATATTTATATAAAGTACATAAGTTATGTTATAATGCATTTTTGAAAATTTCGATCCTATTCATATTTTCCAGCAAATAATAAAATAATAAGCAAAAATAATAATAACAATAATAATAATAAAATATATTAAAATTATATTAATAATTTGTAGATATACATTGGCGCGATTTGGCTTTTTGAGTATAGCTTAAAATACTCAAAATAATACTTATAGCTGGAATTTAATTTTAATTTTAAACATTGTGACTAAGTCACTTGTGTTTGATCGTTTGTTTATATGGCTAATTTACTTATTTATCTATACACAAATATTAGATTATTGTGCATAATCCAATAAATTAACACTAATAATCAGAATAATTTAACGATGTTTTATGAGGTATCAAAACAATTAGAGTAAATTTTTTTTCTACGAAATATAATTAATAATTTTCGCTAAAATATAATTTTTTATAAATTTATATTTCTATGTATAATAATATTATAATACTTATTAGTTTATAACGTTTAGCATAATAGTCGATAATAATTATATAATGTGCAGTATTCAATCAAATGTACCTATTAATTACTACACAGTTGATAAAAAATTATAGTCATTGTCTACGTGTGTGTGTGTGTGTGTGTGTTTCAAGGTCTTTCTATATAATAAAAGATTTGAACATATTATATTAAATCGTGCAGCCCGAAGAACTCATATTTCGGTTCATCCGAACCGAACATTTAAATGGTTTCCTTAATTTCATAATCATACTATATGTATATTATTATTATAATGAAACTAGAGATAACGAATTGTTACTTGTTTTATTAATTTCAATCTAAATGATAAATTAATAATTAATATTGCTTGTAAATTATAATATAGTTAGTAGTTATATAATAACAATATTATAGGATAATTTTGTAGGCATAATAAATAACGATTATAATATTACAAGTATGTTAGGTAATAACATAATTTATCAAATTATTTTTCGTAGTATACTAGTATACAATATAATATTATGTGTACATCGTAGGTATAGGTTACAATAGTGATTTAAACGTAAAAATTGATTAGGTGATAACCACATTTTTTTGTTAGTTATCTATTATCTATAACATTATACACATATTGTATTTAGTTTAAATTATTATCATGACATTTCGATTATCCAATCTTCGAATATTCCGCTGAATTATGGTATTTTATAATATGGCTTTCTGTTTTCTCGGTAAAATATGTAAATTAAAACGCCAAGGAAAC
>CM023359.1:37576837-37804811 GCA_013282895.1 Eriosoma lanigerum | reverse complement strand
GAAATGAAAGTTGCTCATTCTGCCATTCCTATAAAACAACAATTATTTATCTTTCCTAATAAATGTACAACATACTGTATCTATTTTCGTATTGTATAGATCGACACGATATTTATAGTTATTTTGCTACAGAAAATGATTGATGTTGTTATCTAAAAATAAAACATTTTTCCTTCTAATTAGAGAAAAATAATCTCTAATACAGCGTTATAACCGCGATAACGATAATTTTTCATCTTAGTGCACAATATAATATAATCAAAATTATAATAGAAGACATGTAGCATAAAGAAACATAAAAAGTAGGAAGGTTGATTTTGAATGTTCCCCTTTCGTCCTTTCGGTCATCGGAGAAATTAGTGGTATAAAATAATTAAGATTTGAATGTTATGATATTGCATTAGAAAATACGATTCTGAGTGAAACATACAATATATTATACTAATAGATCGTTTCATAAGTTTACTACGTGTGTAAACTACCTATGAGAAAACATACGTTCAATTGTTTTTTTAAAAACAAATTAACAGTAACCATAATTTGGCCGTATTCCCGTTATTTTTCGGTAGTTTTTCTTTTCCCAAAAAAAAACTTTTGAGAAATTCGAAAAATGAGCCAAATAAAGTACTAACTAGATACAATTTACTATCGAAAGCATACCCTATTTATGGTAATCGAACTATTATTTTTACCCGGAAAAGTATCTTCATAGATAAAAAAAATCATAATATTCAATTCCACTAAAAATATTCAAATTTTAGAAGCTTATAAAAAAAATTAGATTAAGTAGTTCATGATTAAACTTTGATAAAATTTTCAAACCGATAAACCCAAAATTGTAAGTAATATTAAATATTTTTGGAAAAAAATTCAAAGCTCTATCTATATTTAGCTAAAAAATCAACCAATCCCTTTCAAAATTTTACCACACTTGTATATTATTTATGTTTATACTCAAAAAAATCTTAAAGTTCCTATGATTAAAACTCAATTAGTTATCACGAAATAAATTAAAATTAAAATAACAAAAATCGTGATTTTGCCGATTTTTTACCATTTTTTGGTAGTTTTTATCCTCCCAAGGAAAAACTTTTGAGAAATTTGAAAAATAAGCTAAATAAAGTACCAATTAAGTGCAATTTTTTACCAAAAGCAACCATATTTGTGATAATTGAACCATTATTTATATTCAAAAAAAGAGTCTTCATACATAAAAAATACATCACTGTAAAACCATTACATTTTTCACTTCACTTAGAATCTAAAATATGCATTTTAAAAAAACACTTTTATAATTAATTTTTAACAATTTTTGTTTACTAATAACTATTTACGAGATTTTCTTAAGTATTTTAACAAATTATAATAATACATATATTTGTAAAATAATACAATATAATTTAACTTTTTGTGCAGGTTCCATTTATTGTTCTTCTATGTTATACTCAAAAAAATAAAAAGTGCTGGCAATCAAAAAAGTTACAGACTAAATAATTATAAAATATTTTCTTTAGTTCGTGAAATATGCAATTAAACGTTTAAAAAATGAGATAATAGCCTAAAAATACTAAAAAACAAATTATATGTATTTATATGTAAAATAAAATTACATATCTAGCTTTGTTTAAATACATATATAAAAATAATTTAATTTTTAATCGACTATTATTATGACCATGAATAAGAAATATGCAAATGCTACATTACCTTTATGTAACACACACACACACATATATATATATATATATTATATAGAGTGATAATAATTGTATAATATACAATTATGCTATACAGCATAAAAATTAAAATTAAAGTAAAAGTTGTGATTTAATTTTCTAATGGTTGTCCTCCGCGAAAATATTGGTTCCTATATCTATAGCTTAGAAAAATATACTATTAATTTTAGATTACATTTATAATATTTTTCCATAGGTACCGTATCATGTTTTCTCTTTTATTCTCTTTTATCCTATTTATCCTAATTCTCATTCACAGGTTAAAACCGTCTATTGTAATGCGAAATTTCATTATTAATACACTAAATGTTATTTCAACCGTTTAGTCAATATTTAACGCATAGTTATGCACTTTTCAGCACTGAATATATATCTTTGATAATAATAAATAGTTTTACTTTTGTAGATGTTTTAGTAAAACAACAACACGTATTACATAATATCATGCTGCAGTAGAACAGCTACATACAATGTTTGCCAAACACGTGTTATCTAAGTGCACAAGTTCATATACATAACTTTTTTTATCCCGTGTAAAGAATCTAAAAAATAATAACACAAGTAAATACTACTGTGTTAACATAGCAAACATGGTTTGTATCAATGACAAAATGCCAACGAATAAGCTTTATTTAGACGATAATGAGACGATGGCAATTCGTGTATATTATATTTACATTATGGTTACTTTAGGATTAAGTACGACTTACACGATATGTTGTTTAAACATTAAAAGACATTACAGTAACGATTGTGAACAAACAATTATTATAAATTTATAATAAACATAATTATTATTATATTATGTGATTTGCACGTGGGCATATCTACCTTATCGTATTATTGCTAATGTAAATATGATTTTCATTTCGATCGATTTACATAACGCTACTGTCAAATGTTAATTTAATTTGTTAAATTGATAATATCGATTCATTTATCTAGAAATGTAAAAAAATATATTGAATAAAATATTAAAATATACAGTTTATATAGCCACAATACAATAAGGAAAATGATGAATGAACGAATTTAAGGAAAGTTTGTGATGCAACATAGCCACAAAGAAGATTTACTAGAAAGGAGTAAAAAAGTCCCGCAAGGCCTATAAAAAAAAAATTATATTATTTGTACTATACTATATCTTGATAATTTTTAGGGATTTTTTTGAATTCTTATTCTATTAAAATCATGATTGATTTTTAGTTGAAAGGAGGGGAAATGAGATTGATATCATGACTGACAAATTAAGAATCAAGTATTGTCCAGACTCAAAATACTTTTCTATCTCCAGCAAAAAATTACACAATGTATACTACTGTGTTAAAAAATAAAATAATAAAAACTTGATGTATCTATTTAATGTTTTGAAGGTAACTTTATATTATATGTTATCTTCATTTTTATGTTATTTTCTATATTCTATTGTTGTATAGAACTATATAAAAGAAATGAAATAAGAGAAGTAGATATAATATATTTATATATATATGTATATATTTATTTACAGTAAAAAATTAGTTTTTTTCAGTAATTGTAATGAGTATTTCTTAAGTTTAAGTATTGCTTATTTTTAATAGTTTTTCTAAGAAAACAAATAAAAAACATTTTCATTACGTGTGTAGTAGTGTACCTATTATTATTTATTAGTGATTTCTAATATCTATATTTATTTTAAAATGTTAATTGACGCGGACCGATATATTTCGAAAACAGTGAATTTTCGCGTGCAAGGACTAAGTGGTACTTGTCAATAGCCCGACTTAAGGTCTAGTACGTTGAAAATTTTCGCACCCTGCATTTGCCTAAACATTTTATTTAAATCCGGTATGTGGTACGCGTCTGATTCCGTAATAGTTTTTTAAAGAGCTTGCCTATAAATAACTAAAATTTGATGTTTTTTTAATAAGTTTGAAAACAACAACTAATATTGAAACTAGGTATATTGAATAATATGTTAATTTTGAAATTTGCCATCGCGTAAAGAATATTTACATCAAAAGTCAAACATACCACAACGTATTTTATAACGAGGAATAACAACGATTCATATGTAAGTCCATCATCAGTCAATTGTTAAAACATTATAAATAATTTTTACTTCCTACCGCCCTCGAAATACTGATCTATTTAGCGTATATTATATATAGGCATTCGTCAATATAAATTTTAAATAATGTTACAAATTGGCGAACGTTATTTCGTTAACGTATACAAATCTAATAATAACATTTTTTAGTTTTAACATTTGAATAATACATATGCCGAGCAAAGTTAACGGTATATTTTTAACTAGGTTAATTTAAAAAATTGGCAAAAATTTTAAAATCCAAGTTTTCAAAATTTGTTTTATGTAAAAAATGTAATAAAATTAAAAATTATTTTTAAAACAAATATAGTTATATTTTAAATATAATATAAACACGTACCTAATATGGGCAAAAAAATTAAGGTAAAAACTTTTAACTATGTAATTTTAATCCAGCATTGATTTTCATATAATATATTATTTATAACTACAAATTTAATACGAATATAAATATCATTATAATATATTATATTATTTTATGATCCCTATAGATATTGGAAAGAACATACAAAATACTTTTCAGTAAATTAAAATGTTAAAATTGAGTTTAGGTATATTTTAGATAGATATTATTATATATTCTAATTTAGTTTAAAAAAATAAGTAAGTACTTTATAATCTAGTTTCTAGTATATATAGAGTAAATACTGTATAAAAATAGAAATAAAGGTACTTGAATTATTATTTCATAATAAGATGAATAAGTTAAACATAATAAGTTTAGTATAATAATATTTGTAAAATACGATATTATAGTAAGATTTCGAATCAAATATTACTTATATAATATATATAATGATTATGTAATGTGTATACAAGGACAATGTGCAGATAATTAAAACATTTAATAATAAGATTCTTTATTCTTAAGAAATATTTAACATTTTTTAAAATTATTTAAAATATATACATATATATATATATAAACATTTGTAAAAAAGCGGGAAGTTTGATTTCGGACGTTCCTCCTTCGTCCCTTCGGTTCTAGGAGAAATTAGTGATATATTATAATTAAAATTTTAATGTAATGACATTGCATGCAAAAATACGATTCTGAGCGATACTAAGTCAGATATACAATATATTATATTAATTATCCGTTCCAAAACTTTGTGTAAATTACCTATGAGATTACTCAAAAAATTTACGAGTTCCTACGTTATTCTCCCAAGGGGAAAATTTTGAGAAATTCGAAAAATGAACTGAATAAAGTATCAATAAGTAGATACAATTTGCTGCCTACTTGTTGCAATCGGATAATTATTTTTTACTAAAAAAATTTTTTCAGACACAACATAAAAATCAAATATTAATGTGAAATGTTGGTGAAAATTTTGAAAGCGTTTAAAAATAAATTGACTTACGATTTCCAAAATATTTTATAAATATGTTAAGTAGTACATGATTATGCTTTTATACAATTTTCAAACTGATAAATCCAAAAATGGAGGTAATATTAAACATTATTGGATAAATTTTAAAGCTCTATATTTAGTCAAAAAATAAACTTATCTGTTCCAAAATTTTATTATGCTCAAAAAAAATTTCAAGATTCTACGTTAAAAACTGAATTAGTTACCACAAAATATTTAAAATCAAAGTTAACGGAAATCGTAATTTTTTTTGGTAGTTTTTTTGGCACAAAGAAAAACTTTTGAGAAATTCGAAAAATGAACTAAATAAAGTACTAACTAGATAAAATTTTCTATCGAAAGCATATCCTATTCATGGTAATCGGATCATAATTTCTACCCGAAAAAATGTTTTCAGGCACAAAAAATAACAAAAACTTAATATATTCGGAATCCGAGACCGTCTAGTATTATTTTTATTGTAGATCGAACATTCGCGTATTCGCATTCCATTGTCCTTTGAACTTTGTGATTGCAAACTGATAGGTTTATCGTTAATGTGTGCAATACTTTGTTCCGTCTCATCATTTCTGTAATTATATAGAATCACTACAACTATATAGTGAATCCATGGAACTAATAGATGTTCTGTGGCAAAACTATAACATATATAGGTACAATGTTATATATATTTGTTTCTTGTTAATCGAAAGAGGTTATCTGTAATAATTATTGATCTGTTTAATGGACATTATTTGATAACAATTGATTTAAGTACCTAAAGTACAAAATATTCATTATAATATATGCATACATAATAAAATATGAATTATTAATTTATTATTATTTTAAAAAAACATGAGTAATCGCGTTCATTCGTGGTTATCACGTGAAAGAATAATAATAAAAAAAATAAGTTAATATTATAATAATAATATGTAATATGTCGTTAATTATGTACGCACCTATTAAAACAATTAATTATAAGTTAATAACTATATTAATAGTTTATCATTTTGTCCCAAATAAATACCTATACTTATTATTCATTGCTGGTCACTTTATGATATACATAATATAATAGATTTGATAAAAAATACTGCAGTAAATGTTGAAAAGTATGATCATTATTGAACCATAATATTACACATAATTATCATTATTTTTGTCATAGTGACTTTAATTGAAACGGGATTATCTATTTTATTTAAATATTGACATAATTGAATTTAAAGAAACACAATAAGGCGCCTGCAAATATTATATAGTAGGCATATTATTTCCTATAATATTTTGGTCAATTTTTTTAAAATAAATAAATAGTTGATATATTTGTAAACCTTAATTGATTTTATACACATAATTAAAATTACGAGTTTAAATTTATAAATGCGTAGTATTTATTTCCAAAGCTGAATGCATTTAATATTATATTATTGAAAAAAAAAAATGTATATTCGTCAAAAAAAAAAGAAACGGCTTAATAAATTATAAGTATTAAGTAGTATATTAAAATCTTATATTTTTTTTTACTAATATATAACTACTTATTGTATAATATTATTAAAAAAGTATTAAATTATATTTTTGTCCTTTCGGCCCTCGGAAAAATTATTGGTGGAATATTATTGTTATATACTTATATTATAATTAAGATTTAAATGCAATAATATTAAATACAAAAAAAAAAAAACGATTCCGAGCGAAACTCAGATTTACAATATATACGGATAATATTTATTGTTATACCTACATTTTTTTTTTTATCAAATAATATGCAACAGAAAAATTATTTATCATAAAATAATAATAAAGTTCTATATTTAGACATGTAAAGAATATAAAAGTTTCAATTTTTTTTTTTATATTTTGGATTTAATTTTAAAAAATGTTAAAGTGAAACCCCTACTTTCAAAATTGTATTAGTTGTAGTTGTTATAAAATATTCAAAATTACAGTTTCCGTGAATATTCCGTGCAATTTTTCAAATATTTTCCGTAGTTTTCCTTGTCCAATGAAAATATTTTGAAAAGTTTGAAAAATGGGGCTAAATAAAGTACCAAATAGACAAAATTCACTACAGAAAGTATATATCCTACTTGTGAAAGTGTACACTTGTAAGTGGTAACGGACATTATTTAGTACACATCATTGTAAAACCAATACATGTTCAAACATTCGTTCTAAAACGATTTTAAAATGTATAGTTTATCTATTTATAGTGCAGCAATTAATTGGTACATGCAACTTAGGTTACTAATTGAATTATGTGTAAAATGTTATTATTTATTGTAAGATTAATTTAAGGAATACAGTTTAAGTTTTACAAATGTATATTTTATAATTATATATAAAGTTGAAATTTCTCTTAAAATGTTAAAGACACTTATTATTTTTTTTCATAAACTATATTCTAAAATAAGTTAAGCAGTTTAGCAGAATAAATGATAGAATTCAAGTTTACCTTATTTGGCAACCACCTCTTTAGCCAATAAAACCCGTCTGTGTGCGATATTTTTAAATCTAAGAAATGTTTAATTAGTATATTAATACACTAATATGTGTCATTACGATATTTTCAAAATGGGTATTTAAATACCTACGTATAGTATATAATCTATATATGTAAATTCTATGTCCCATGTCATTTTAATATTGTAATCGTATAATTTTAATGAGTATTATTAATAGGTATAAAGTATAAACTATAAATTATAAACTAGATGTATAAGTTTAAGACATAATAATTTATTTTATTTCATTTGTTCATTAGAGTATTACTTTATTGGTAATATATTATACCATAATAAATAATACGCATATATAATACAAATATTAAAAATATAGATAGAAGTAATTTAAGATATTATATTTAGGTATATAATTCATAGTTATTATTATGATGATGAATAATGTAACAATATTACAATATAATATAACAAATATTATACCATATGTTTATAACCTAATACCTGGTAATATAATAATATTATTATTATATATAATTTATATTTAATATTGATCATTGTTATTATTGATGATGATAAAAAAGGATTCATAGATGATTTGATAAAACAAAGAAGTTCAACAACATAATTAGTATAGAAACGTTTATTCGAAACGATTAACGCGCTAATAAATACATTTTTTTTTTTTCAAAATTCGAACTGTTATTTTATCCCCGTGTAAAACGACGCAAAAATCGTCTCGATATGTACAAAAAGAAAAAACACATTGGTTTTCTTCAGTATAAATGAACATAAAGCGTGATTGTAATTTTGATTTTGTATATTTTGGGAGGTGATGACTTAGAAGCATTTACGGTGGACAATGCCTGGGCCGGATTCGTCGTATTCTTGTTTGGAGATCCACATCTGTTGGAAGGTGGACAGAGAAGCCAAGATGGAACCACCGATCCATACGGAGTATTTACGTTCTGGTGGGGCAATGATCTTGATTTTGATTGTGCTGGGAGCCAAGGCGGTGATTTCCTTTTGCATTCTGTCGGCAATACCTGGGTACATGGTGGTACCTCCGGAGAGTACGGTGTTGGCGTACAAGTCCTTTCTGATGTCAACGTCGCACTTCATGATGGAGTTGTATACGGTTTCGTGGATACCGCAAGATTCCATTCCCAAGAAGGACGGTTGGAACAAGGCTTCTGGGCAACGGAAACGTTCGTTTCCGATGGTGATGACCTGTCCGTCAGGTAATTCGTAGGATTTCTCCAATGAGGTGGAAGCAGCGGCGGTGGCCATTTCCTGTTCGAAGTCCAGAGCGACATAGCACAATTTTTCCTTGATATCACGGACGATTTCACGTTCAGCTATAATCATATGAGGAGTTCATTAGATGAGTAAGTAGAGGGTTAGAGCCAGGTACGGGGGATAAAATGGGGTTTAATATACATACCGGTGGTGGTGAAGCTGTAACCTCTTTCGGTTAAGATCTTCATCAAGTAGTCGGTCAAGTCACGACCAGCCAAATCCAAACGGAGGATGGCATGGGGTAAAGCATAACCTTCGTAGATGGGTACAGTGTGGGAGACACCATCACCAGAGTCCAAAACGATACCGGTGGTACGACCGGAAGCGTACAAGGAGAGTACGGCTTGGATGGCAACATACATGGCGGGTGTGTTGAAGGTTTCAAACATGATTTGGGTCATCTTTTCACGGTTAGCCTTTGGGTTCAATGGAGCTTCGGTCAACAAAATTGGGTGCTCTTCTGGGGCAACACGCAATTCATTGTAGAAAGTGTGATGCCAGATTTTCTCCATATCATCCCAGTTGGTGATGATTCCGTGTTCAATGGGGTATTTCAAAGTGAGGATACCACGTTTGCTTTGGGCTTCATCGCCTACGTAGCTGTCTTTTTGTCCCATACCGACCATGACACCCTAATAACGAATATAAATTCATTGATCAGTACGGTAAAATAAAAGTGTTCGGGGACACCCGGGCGACAGCTCGGAAACTAATAATACAACCAGTGAGCAACATGTTACAAATAATTCATAATTTTATTTATTGTATTATATATAATCGTTTCCTTATGAAAATTGATAATTGTGATTTATTATTAAAAAACATGTTGCCCGTGAATAAAGTATATCGACCGAGGATCAAAGAAAACATAATTATTATATAACGACATACATATTGTCACCACACCCACATCGGCGAGACATAACGCGCCTTATTAATTGCCTCAGAGAGTTGATAATTATTATATTATAAAATATTTTAAATCGAGATATTATTTCACGTTACTTGCGAATTATAAATGTGATAAACTTAATCTCGGTATCGCAGTTTAATAATTCTTAATTTCTCATTAAACGATTCGAAAGGGATAGTATGATACAATCATATATTAGAAATGTATAACATAATGCAAAATCGGACGAATGTATACGCAAATAATGTAAATTAAATAGGTATAACGAAATCGATTTCCAGATATTCGGAGAGTAAGTTCTAAATTTACAACGCGTTATATCTGGTCCAGAATTCGATGTGTTACGTTTATTTTTATACTGTTCCAGACCCCCTCCAAGTATGTTTCCAGACGCGTGACAACGAGTGTTGTCTATTTTTATTGGGTAGATCGCCAAGAGTGGATTGATGCGAAGGGATATTTTTTTGTATATTTTAAATTTGATGCGATGTAAAATAATAATAATATAATACTAGTAGATATATAACGAAAATCCTTTGGCTCCCGCACAGCATCCGCCAGCTGGCGACGTACGGCGAGTTTATTTTTACCCCGTCCGATGGGTTGGCGAAGGGCCTATATACAGCTTCGAGATCGAGTGGGCGGAGCTCCACTGTCCTATTTTCAGGACGCTATACCATTTATGGTCACAGATTCCGTGAGGGAGAAGTACTCTCGGTACTTTGAATAGTTATTATTATATTATAAGTGAATTAAAAGCCATGTATTTTTTAAAAATATTTTAATATATACAGGATGATCAGAATATTTCACGTTACGAAAATGTTAGTGGAAATTACATAATTTTCTAACGTTATGGTCATTATTTATGGTGTCATGAAATTTTGATTATAACTTGAATGTGTATATGTAATCGGAAGTTGTAAGAAAAACAAAAATTCGCGTGCGGAAAATTTTCGATATTTCCGATAATATTATTATAATACAAGATAATATAATACTGACTTGATGACGGGGTCTGCCGACGATGGACGGGAAGACGGCACGTGGAGCGTCATCTCCGGCGAATCCAGCCTTGCACATACCGGAGCCGTTGTCTACGACCAAAGCTGCTACATCATCGTCACACATTTTGCTGGTTTGGGTGTTTGAACCTGCGAAAAACGAATTATTATAATATATTACACGTGTAAATAGCTGAATCAATCGCCTAAAATAAATTACATTTCAAAAAAAAACTAACAGACAATTTAAAAAAAAATTTTAACCGTCCGCGAATCGTTGGATTTCTCAATCTCGATGACAAATCAAAAACGCGTTGAGCCTTATAGACGATATACAGTATCCGTTATCATATATGATGCGCGTTCGTATATGACTCGGTAGAGTCAGAGAAATAAAAATATGAGATGAAAATCGATTTTTATATTTTAGAAAAAAAAAAATACTGAAAAATTACCGAGTTAATATAATTATATTATAACGATTGAAATTGATATTTTTCGAATAAATCCAAGACGTGTGTACTATACCTACGTCATTGAAACGTCATATTAGTAGCGTAATAATATTGAACCCGTACGATTGTTAAGTTATACGAAACGAATAATTTTATTTTAAAACCTGTACATTAATTTTAATCACTTGCAGTTTTACACGGTCTTTTTCTAAGATATAATATTATTATTATGTGTAGCAGAATGTGTTCGTCGCGTATAATACTATTGAAATGTATCATTCGGTAACAATAAAAACTATGTTATATTATGTCGATGTGTAAGATGAATTTTTATTTTTATTTTTATTCTTTGTACGAAACGTGTCGACCGAACGAAGATAAACAAAATAAACTCACTTGTATTGCGGTGAAAATAGTGTACGACTGGCGGCGGGTCTGCGGCTGTGTGTGGCTGCTGATCCTGTGTGCTAATGAACGATCTACTGGCCGGTGCCGGCGGTTTTATAAACGGGCCAGGTCCAAAAATACCGTCGGCCGCCGCCCATACATGGCTATGCGACGGGGGGCACAAAACACTATTTTCGGGGCGCCGCCGGTGCGGCCGCGCAACAGCCCTACGCGCGGCCGGCCCGCCATATATGGTGTTCGGGCCGGCGACCCTTCCGTCGCGGCGGCCACCTAGTGCTGCAGCTAAGACGCACGACGATTAGCGCGGATGTCCCTCGCGCCACCGCCCTCCGACCGCACCACTTCCACAACGGTCGCGCACGTCTTTGATCGCGATCGTCCCGTCGACAACACGAGCGCGATCGCGGGCCTTCAAAATTGTCCAAAATTCGTAAATAAAAAAAAAATAAAAATAAAAATAAAAAATTTTTCTATCGCGTCCGATAAACGAGAGATTATTATTTTTTTTTTTTTTACATCTATTTTTACTATCCGCGACCGCGACTCATCGTTGATGCCGCCGCAGACTTTCAATGACCCAATATGGGAACACTCGCGCGTTTGTCTAAACGAAAATAAATGATTATTTGTGAAAAAATTCAAAATCATTTGCGATTAAAAACAATATGTAGGTTTATGAAAATGGACAATCGAATATTATCGTGAAATTATAATGCGATTAATTCGAAACATTATGTACCGAAATTTATAATTTTGTATGCAATCGTGACAAAAATAATAAAATCGAATTATATTTACATAGTATTATATTGAATTTGATACATTCTTCAAATGTTTAAACGGAAATACTCAAAAAAGTACTTTTTAATTTAAATACTATGTTTATTATAGGGTTTTCGTTAGAAATCATTTAAAAATTGTTTCATCTTACAGTGCAGTCAATATTTATTTAATATACTTAATGAAAACTGCAAATGTGATTTATATATTATTTTGTCAATTCTAAAAAAATCCCAATTTTATATTTATAATCTATTATATTATTTTTAAATTGTTTAGGTAGGTTTAAAAATATGTAAAACTAATAAGTTTTATTTGATGCTCGATCGTAATAATTGTTATAAACTTAATTATAGGTACTTATAGATATTATTAATATCACAAACTATTAATATAAAAAATAATAATGCAGTGTTTTTTTATGTAAAACTAGATTATTAATGAAATTAAAAAAAACATATCTATTTATTGGCATATTAAATATTTTGATTATACGTAGTTCAATTCGATTATAACAGTAGTTAAATAATAAAAATATCGCAACTCGTATTAAAATTAAAAACAATTTTCACCTAAATACAGTCGTACAAACAACATTTTATTCTCAATAAATATTATTGTCGTATATATAATGTAGTGTGTATTTGTATACAATTGGAGGTATGTCGGTACCATCTGTATACAACCAATTGTCAATCGAATGTTTTCCGTTTAGGTCATAGGCAGTCGTCCAATAATCTCTACGATAAAATGTATACTTTGTACTTTAAAAAGTGAAAGTTTACAGTACGCATGTACTTTGTAATCCTCTGCGACGTAATACATTTTTTTTAGGATTGTTATAGATAACAACGTTTTATAAAATGTTAGTTTTAACCCTTTTTTTGACGCGAATTCAAAAAAAAAAAACATTTTTTATGGCGTCACTTTTTTATTGTTCAGCAATCGCGTGATTATCTTCCCGTATAGCATACTATATACCTAATGGTCAATGCAGTGGTATACGGTTACTGTGATGGTTAAAGTCTAGTAATCCCAAAGTTATTAATTATTTAATATTATACTCGCTTAGTTGGATAATATAATCACTACGGTAAATTTTAAATATATAAATTTGTATTCCATAATTCCGCATACATATTGTACGATTCGTGTTAATCAGATAAAAATCAATGCATGCGTTATATAATGTAATATAACAGTAAATTATCAGTACCACAGACAATAACTAGATAAGTTTTTTAAAAGTACATCTATTCTGTTATTATCCTATCTAGATGCAAAAAACCTAATGTTTCCCAAATACAATTTGCAATTATTTTTCCACGTCCTGTTCAGCCCCCACCGAAAGATAAATAGTAAATAATTAGAAAGGTAAATTAAATGTAAATACAAGGGTAAATAAATGATAAATAGTTCAAGGAACCAAATATTGTAGCAGGGTCGTACCAAAGGGGAGGGGAAAGGTGATAGGATGTCTTACCCCTTACAAGAATTTGGGTAGTCGGCAAATCGGTAAATTTAAATAATGAATCGTAGAGTCGGCAATTTGTTCGTGTTTTTTTTTTATAAAGGACGGCCCAGGACTCGGCTAAAATCGATTAAAAATATTCATATACCTATTTGAATAATAATTACGTTTAATTTATCAGAAAAATGTGTCTGAAATATATATGTATGCATTAAAAATCATATCTGAATAAGTATTATCAAGATTTAAAAAAAAATATTTTAACTAAACACCTTTGCCTCCAAAACTGGTATAAATAAAGAAGTGTAGAGGATATATAATATACTATAAATTATTTTATAATAATTAATGTTATTATGTTGTTTATTGCTGAATGCGTTTATTGTCTTAATAAAACAATTTAAAAATTAAGTCGCATTATGTATGATTCAATATAACAATAATGGTATAGAGATAACGAATAAATTCATATATCTTTTACTAAAATCGTTATATTTTAATATAATAATAATTGGTAACGAAGACACGAAGTATGTTTTTTCGCAGCTATTATTAAAAAAGTATATAAAAGTAAAATAAATTGCGATCATGTTGTCTAACCTAAATATTTTAAGACTTAAGGGCACGTTATCATAGTGGGAGATGCACGCGAGGCTATGTGCCAAAAAGCCGTTTGATCCATTTTACTATTTCAAACTATTCGGTCAGTTAACTTATTCAGTTATGACGTGATCAAGTAAAATCCGTTGCAGAAGTATTTGTCAGTTTTTATTTGTTTCATATTTTAATCATTTTACACAGAAATGCACGTCCGATCGGCCCGATTACACTCAATAGTTTAGTGCTTTCTTGTTAAATGTAACACAATTTCGTTCATTTCGTTTTTTTTAAAGTATCTAGAAAAGGTTTTTGTTTTTGTAAGTTTGAATAAATTACGTGTATAGGTATGATAAACTCGACAAAACGGTTTGAACTATATTACATTTTTTTTTTTAATATTACGAATATGTTTAACGTAACAATATTCTATTAAATTTTATTAAAATATTAATATTTTAATTAAACCATTTTCTATTTTAATCAAATTTATTCTTGAAGTTTGTTTTTACCTATAATATCATATAATTATTATGAGACTAAAAAGTTGGTCTTAAAATAACACAGGTATAGATACTATAGAAGACGCTGGGCACTAAATATAATATTATAGTAAATTGTTCAATACATAAAGTTTCTGGTCTCAAGTGTGAAATATAATTTTTAATAGTTGAATTTTATGATAGATACTCTACACGTTGTTGATTTACTTTACTAACTTTAAATCTATTATCTTATAAAACCGTTTTCATATAAAATACCGTTTTTTACGTCTACTAAAAAATAAAAATGTACGCAATGTGAGTCGTGTCTAACAACAGGTGGTGCCGATATTATATCATAATTTACAAGCCCCCACTTGGTCGGTATTTCATATGTGGAATAATTATTTTTGTACCTACTCTAAGATTTATTTTAAACGAGGTAAATCTTTATTATTTTTCACGAATATATTATATATAATACATTTAACACTATATTCGAAAACACCAATTTTATATACCTACTTGTTCTATCCGTATATATCGGTAAGCACTTAGCACTTGCTGCTTTGATAATTGTTAACTAGTAACTACCCATCTAATGTCCTAATATTCAATTTAAAAAAATCAAAAAATATATGTATAAAAAATCATAATAATCATACCAATTGAATATAAAAAAAAACTAAAATAAAAATAATAATATTTATTATTTATTAACATTAATTTTTATAATATGTTAGAAAATATCAACATGGTATGAGTATTAACAATCCAAAATATATATTGCAATAATCATATATTTGTTTTATTTATTCGAAAAGATTAATAAAAAAACATTTAAAAAATAATAACTAATAATATAGCTTAAACATTTTCTAAAAATATATATTCATAGAACTAATATTACCATAAATTCATATAGTTAACGAAAATATATTATATATTTTAAGTAAATAAACCATTTTATCTGCAAACACGCCTACATTTAATGACTTTTTTAGCCAGAGATGACATAATATAGACACTATAATATAATATTATTATGGACACATTATACAGCGATAATGACATAATTTATAATTGAAATTGCATGACCATATATTCATATTTAATTTCCGAGAAACGATTTTTCTAGAAAATTATCTTTGTTGGCGTATTAATAGGTAGAAGTAAAACTCGTATTAACTTTTTAATAAATGTAGATATACTTAAAGAGAATAATTCTATATTTCTTTATAAATGCATATATTATAATAAGTTTAATTCGAATTTTAATCAAATATACAATTAATTGTTTAGGTGTTAAAAACATTTGATTTTTACATTTTAATTTTCATAAAAATGTTTTATTTACAATTTATTCCAAGAGTAAAGACTAAAGAACGTTATAATAATTACAAAATATATAAATAAAGTAATTAGCATTATAAGTGTAACAAATTTTTAAGCCATTTTCAACAAACCTATTTTAATAATATTAGAATATATTTTATGAGCGTACAACAGATTGTGAAAAAAACATTTTAAGTATTTTCACTTTATAAGCAAGTAATACTATTGTAAATCTATTAGGATTAGTAAAATCTTCGAAGATAATAATAATTATAAAATCGCACTTATTATAACATATATTAACCTAATGTAATCTAGCCCACTCATAGCAACTAGGACTTCAAAAAACTAATACAGGTAGGAATATACTAATAAAATAATTATAAATATAAATTATTAATTTATTAAACACTTCAATTAATTCTATAATTAACAATTATAGCCTATATGTGCATAATGAACACATTACATACACAGGATTATTTCAAATCTTATTCAGAATATATATAGATAAAAATATGTTTTTATTAAGTACAAAATCATTATTGTTATGAGTTATAAAAAAACTTCGAAAAAAAACTATAATATTATATTGTTAAACTAAGCCATTCTCTGGAAAGAAAGAAAAAGTGTGCATATACGTATAATATAATATAGATAGTAAAAATGGAATTTATTTATTTTACTAAACAATATAAAATGTACCTACCTATTAAATCATGTGTACGTGTTGATTTACCTAACTGCGTTTTTTTAGTACAAAATACGAAAACTATGTCATATTATTCGAATAGGTAATAAACTAATAATTATTATTAATAATTGAAATTTTACAAAATACAAATAAAGTAGCAAAGCTACAACTATAGTCTTACAATTACAGTGATAAGTATGTAGCCTTGTAATTTAACGAGTTATTTTTTTTTGTTAATCATTAATTGTACTAAGTTGGCTAGTTGCTACTATTCCATTTAATGTTTATGGGATATTTTAAATAAAAGTCGTGCGATATACAATATTATAATATTTAAAATATTTTATTACATTAAAAATTGTTATTAAAACAATTTCAAAAGTAATTTTTAACTACTTTTAACTAATTTGTATATAATTAACTTTGACTTTTAATAATTTAAATATATGTTTCTAGTAAGTATGATATAATAATTTGTAATATATTTGTGGTGAAACTTAAAAAAGGTACCTATAACTTATAAATAACTTAATCAGTTACTAAAATTGAATAACTTGTTCAGCTTGGTATAACACTAAAACATATAAGTATTCATAGGTACCTTGTATCTGTCTCAAGTCAATAAGTTATATGTTATGCAATATTCATAAATATAAAAATAATATGTTAGAATGTTACTTAAATTTGAAATATTAAAATTGTGTTATGGAACAATGTATAATGTTATCGACTAAAGTATCTATCTACTTGCAATATAGGTTTATTTGATTATTATTATTTTTTTTTTTTTTTGTAATAAATGTTATAAGAAGAAGTGTAAAAAATATTTGTATTCATATTATTTTTTAACCACTGTCATTATTATTTGTTTATATTGTTAATATTAGACATATTCCTATATATAAATCATATTATCGTTATAGATTATACTATTTTTGATTATTGTAAAATATATAAATTAATATAATAATAACCATGATGATTTTGAATCGAGTTTTGTATTTTGCTTAATCATTTTTTTATGTCTTTTGTAATAGTAGGCACACTTATTTCGTTATAATATTTTAATTGTACAATTAAAATATTATCTTCGGACAATTAAAAATACGCATAAACAAATTATGGATAGCTAATTTAAGTGCTATTATTATTATTATACCATTTAAACGTGACTAATTCCCTAACTACATAATAATACAATATAAAATTATATACAAATATTTGCTTAAAAAATTAAAATTATATATAAATAAATCGAACAAAATCTGAGTTATACGTGTCGAAGGAATAAAAATATGACATTTCTCTTATGGGTGTACTGTGTATATTATATGAATATACAGGGTGATCAGAATTTCACTTTACAAACATAAATGTAGTTGGGATAACATTATATTAATGTCTCCATTAATAAATTATTATTGTAACTCAATATTATATTTCGATCGTTCTGGACAGCTATTACTTAATTTGTAAGTACTTTTTTTTTATGAGTACAAAATTTTATATTATATATATAAACTTGTGATAGTATGAAATAGTATTATATTATTGTAAACGCGTCCACTGATGTTATTATGCAACTACAAATATTATATTAAAACGTTTATTAACGAACGCCATAATTGGACCGCTTCTGAGGTCTAAAAATAGCGCGCACACGATAATAATATATAGGTACGCGCATTATTATGTATTTTATGCTGTACAGGCCTAAGTATAATATTATGAGTTGTATACAGCTATAATAGTATAATGGAATATTTAATTTTTATGTCTTTTTCACATTTCACTGGCAAATCGTATTTTAAATTTTAATGTCAAGTTTAATATATATATATATATATGAAAAATGATAAGTACTTATATGTATTATGTACCCATATAGAATTTAGTATTTGTTATACTTATAGTTAAATTCCGGACTTAAACGAATAATAAATTTAAGTTAATTTTAAATTTTTCAGTTAATTTATCAAATATACATAGGTATACCTATTCGAATTTTGTTTTCAATACCTGTATAGGTACCTACTTAAATTATATTAATATTTATAAAAATAATTTTTAATTGTATTATTATTACTTAATATTATAAATAAACAATGTACAATATAGTGTTGTTTATAGCTACTCATTTTAAATATTATATTATATTAACTAGACAATTGTTTTGCGAGAGGAGCAGTGTGCAACGATGCCGTTTTTCCGATATGGGTAAACTAAAAGATATTTAAGATTTAAAAAGCAATACAGTCAATGATTAAAAAAAAATACAATGTAGTCAACATAAAAAAAGCAAACATTCAAGTTGTCTTACATTGAAGTTGTCAAGTATTCAACAAAGTGACTACAGAGTTACAGAACATATAAACAAACAATGCGAAATATAGATGAAAATCAGTCATGTAAATAATGTTTTTGAAAAATATTTTAATACCTAGATATATCTACTGTCCTACTAATATTTGCATTGCTGTAAATAATTATTATAAATACTTTATTAATACTAAAAAGTGTTTAATTTTAAATAAGTACAAATATTTTTTTTATTAATTAAAAATTCCTTATCATCCTATATCCTACATATAAGTAGATATAATTAATATTATAATTAAATATTATGTTATTATATAATTATTTTTAACCTATTTTTAATCATTTTCAATTCTTTCAATAGGTATTTAAATAAAAATATTTGTATAAATACCTACTTTGAAAAAATTGTATTAAAAATAGGAGACTAAAATTACTTTAAAATGAAGTATAATACTAATACTTAGTAGGTAGGTACTAAATATTATTATTTAAATTTTAAATAAGTAAACCTACCTACTTATATTTGTGTTCGAATACTTTACAAAAATGAATGACTGATGAATTACTGTAGGTAAACGATTACCTAAACACATTTTAAAATTGAAATCTAAATTAAAAAAGTTAAACTCCATAAAAAATGCCTATAAAAATATTAACTATGTTTGTTAATAGAAAAAAAAAATGAAATATTATAATATTGTATTGTTTGCATATTTGAAGTATACCAATACAACATACAAAATCACCAGACAAAACATTGAAGCATATTAGTGCTTGATAAATATAGCTTCGCAGGTGGATACTTGTATTTTAATTTATTTAATATACTTAATTACATTAATAATTATTAACACCTACACTATTATTCTAAATCAACATTAAATATATTAGGTAGTTAAAAAAAAAATTGTTTATATTTGTTCTGATTTAATATGTAAATATAATATAATAGTAATAGCATTGATTATAGAATAGACTTAATAATGTCTATTCTTTAATCAATGGTAGTAGGTATATTACATATTGTAATTTTGTATTTTTGTTTAAAAATCGAAATGTCAAAAAATTTAAAGAAATCAAATCAAACTAAACTTAAGTACTTAATCCATACAAATTAAATTAAATTCATTCAAGATCTATGGAAATTTTATAGAGAGTTCATTAAAATGAAAAACGATTTACATTATAATAATACCACGATTGGCTAACGAATTATTATATAACCTACCTAATAAGATTAAACATCGGCAATGAGGTAATAGCTAATAGGCCTGTGTTTTCACGATTTTGATTATAAGTTTAGTAATAAAGTTTGATATATAATGAAATTATTCATAGTCGAGTAAAAGGAATGAACATGGAACTTTATGCCTTAAAAAACCTTAAAATATGCATGTATTTATGCCTTTAAAAATCACTAAATATGCAATTAAAATATACTTACATTAAAAAAAAAGTAATATTTTCTAACATCATTTTATTTTAATAACTAAATAATAGTATTTCTTAATTGTTATTTATTATTTATAAGTAAAAAACTTTTAGTAATTAATAGTTTTATTCTACACCTTATTTACTTATTTTTTCAAGTTTTACTCTAAAACAAAAAAATAAATAGATAAACATTTTTATAAAATTTGATTGTGAAAAAACAAACACTAATTTTATAAATCAATTTAATAAAAAAAAAAAAACCCATTAAACTAATATCTCAGACTCAAAAAATCTATTTATAATTGTTTTTTTTATAAATTATTTATAAAACTTACACTTTTATATTATCAAAAATATTCAAATATTTATCTATATCAAAAATGGTAAAATATGCAAAATATGCAACAAAATTTTTTAAATATATACTCATATTGCTATGAAACAAATTTCTATATTACTTAGTTATATGTTTTAAATTATCATTGAAAAACATGCAAACTCTTAAAAGTCCCTAGCTCTAATCATGATGAACGTTTTAATTGGAATAATAAGTATATTTTGTAATGACCAATTAGGCTTAGACATTTTATGTAGGTATTTGTCTCCTCTTGTCACTTGTATACAAATTACAATTTAATCAAATAATGTCATTTAAACGTATATTTAATAAATGCATTTCATAAAACAGTTTAGTATAAATGGAAAATAATAATAATAAAAGAAAAAAAGAGGGAAGGTCGATTCCAGACGTTTCTCCTTCGTCCCTTTGGTCCTCGGAAAAATTAGTGGTTTATTATAATTAAGATTTGAAAGCAATGATATTGTATTCGAAAATACGATCCTGAGCGAAACTCAGTCAGATATACAATATATTATACTGAAAATCCGTTCCAAAATTCTATCACTTGTGTAAATTACCTATGAGATTCCTCAAACAAATTTTCAAGTCCTTACGATCAAAAGTCAATATTAGTTATCGAAACTGTATAATTTTACCGATTTTCTGCCATTTTTTGATATTTTTCTTCACTAAAAGAAAAACTTTTGAGAAATTCGAAAAATAAGCTAAATAAAGTAGCAATTACGATTTGCTATCGAAATCATACCCTATTATTTTTGTGGTAATCGGACCACCATTTTTTCTACGTTCTACGCGTAAAATTGTCTACGCCACAGAAAAAAAAAACATCTTTGTAAAACCAATACATTCCTCGCTTCGCTCAACATCTACAATAATATATTTAAAGTAGAAATTAGACAATTAAGTACTTACTTATTTACATAGCTAACCTACCTAATATTTCATATTGCACCGATAATATTACAATATATTATAAAAATTGTAAATTAATATGACTATTTATTTTTTGAATTAATTTATATTCAACTAGGTTCGTTAAATTAACATTAAATAGTAATTAAAAACTAAAACCGTTTTTATTTGTGGCTATTATTTATATCTTAAATTGGTCCATGACCCAAAAAAGGTTAAGAATCCCTGAATAGACCAAAGTAATAAATAGTCTTAACAACATACGAGTTAACTGTGGCTGGAAATAGGGCCAAAATTATTTTTAATTGACTGTTTTGACTTCAATCATCATAACTTTGTGTTTACAAACTAATGAGTACTAAAGCAGTGGCTCGACCAGGATTCGTTCAAAGGGGAAGTGGGGATCTAACGATGGAAATGGTTTTCATATCATATTATATTACATACAAAATATAAAATTAAGTAATATTTTAATAAATTGAAATTTTTATCATTTAAACTTTACTTCGTAATAGGTACTTGAATGATAAAATATTTATTCAAATTATTAAATATATTAAAAAATGTTTATACGGTCCACTTGGTAGGAGGGGGGTTGGATGGGTCTGGACCCTAATTCCACCCCTTTGGTTGTACTACTGTACCAAAGACATTTACCTACTATTATTATTTTTTTTTTGGTAACACCCCAAAGTTTTCTTATGAATACGAGAGTAGTTTAGCGTTTTTAATGGAAGAAAAGCGATTTTATTTGAAATTATTTTCTATAATTTCATCAAATATTTTATGCCAATGAGTCGTAACTTTAGATTTTTTATCAATTGAAATTTTAATAAGCTATGTATTTATGTATAAAAATACAATTTTTGTTTTTAAAACAATATTTGTATAGTTTTAATAATTATAACAGATAAATATTATTATGCATATTACCCGGTTAAAACTGAATTCTATAATTCAGTCATAATATATTTGGTTATAATTTCTAAATTTTAAGAAATACCTACATGAATTATTTTTTTATTGATTTGTTATTTGGATTATAGCAATATTCTATAATAAAAAAAATATATATATATTGTAGGTAAGTATTGTTCATAATCTTTGAAATGTTATATAATAATACTTAGGTATGTATTACAATTCTAAAACGTAAACCGAAAATGTAATTTAAAAAATTAATTATTTTGTAAATGGGAAATCTTATTAAGTATAATATATTATTAAAATTACCAATACCATAACTTATATGAATTTTTAGTGGAAATGTATGTACGTCTAGATGTATAGTCTCTAGCTTGTATATTTTAATATACTTAATAGTGTGTAATGTTGAGTAATGACCCAGTACCTTGTACCTAGCCAGGTCGGCGATTATCTTTATCTAACGTTTTAACCATACATTTATTATATTGTTAACTGTTTTTAATATTATTTTATACCAATCATTTGTATAATATTTTATAATGTATTAAACATAAATTTACTTTGTAAATTGTATATTATTTAATAAATGTCTATCATAGACTTAATTACAACTTTTTGTTACTCGTAATTTCTAAAAATACTTACATCTTTTATAATAATAGTGTATACAAATTGCAAATACATCATATTTAATATTCAACTACTAAAATAAATGGGTGGAGAAATATATATTTTTGTATAAGTTTAAAAAATAGGTTTAAGTACTTAATTAGCAACAGACTTACTTGAATTAGTTAATAATAAAAAAACTCTTAAATTAGCAAACATTTATTTATTTATTTGTATGGCAAAGATATCTTCATGAAAATAAACAAAAAAAATGTCTAATTATAGCCAAAATATCGAGTATCAACAGTATTTAAACTAGTAAATAATTAAAAAAACCTAGATAAATCATTTTTTTGAATTATACATTTATAACTAATAAAATACAAAGAATTGCACATTAAATATACTAAATTTAATTATTGACAATACATATAAATATATAGTTAATTAATTGCATAGACGTAGCCAGATATTTAGTTCAGGGTATATAAAATTATTTTTTAGAAAGGAATGTACAAATTAAAATTTAGTTTAAATTTTAAAATATTTTGTAGGTACTTTTTTTTCTCTCGCCTATGTATAATTATAATACAGGATTGTAAGTTATTTATTTATATGGAAATTGGAATATTTATTTAACTTAGATTAATAAAAGAACAACTCAAAACATAATTAACAATTGTTTTATTTTGAATAACTTTAATAGATAACTGAATACACAAATTATAAATGGTTAATTTGTTAACTTCTGTTTTTTTTTACTTTTATTGGAGATGGTCTTTCAATTTTAACTTCACTTTTTAAATCAGTATTTTGCGTAGTTACATCAATATCGTATTTATTTGATAATCTTTTAGTAATTTTTGACATTAAATCTGATCGCCGCCTAGTTGCTTCTTCTATAGTATCAACTGGAAGTGTTTTTTCAGTAGTCAATTTTGTTTTTTTAACTCGATTAGACATAATTAATGTTCCAGCTAAAGGTACAACATCTAAAAAATATATTACATTTAAATATTTGAGGCTTATACTTTATTTATTTGATATACATATTTGTACCGCAATATATATTTAGTATTCTCTTTAAGATTTTAGTCCATAATTTTTTTTTAATTATTGATTTTGTAATAATATTAAGACATTAATAATACTAATAGTTAATATTTTTATCTACATACCTAACTATTTATAATATTGACCATTATACAAAGAAAAAATGAATAATAATCATTATATCAATTTTTATTTACATTATTATATTTTCATTCATTTAAACATAAAATATATATATACATATTATATACTTACTTAGGGATAAATTTTTTGTCTTTTCACTAGGAATCACAATTGTAATATTTGTATTTTTTTTACTTTTATATGGTATTAAATCAACTTTCTCAGACATGGTATTTTTAATTTTTAAAGTTGAAACTTCATTAAAATTTAATGATTGTTCATGTAATTCCATTATATTAATCTATGAAATAACATACATTAATAATTATTAATTATAAATTTAAATATGGTAATAAAAAAAATTAAATTATGTAATATTACAATATATTTCATTATTAATTTAATAATCAAAAGAAATGAATTAATGTATTATTAAATTTGTAGCTAAATATACACACAATTAAATTAATTTAATTTATAATATTTATTGAAGCCTTTGTTTCAACCATTAATTTCAACAGCTAATAAATAATAATAAAAAACTAAAAAACTGATTTAAAAATCCTTGTACTAAATTTCTTATATAGTGCATAATATGTAAAATACTATGTATATGTTAAGGATATGTAATGTCCAAACTGTGGTTAGTGTTCATATTAAAAGGATAATCTTAATATCATCCATTTCCTAACACAAGTTGTTTTTTTAAACAATTTAAAACAAAATTGACTATTCTTAAGTATTATTGTTGACATTAGCCAACTCAATTAGATAAAAAATATAACTAGATAAGCATTAATTTTAAATAATATTGCAGTTTTAATATTTTATTGTTTTGGATGATATTAATTACAATGGGTAGATTTACTATAATTAATTATTACATATAAGCCTATTAAGTGACATTTAGAGTTTACAAAGTTTACCTAAAGCTTTACATTTAAAATTATTATTTTTACATTTTCCTTTACACACATATTTTTGATACCTTTGATTACTAGAAAATGATAAAACAGTCACAATTTCTCTTTATGATTTATGTAAATGTGAAATTTCTGTAACATGCAGTTATTATTTAATATTAGTTGTATGTATTTATTCAAACAGTATTATCAAATTTTAAGGGGACATTTTCTAGGGACCCACCCACCCCTTTTTAAAGCAGTTCAATTGAATTATCTGAAGTATCTGTTCGGTGTCATTGGTAATATCAATAAGATTTCTTGGTAGACGTGAACTTATTTCTAATATACAATTGAGATAATGTTCCTACAGTATTTCCTAAGTTAAACAAATTATATTTTACTGATATGACAAATAATACATTTCTTGGGTTGCTTTTTGCCCTGTTGACATTAGATAAAGATAAACAAACTGTCACTGACATTAGAAGGGTGCAATTTGTTAATTGATCAGAATTTCATTTACTTTGCTTTATTTTTTAAGACTTGTTTTGCACTGGACCTTTCAGTATGCAATGAATCCAGAAATCATTGATTAGCTACAGGTATATAAATAAATTTAATAACACCCGGATAAAGTTAATATTTTTAAAATTTATTGACATACATCAAGTTGTATGGGTAATGTTAAAATTATCCAGTTATTATTAACACTAGCCACAGTTAGGACATTAGCTATAACATTAACATAGTGTAATAATTATATTGTAAATAATTTTGTACATTATTCCTAAAATTAATAATGAATTACTTAATTAAAATTTACATTCAACCTATATTTTTAAATTTAAATTGTAAATTATAAATCAATTTTTATCCTTAAAATATCCCCTAAAATATTATATTTTGTCTTAAATATAAAATTGGTTTGGTTAGATATCATATTAAATAGTTTTATCATTGATTATAGAATAGTCTATTCTATAATCAATGGTTATATTAATTGCTTACATCATCAGGGCACTGCATTGTCCAAATTTCATAGTCCTCAGTTAAATCTTCAGAAAATAAAACACCATTATCCCTAGTCAACTGGGACATGTCTAATTGTATAAACTGTAAGGAAAAAAAAAATGATCATGCATACATTAAATTATGATAACATTTTCTATGGAAATATATATATATATGTATATTTATTAAATAAGTATAGAAATGATATTATTTGTATAACTCATTGTATTTACATTACTATACATAAATTATATTCTTTAATCAAATTTATACTGCTAAAATATGTACCTAGTTACTAAAATGAAAATTTATATTGCTGACAGAAATAAATTGACTCTATATAAATAAATACTAATTTTTTGATTAAACATTTTATTTATAAATAAGAAATGTAATATTAACTGAATTCTATTCCTAACTCTTTTTCTTGTAGAAAAACAACTATACTTCCATTAATGTATTTATTTCTTATTCTATCTACTCTAGTCACTTCATACATTCATCTTATCTTTCTCACCTTTAATGCACTCATCAACTGTTCCATTTTTTTGTTTACTGCCCTACACTCTGATCAATATAACATTGCTAGCCTCACCACTGTTTTATAATACCCATTTTTAAATCCTACCGGCATCCTCTTGTCACATAAAACATTAGATACTTCCAACCACTTTATCCATCCACATGTTTTCCTATTTTTTATGTTCCTTTCAGAATTATTATTTTTTTGCACCACTGATCCTAAGAACTTGAACCTATTTGTCTCACACACTACTTGATTTTCATTGTACGCCTTGCTAACCTAACCTAGTTTTAATAAACTAATCCTTTTCCCTTCAAGCGCTGTTTATAACTGTTTAAGTTTTCACTCAATTTTCCCACACTCTCTACCACTAGCACTATATCATCTGTAAACATAATTTACCAATGCACATCTATTTATTAGATAATCACTGTAATATTACAGAGTATAGAAACCAAAAGTTTAAACTCACATGATCTGGTCTTTCGCTTTCACTGATAGATACCAAATCATCATCCACTTCGTATTCTTCTGAAACTCCGTACGCCATGCTAGGTGTCAGTGAGAGTATGCTGGACGCATCATCCGGTTTTATTTTTTTCGTTTTTATGGATGATTGGACACTGGATGGAGCTTTGCGTTTGAGGGATTTTTGGTTTCTTGTTTCAGACATTTTTACAAAATATAAATGTTAATTATCTGTAACAAGAACATAAACAGTTATTATTAATGATGATATAGTAAGCGTTAATCATTTGCGGGGAATCGCATGGTTATAAACAAATTGTTATTAAAATTTATGTTAGACAGATATATTTACACTGTTAGAAAATATCCTTTATAGTATAGTATCCACTTTAACACAGTGAACACGTCTTCCAGTGTTTTCCAACTGAGAGAACGTTTAGCGGCTTAGCGCGATTAATATATTAAATGTAGTACTTTCAATATTATCATGATTCAATATTAAAACTTTTTGCATTTTGCTCGCTTTGAACAGAAAACAGAAACAATGCACTTATTGCACATTTACAATTTTACATCAAACTATCAAAATAAGTCACGCGGTCTTCGACACGTCTTGATAACACAAGACGTGATAAGAGCTAAACAGCTGTTGCACGCCGATCACAACGATGACGGTTTTCCGTTACGAAATCCCCACCCGAAAAACCGGCCGTCGAACCCCTCCATCGCATGATGACAAATCGTTTGCCGCGATAATCGTATACTGTATACAAATACAAGATAGGAAACAAGGAGAAAAAGTCAAAAAGCACACCTCACTCTTTTCAACGACCGATTCTTCGCGGACGGTCATTCCATGTCGATTTCTATCGCAATTTTCTCATTTACTTTTTAATATTTATTGATTTCGGCTATTTTTTCAACCGTTAATTCGTTCTTATTTAACTGTATAAAAAATACCAGCGATATTAGTTCGTGTACGAACTACGCGTACTTTTACCCGACAACATTGGTGAGTACCATAGTGTTATTAAACATCAAAAACGGTTTCAAAGTGAAGTATTTGCAGTATTTTACAATAATTGTTATTAACTACCAATTACCATCATTGTATTTTTTGTTTTTTTTCCCTGTAGAAGACTGATTGCCTGGAATTTTAATTTCTATTGTATCACCAGAGTCGATCGTTGACGTGAGTTATGAATAATTATTACTATGCCTTTTTACAATAAAATGTATTAAAAGTATTTTATTTGGTTGAAAAACAACTGTATACATCTTACCAATTGTCAGCGTGATTGTTTTCCGTTGGACAATTATTTTGTTAACATTTATCCCAATTTCCGACTAATTTTAAAATCATATGGTCTTTATCTTCACACTTCTTAAATTATGTCGGTTAGGAAAACTTGGCACATAAGTTAATTTTTTATTATCTTATTCACATACATATATTATGTTTAAACTATTATTTTGATTTCTTAATCAATTTAACTTTTTGTGTTCGTAAGGTTTCAACAATTGAAAGACTAAAACAAAAAGTACAAGAAATATTTCAATAAGTAGATTGTAGTACATATAATTTGTTAATAGTTTAATTTTATTTCATTCAATAATTTTTAATATAAATATTTTATTTAATTTAATGTTAAATGTTTTGATTTTATAATTCTTACCGACTACTAAAAATTATATTTTAATGATTATTTTATTAGAATGACTGGTAAAAAAAAAGGACTGACAAAAACAGTATCTAAGAAATCTACAAAAATTGTTGAAGAAAAGCCTGATATTTTAAACAAGTATGTATTTATTTAATTTAGATTTATGTAGTTAATTTATTTATAGTTATACTAAATAAGTAATTATTAATAGTTAGTAGGGTTAGGATTTGTTTAGCCTCGTTGAAGATTTGATGTTTGATTATGATGTAAGATATTTTGTGATGAAGTTGAGAGAAATATCAAGTATTTTGTGTGGTAAAAAGATTCCAATTAATCTATATTATGTACAAAAATGTTGTTCATATCAGAATGTTAGGAAGTAGATACGATGATTCTCTAACAAAGAATGAGAATACTAAAATGAATGGATGGGGTAATTAGAAAAAATATAAGGGATAGTATACAATTGGCTTTTGATAATTGTATGCAATAAAAATGATCGTGATAGCTTGGGCATGTTATAAAGAAGAAAGAGATTATTGGGTAGGGACTGTAAGATTAGTAAAATAATTGTAATTAGGGGAAACCAAAAAAAGGGTGGTTGAATGTAATTGAGTGATACAGATTTTTAAGTTGATAGTTGTAAGTGAAGAAATTGCTTTGAGTGGGAATTTAAGACTTCAAAATTGAAGAGTCCTACTTTTGAGTAACCTCAATTAGTTGGGGGGAAGGCAACAGAGGAAAATAATAAAAAGTTATAACCATTTATATATTTACTGTTTAATTTAATAAAAATAAAATATTTGATGTCTTAGTAATTATAGTATAATATATTGAGTATTTATTAGCAAATTATTCAAAAATAAAGTTATGTCTTTGTATATTACGTATAACAACGTTAATTACAATATTTCATGTATTAAAAATATTAATGTGTGAATATACACGTTTAGAGAACCTGAAGATCTTAATGGTGTAACTGATATAGAGCTACATTCTGAACCAGATGTAATACCAAAAACAATTGGGTTAGTAACTATTTCTTAATATAATTATGACCAAAATAAAAAAAAAATTAAATTTTTTTTCTTACAGCAAAGAAACTGGTAATAAAAATGTGCGAAAAGGACAGAAAAATAATGTAGGAGTCAAAGTTCCTAATGACAAACAGGCTACTGTCAAAACAAAACAAACAAATATATCAACAATTGAAAATGATAAACAACCCTCAAGTAAATACATTTATTAAGTTATTTTTTGAATAGTAAAAAATATTTGTGTTATATTTGTATGGTAGATATAATAAAAAAATCGAACAACAATGACAATGTTCGTTCTAAACGTAAACAAGAATCTGAAAATAAGATGTCATCTACTAGTTCAGCAAGTAAGTTGAAAAAAATGTTATATTTAGCAAATTATTATTATTATATTATTTAACAAAATAGGACCAAAAAGAAAATCACCAGAAGAACAAATAACTGAAGTAAAGAGAAAAAAAATGGAAAAAACATCAGATAAAATTGGTAAAATAAAGTTTTTTCATTTGAAGGTTCAGACAATATTAACAACACATGTATTTATATATTTTTCTAGTCATTGATAAACAAGTTGAAAAATCGGGTGTTGTATTTATTAAAGGAAGAGACATAGTGATTGGTGGAATATTTGGTTTAGGTCCCGATCGTGAACAACTTACAAATCTTACTGAACTGAAAAATTTCAAATTCAAGCTAATTGCTGCAGGAAGTATGCATGTCTTGGGTGTCACTGAAGATGGAAAGGTAATTGGCAATTCTAATTCTAATCTGTGCTTATAATTTAATTTACTTGATTATTTTTAAGCTTATGTCATGGGGTTGCAACGATGAAGGTGCATTAGGTCGAGATACTTCAGTTGAAGATAGTGAGACTAGACCTGGATTTGTTGAGCTTCCTGAAAATTATTCAAAAATTTATAGTATATCTGCTGGAGGTTCTCATTCTGCGGTACTTCTTAGTAATGGCAATGTGTATAGTTGGGGCACATTTAGAGTATGTTATAATTTGAATGGTATTGTTCCAATTTATTATATATTTAATATATTGTAGGATAAAAATGGTGATATGGGTTTCCATCCAAATGGTGAAAAGCAATTAAAACCTAAATTAATTATGAATAACGTGAGGAAAATCGAATCTGGTATAAATCATCTAGTCATGTTGTCTAAAAACAAAGTTTATACAATGGGATGTGGAGATGAAGGTCAGCTTGGTAGAATTTGTCAGAGACATTCCAACAGAGAGTCTAGAGTTGGCAAACGTAAGTATGGTAGAAAAACAACTACATATTATATTTATTATATTTGTTAATTATATTTTACAGAACTACTGTTAAATCCTCAACTGATAAAATTACGTAAAAAAGTTGAAGACATTTGGGCTAATTATGACACTACATTTGTACGTTTATCTGATTCTACTATTTATTCATTTGGTTTAAATGTTCATGGTCAATTAGGAATTGAAAATGATGATAAATGCGTCTACTTTCCAAAACTATCAGAATCCTTAAGTCGTCTTAAAATAAAAACCATATCAGCTGGAACACAGCATGTTACTTTATTGGATGAACAAGGTTTGTCTATTTAATATATATTTCAATTTTAATAATTGTTTCTTATTTAGTTAGTTACCTTTTTAAAACTTGATCCATAGATATTTGATTAAAATTCTGTTTTACAAATGTGTATATATATATATTATTAATATACAATTAATGTAAAACAAATTAAATTAAATTACAATATTATTTGTCTTTTATTAACTTGTTCAATATTTTATTAAATCAGATTTTCAATTAAATTATTATATTGTTTATAGACCTATGTTATCTGTAATCAATTTACAAACATGTAAATTGAAAACATCACAAACATAAATTAATAAATTACAAACATTGTATAATATTAGTACCATTTTAAACAAGTGTAATATTTCCAGTGTAAATCATATAAATGTATTATTCTCCATGTTTAGGAGCTGTTTATGTGTTGGGAGATTATAAAGATGGTCGTTTAGGTATGGATATAGCAGAAAACCAAAAAGTTCCTAAAGTATTATCTTCATTACCACAAATTAAACTGGTCACGTGTGGTTCAGACAATACTTTTGTGGTTACCGAAAATAGTAATAAAAAAAATGAATTAATCGTAATACAAATTATATTAAAATAAACATACTAGAGTAAATATGTTTTATTTTTTCAGATAAATTGATGGCTTGGGGTATCGGTTTTGAAGAAAAAGATGACTCTGATGTAATTTATTATACGCCAACTGATATTGATGCAAGTAACAGATTAGATAAAAAAACAGTGGTTCAAGCAGCTTCAACAGATTCAGCAGTGTTTTTATTATTACAAGATTAATCTTGTAATATTTTATGAATATTTTCTTTTTTTATGTATAACTTATGTATTTGCTTTTAGTAAATACAATTTCTTCAAAATCCATGTTTTAAAAAACAGTTTTTAGTACTCATTTGAAAACATAATATGAACAAAACATTCTATTTAATAGATATGTTTTGACAGAATAAATATAAATAACTTTTTTATTTAGAACTATTATGAATGTGTATTATATACACAAAAAACATTTTGTTTGTTAATCAATGTTTGCTATTTGTATTTTTTGAGTTACTAAAATGTGATTTTTTTTTTAAACTTAATTTTTATTATTATTATTATTATTATTATTATTTTTGATTATAATATCCATAATTTTTTTTTTCTTAGCTCCAATTACAATTTATTCTTTTCAAATGTTCAATATTGTTTTTTTTTTACACTTCAGTTGGCTTTTTATCAACCAGGCTTAATCTTATAATAAAATCACATAAACGTATCTGTACTTGAATACGACTAGGATCATCAGTGATATCAAATCCTGGTACACCGGCCATATTTAATATTTTTTGTTGTTCTCGTCGCTGTTAAAAAAAAAAAAAAAATATTAATAAAAATTTACATAAATTAGATAGAGCTATCTAATAAAAAAATTGGCACAACAATGTAGACAATGTTGACAGCTTTAATAATAATTATAGTCATAAGGATAATAATATTCTGTAATTTCAGATTTTATTTCTAAATTTAAATATACTAAGAATATATAAAAATGAAGACAACTTCTAAAAAGTAGAGATCGGCCTGAAAAATAATCATTTCTTCTAATTTTTATTAATAATATTGTTCTTATTCGGTTCCAAAAATTATTTTTTCGGTTTTTAATACTGATATAAATACTTTTTTTTTATAATTTTAATGTATTTTAATAAAAACAGGAACAATTACTTACATTATAGGACAGATTTAGCTTGCATACAAAAATCATATTACCCATTTAAAATCCAAAAAAATAGGAACAATGTTTAATTAATATATATACAAAATAATTAAATTTATTAGATACAGGTTATTGCTTTTTTTCTTATATTTATATTTGGTTTTAAAACTAATATCTTCACTTTATCTGTTCTTATTACAACCAATGTGATCTCAGGAAAAAGTAAATAAGAACTGGTACTGATAAAAAATTATGATAAAACCGATAGTTATCAGTTCCCGAAAACCGAGAATCAGAACTGGCCCATCCCTAACTAAAAAGCTATTTAATCAAAATGCAACAAGTTAATATTAAATGGAATATATTCCAATATATGATTAACAAATATTGGAGATAAATAAATTAGTTTTAATTTTATGGAATTAAATCATTCTAATGTTCATTCTACACTTTTTAAACATAAAATGATGTACTTTAATGTTAAATACAATATAACTATGTAGTGTAGTTTAAGATATAAAAATTAATGTTTAGGTAAATTACCTTTTCATCGAGTTCAGTTACAATTTTTTTATCAAATTCTCTTAAATTTTTTCTATGTTCTGACTGAAGTTTCAGTCTTGTTTCAGTTTTGCCAGGCTCAACTAAATCTGACTTTAGTAATTTTTGTATACCCACTTGAATAAAATGATTATTTTATAAAATTAATTGAAAATATATTAGATTACATTTTAAAATTTTACCCGAATGTTTATTTATCATTTCTAATCGTTTTTGAAACATTTGTTTTTCTGTAACGTGTTGTATATCGATCAGTTCTTTTACAATAGAGTTTAACGTTTCGTCCAAAAGACATTCAGCTAACTCACAAAGTAGTTCGTTAGGAATACGTTGTTGATATTTTCTATAATAAACAACTTTTTTTTATCATTATAATATTATATTTAATATAATTACACATCAACATGGGCAATTATTTCAATTTAAACTTTAAAGTAATCATACCTACCTAGGCAATTCTTTGACCATTTTTTGTAATTGTTCATTCAGAAAATATAGCCTAGACTGAGTTTCATTTTGGTTATCCGATGTCATATTATAGGGATTATAGCAAACTTAATCCTAAGGTCTACTTAAACGTAAAACTACTTATTGTAGATATTCATGGATCCCATTTTTGAAGGTTTTAAATTATTTTCTTGTTCTTATAATTTCTTAGCTCTTATTTTGTATACAAAAATAAAAATATTACAAATTGATATGAACGATAATATGATGATAACAAGTTGTTATTAACAATGTCCCAACTATGGTATACAAGTTACGAAATGCTGTATAGAAAACGATTGAAAAAGTGAGGCTCAAAGTGGCCGTTTAAAAATCAGCTGATTGATATAAGAAGACACGTACCTAGCGCTCCAATTGACAAAACAACATACTATTATCACATTATTATCCATTAATAAATATTGCAAAACTATATTAATACAAAACTACAAAGTACGAACACGGTTTAAGTAATGCCAAGAGATATACCTTATAAGTATTATAGGTAAATCTTAAACCGTGAGTACAAATAATGAAAAAAGGTACTAACATATTAACACATTTTTATTAATTAATATCTACATATTTCAATATATTATGACTTTTTTTTATATTAATTAATTTTATATATGGTTTCAAATAAACGTTATTTTTCTGAGTGCTCTTAGAGTTTAACAATTAAATTTGACGTTGCATATGCGTTACATATCTTTATAATTGTATTTATTTTATTATTTCTACATATAAGCTAAATTTAATTTGTTTTAATGTTGATTTGAGTCAAGCCGATTTATACGAATAAATAAATAAATAAGTGCTTGGAAATATTTATAATTAGTATAATTTTTTAATGCGTCGTTTACTAGTTAGGAGGGTAACAAATATTTTCATATTTGTTTTATATTATAAAACGGTGAGGGGGGATTTCGGCTTCATGAAAGCTCCTAAAAAAAAAAAATTGACCCTCCTTTATAAATTGCTAAATTCGCCTGTGCTTCTCTGCACACGCTCAAGAACTTTAAGAGAGGATGAAAGGCGGAATTCAGAGGAGGACCGGTGTATGAAACCGAGGAATTTGAAGGCTTTACAGCAAATAACTTGAATGTGTTTTACAGGTGAGAGGGAAGAAGTAAGAGTAAAACCTAGATCACAGATGGAATTAACTGAAGAATGGTTGGGGACATTGTGGATAATGTAAGGATAATTGATCGAAAATCGGGAACGGAAAAAGGAGAAGAGACAGGGGCGTCATTTCAGTTTTTACTAGACTAGGGCAGACCCATAAATTTGCCTGCTGTTTCTAAGAATAGGAGTGGGAGGAGTAATTTTTTTTGGTGGGTATTTTATTTTGTTGTAAGCGAAAATCAATTAAGGGATTGTATTTGGGGGTAGTTATTTTTTTGAAATCTGCCGACTTATGATTTAGCTAATTTTCGATTACGGCAAATGTATGAGTGCCCCCCTCCCCCAAAATGATGCTACTGAGAAGAAATAATACTACGATATAAATGTAACGTGTATATTATATCACTTGGCAATATTTCGGTAAATATACAATTATTCCCATAGGCGCACATTGGGTGTGAATTTAGAGAGTGCTAGAATAATAATTGTATATAATATTTTATAACTACAATTTTTTTTTTTTTTACATACATAGATACTCAAAGATGTACTATACAAATTTATATCCATAATATATATTTATTAAAGGGTCTTCAGTGACGAATTAATAATTTAGGGACCTAAGTCTCCATTAGCCTCGATCATCATCAATACTGGGAGGGCTTATTTAGAATTTGGAGGTACTAAACTGCTTAAACATTGTTTTCAACAATAAAAAATTTTTTTTTTCATATTTGAATGTTGAAGCTAAGCATCCTCAAGCACTCCCCTATGAGCGCCTATAATTATTCCTATTCTTATACGTACCTATATTTCGACATTTATCATTAAATCATCAATATTTAACTTACTTTAAATCGATGAATTTATTAATTATTTGATAATTTCTTTTAACCTTAATAGGTATATATTATTATTATACAAATAATGTATTATCTAAATCTGGTTGAGGGTACGATTAATTAATTTACTTGATTAACTATATAGATTTCATTTCTGCTAAACCTCTAAAAAATTATGTTATAATAAAATTGTAAATCTTTTTCCACATTAATTTTTAGTTTACATTACAATTAAGTATTAACTGTGATAATAAATATAAATGAGTTTAAAGTCTTGCTAAGATAATACATTTGTATTAACTACCTGTTAATATTATACGTCTCACACTTATATAGTCTTAACGTCTTTTATTACCCACAGATTCACAATCTTGGAATATTTATTACCCCACGATTGTTAAGTGTGTTGAAGATTTTAAAATTCTTTTTTGAAGTATACGTAAATTCAAATAAGTAAATAAAGAAAAAAACCTAATATATATTATGTATGATTCGATTATTCATTATACCTATTACCTATTTATTTATTTTTTAAATTTAATGGTATCACAGGAAAATTCTAAAGAACTTAAACATTATTTGAAACTTTGATTCATGAAAAATTAGATAAATCGACTACTACCTTGGTATTAGTTAACTACAGCGTATTTGTATTCTGGTCGAATATAAAGACCTATGCAATTTGTAAGTATTTATAGTATTAACTTTGTCAGAATTCGGAGAAGAATATTAATTATTAATTATGACCGTGTTCTACGTGCAGAATTAAAATTTAAAAAAAAATCTATTGTACATTTTTGAATTTAATTATAAAAAAATCCATTTTATTCCCAAAATACAACAATCATATCTTTATTAATTTATAATTTATACAATTTTCTGTAACATTTTGTTAAAGCAAAAATTCGGATACGAATAATCGAAAATGTATTTACTATATATAGGTACAAATAAGTAAGGTATAAAAGAATGTGATTCACATCACACTAAAAAATGAATGCTTCTCCTAATTATTACCAACCTACCTATTGGATATTCAATGTTGAGTAATAATTTATCAAAAGCTATAAAAGTAAACTTTGAACTGTATAAGTGCATTATGTATAGTAATATTTTATAATTTTTTTATTTAATCAAAAGTTACACTATAATATGGTTATTTATTATGACGAAAAGAGACAAGTTTGTAAAACATGAATATACATATAACACATATAGAACTTTAATATAAAACATTTAAAAAGTTAATTTTATAAAAGTAATATATTACTAATAAATAATTGTGTGTTATCTTGAAAAAAAATATATTCTCATGCAGGTAATTAAATTATATTATTATAATATTGACGTTACATTAATCGATATACCACAATGAAAGTAAATAGTTTATTAGGACTACAAACTACAGTAAAACTAAAACGATCAAAGACTTGAATATCTCGACTAATCAAACACGGATTAGGTGTAAGTGTATCACAATTAGATAAATAGTCATATAAATGATTCGCCTAAAAATACGTATCCGTATCTATTGTTCAATGTTCCTATTTACTTTTTTTCTAATATAAATTATGAACAAGTTATTATTGTAAACAATTGTATCAGGATAACCAAAGTCAATAACTTGAAGTGAATAATTTTTTTCCCGGTACTTAATCGTATTGATTATTATTGTTATTTATTTATAGAGTATTTTATTTTATAATTTGTTGTTGTGCTTTTTTTTTTTTGTAAAATGATCGTTATACGTGATTAATCATTATATCATATTTGTCAACCATTTTTCGATTAATTCGATTAATTTTTATCATTACCCTCCTCCTGGCACCCTATATGATTATAATTCTTCCGCCAGAATATAAATTTCTGTCTGTGACATTAAGTAATTATTATTATGTATTATTATAAATACTCTATATAGAACGTATAAGCACTACAAGGTTTTAAAATTAAAATTAAATTGTAATTTTTAATAATAATTATGATCTTGAAAAATTTCAGTGGGTATATAAATAGATACTCATGACGATTTTAAAATATTAACTAGATAGGTATCAAATATATTCAACGTACAGCTTCGAAATGCACTGAAATATTACGATAATATTTTCTGTCTGAGATATGATTAATATACCTATAAATGTAATGGACCATAAAATATGTGCAGAGTTTAATCCGTACACAGGCTATAAGAGAAACTGTCGCAGAGCAGTTGTAGGTAATTGTTTAATTGTCCTTTTCAATTTAATCGCACGTCCGGCGGATTCAAAAACGTAATATATGAGTTTATTATATAATATATAGAATTGTCCATTCAATCAATTAACTCATTTCCCATTGAATTGTATATAGAAATAATTTTATATTTTTATTTTGCAGTACTTATCTACTTTAAATATTATTGCATACATGTAAACAATAAAATATTTTGTTGATTTAATGTTAATGTGCGTATGTAGATAATATTTAGATACTTATATATCATCATAATCGTGACAAATGCAAAAGTTCGCAATGCAAAAGAATTAAAATATAGTTACATAATATTTTTGATAAAAACAACGAGATTTATGAATTTATTTACAATTACGAATATATATTAATAGGAATAATGATGCTTCTGCAAAATCAAATCAATGATTTGAATTATATTATTGTTTATATACAATAATATTTCTGAAAACAATTTTATACAAATTATATTTATTCATCTTAACGTTACGAATATTTATAGATAAAAATTTTTACATTTTTTTTTCTTTTTTTTTTATAAAAATTAAAGTTATAGTTGTTTTGTTTGGATATTTAAACATTGGAATAGTATAGTTAGTAAAAACTTATATTAAAACATGTTTGGTAATTTATTTTCTATGATATTTTAAATTTTTAAACAAAAAATTTTTGTCTTTTATTAACAATTTATAACGGTTATTACGGTATACTTACTATATAATGTAATATTATCACTAATTAATATAATAAAACAGCTAACAGGTTAAATGTGTATAAAATAAACATATACAGGTACAACTCCGCACTATGTAAATATACTTTCATAAACTTTAAAGGATAAAAAATTATTTTTCTGAAATTCAATTTTAGTGATTACTTTGACTTTTACAAAAGTTAAAATCAAAAAAATCCATAAAATATCATCGCATACGATATTCAACGTTTTGCAATCATTAGATATTTAGATCTTTCCGATATAATTAAATCTATTCAATTCAAATAAAATATTTAATCATGCAATATATCAACAAACTTCGTTCGGCGCCTAAACGCAAATAAACGTTAATCTTGTTTTAAAATCCTAAGGTGAGTGTCATTTCGCAATATTCTTAAGTACAATATTGATATATAATTCTACATGATTATTATATTATATATTAAGCCGGTGGGTTTATTTGATGAAAATTAATATTTATTATTTTTAGATATAGATTATATAAGTATGTACGTATTTTGCACGTAGGTATAGAAGACAATACGATATCGTGTGTCGTGTCATCGAGCTGTCGTAGTATCTATAATAATAATTTTCCAACTTCAAAAATATATTATACAACTTTTTGACAATTCATTTTTCTAAAAAGACATCCTGTATAATCCCTATATAATCCATATACATTTCTAATACGGTATACTGATAAAATATTTTTTTATTAGATTAAACCAATTATTTTTATAATTTTTAAAAATTAAAACACAATATATTACTATTTAATTATAATAAACATGTAGTATTTACAATTTTACGTAGGATATTGTATTCATTTTATATTTATGTATTTATGGACTAGAAAAATAACTTAAATTTCCTTGTTGATTATTTTTATATTTAAACATTATCGATACCTTTTTATCGTAGTATACAGAGTGATCCTATTATTGTGTAATGCGTTACATATATAATGGAGATACCATTTTCGGAACATAAAATTTTGCTAATCTTGTATACTTTTATTACGAATACGATTAAAAAATGTTAGTTATTTTATTTACGAAAAGTTATGAAAAATCGATTTTTCGTAGAGAACAAACAATACTGACAATATAACACTTTTCGTACAGTGAGTGTATTAGACATATTATACAGAGTGTCCTCATCATCGTGCTTAATAACTTCTTATTTTTTTCATATTTTTAAAATTTTCAAAAGATGGATAAGAAGAGTCAAGTTTTTAATAAATAACAAACTAATGGTTAATTGAAAACACGAACATTCAGGGAAAAAAAAATATTGTTGTTTTGTAATTTTTAATAAGTACTACACGTTAGATTTTCATAGAGTTTCATAGAATTGTATAAATAGGAAAAAAAAAAAAAAAAAAATTGCATCTGTTCATGTTATTTTGTTAACTAAATGTCGATATTTGGACATCAAACTTATTTCCACGTATTGGAGGAAATGTAAAAACACAAAACAGGTAAAATGTTATCAACTTGGACAAACACCCTGTATAATGTACGAATATTAAATTGTCAGCGTGTTTACTATTATTATAGGTTTAAGTGTTGCGCTCAAGAAGGGCACCTCAACCGCTCATATGTATTATACGCGAGCATAACGTCAAACGACGCGGGACGATCGTAACGTGCGTCGAGTGCGGATTAACGCGTTGGTTTTTACGCGAGGGCGTCCGCGAAAGTTCGGAAGAAGGAGACGAGTCGCCTGCCAAAGTCAATAACCGCGGACATTTTGACCGGACGTCGTCGCCCGATATATTACCGGTGACCGGCGTAAACAATAATAAACAAACCAAGCGATCACGCACCCGCGAGTCACGTTCAACCGCGTCGCTATGACTCAGGAGTTGAACCTGGTGGCCGAATGCGCCGCGTTCGGGATCATGCTCGGCATGTCCATGATTATCGGACTGTATTACGGTTGTGTGGAACGCAAACAGAACACCGTCTCCGATTATTTGTTGGGCGGCAAACACATGTCGGTCTTCCCCATCACCATGTCGTTGATTGCCAGGTATATCATAATATACCCCCTAGCCTCCTTGCCGATACCGTGTATTTTATGACCGGGGGCAAAATTTTGGGTCCTTTCCATTTTTATAACAAAATAAACGAATTGAACAATTACTGTGTCTGCTCGCGATACCATCGGGTTAGGAAGAAATTAGAAAAAAGTCTGTTTGAAATTTGGTATGGGCATCACAAATAAACATAAACTATTTTTTAAAATCATTATTATTATTTTTTTTTTTTTTTATAACGTGAATTTGTGTTCAGTGATTATCATTATAAATGTAAAAAGATGCTATTAAAATATTTAAGATCCCAAACGTTCGGAATTAACCTAACCTAAGTTTTAATTTGTTAATCAACAAAGACATATTGTCATCACTTCATCGCCTATGAATAGCAAGCAATAATTTATAGCACCTTTACATACAGATTTCAGTATTCGGTCGGTATATTATGTTACTGGAGTAGGTAAAACAACTATATAACCAACACCAATTTTACCTATCCTCCAATAATAAACGAATACGAATAGTAGTGTGGTGAGCAATAATTTTCCAGAGTCAAGTCACACATACTAATGATCCATTTACCGATTCACGATAGATTTTTATATAACAACCATCTACATTCTGCATAGTATTAAGTGAATAGGAAACGTTATTTTAGTAGTATTATTTGTACATTTTATAGACTATATATAATTTGCAAAAAATCAATTAAATTTAAATATACTTTTAATATTTATTGAGAAAATATCAGAATAATATATTATATTGAATTAGGTATCTAACTTTGTAGTTTTACTAACTTGACAGACAATTATACCTAAGATCTAGATGATTGGCACCATTATTGACTGATGTTAACCATGTTACTTAATTGCATCATTAAATTGAATGTTAGAAAACAAATGATTAATATCAGTGTATCATATTATTTTACCTGTATGTGTATTATATTATTCTTAAAATTAATAGTCGGTCTTATCTATTACTATTTACTAACAATAAACAAAATGGCATTACCTAACTTATTTTACAAGGATTTATGTATTAGATATTATTTATTATACAAGGACGTTCTTATTGTATATTATACAATTATAAATCACTTAGACGATTAGACTGTTGTTTGTTAAAACTCCATAAATTCTAATTTTAATATAGCATAATAACAGGATGATTAGGATAACACGTTACAAAAATAAATGCGTGGGTGAAATATTAGTTTCCACAAATTTTAAACGTAAATTTCTGATCAGCCTGTATTCTAGTAAAACATAATAATATAAAAAACTAAATTTCTAATCGTATATAATATTATGATTTAAAATTGACTTCAAAATAATATATTGAATTACCTTTAGTCACATATCTGGTATAACACTGCTTGGGGTACCGTCCGAGGTCTACAGTAATGGCACACAATACTTGATTATCGGTGTACTCAATGTGATTGTAATCGTCACGGTGATTTACATTTATTTGCCCGTGTTTTATGAACTCCAATTGACTTCAGTTTACGAAGTATGTTATATGTCTATATATTTAGTTAATTTAAAAATTACAGATAATACTATTATGACCGGTTTAGTAATTTAATCTAAATCATATTATAGTATTTGGAATTACGATTTGATTCGAAGATTCGAGGATTGTCATCGTTGATTTTTGCCGTATCACTATTGTTGCATATACCAGTGGTGATTTACATACCAGCATTGGCCTTCAATAATGGTACTTACCAATGTATAATATTTCATAGCCTATAATAAATTCTACGAGAAGTGACAAGTTGAAATTGACTTAGTAACATAATATCTCGATTTTGATGATGATAAAAAAAATATAATATTCCGTTTATTTTTTGTGTTTCAGTTACGGGAATTAACATATACATAATAACACCTATCATAAGTATAATATGCATATTTTACACTACTGTTGTAAGTATTACAGTAAAATGGTACAAATATAATATTATATTTATACGGATTTAACAAACTCGGGCAATATTCAGAAATAAAGTATTGGAATAGTTTTCAAATATTTCGTGTAGTTTAAAAAATATTTTGTTTTAGTAGCTTACTTGTCCAATATTCATTCTATATTTTTTTCAATATCTAAAAGATAGAAAAACATGTAATAGTACTAAACAAATATTGAGAACGTACTTATGTATAATATATAGAATTCTAAATAATGTAATTAAATACATATTCGATATTCAGAATATTGTTATTTTTTGTAGGTATTCATCAAGTGTTTACATTATAAATACTTTTAAAATATATTATTGTTATTATTGTATTATGGGGATTTAATTGTGTTTAAGGGAGGCTTAAAAGCGGTAGTGTGGACCGATGCCATTCAAAGTGTCTTCACTGCACTTTCAATATTTATAGTGATAATTATAGGACTTATAAAAATCGGAGGAATTGGTAACATGATAAAGTTCAACGAAGAAGGACACCGAATAGAATTTTTCAAGTAAACGACTTACAACATATTATTAAAAAAGTGGGAATGTCGATTGTGTACGTTCCTCCTTCGTCCCTTCGGTCCTCGGATAAATTAATGGTTTATTATACTTAAGATTTGAATGCAATAATATTGCATTAGAAATACGATTCTGAGCGAAACTCAATATATTACAAAATACTATACTAATAATTCATTCCAACATTTTACCTCACTTGTATACTACCCAGGGATGTATTGGTAAATAATGTCTTGAGTATACGCCATATTATTCTCAAAATTACATTAAAAAAGAAAAAATTACTTGAAATGATTATTATGACATTATAATTTATTTTTATTTTTAGTCAAATTAAATTTAAGTCAGTGTTTATCCTTAATAATTTTACTTAATAACTATAAACAAATTTTATCTAGAACTCTACACTTTATTAAATAAATTTTTTTTTTGTTTTAAATTTTATTAATTTTAAATCGTAGAGGTATATAATTCATGAATTAACTAATAGAAACATAATACCTTATACATTTATTTTCATTAATAAAATACACTTAATATTAAAATTATATATATATTTATTGTCCTTAAATGTACAACAAATTTATAAATTATAAAATATTATGGCCGTATACCTACCGTATACTTATAAAATTATTATTTTTATTGAGTATACGCTTCAATACATCACTAATACTATCTATGTTAATACTCAAAAAAATTTTTATGTCCCTACGATCAAAACTTAATTAGTTATCACAATTAAAAAAAATTAAAATAACAGAAACTGTAATTTTGCTGATTTTCTGCCATTTTTTGGTAGTTTTTCCTTTCCAAGGAAAAACTTTTGAGAAATTCGAAAAATGAGCTAAATAAGGTACCAACTAGACACGATTTTTTACTGAAAGCATACCCTACTTGTGGTAATCGGACCATTATTTTCACTCGAAATAGTGTTTTCATACATAAAAAAAAAAATCTTTGTAAAACCAATACATTCTTAGCTTCGCTTAGAATCTAAAATTAATCTATTATATAATACAATATACTATGAACTTTTCTGGCCAGTTAAAATAACACAACTATTAGTAAAACAAGTACCTATAGTATACGATAATATTACTTGTTATTGTTATGCTTTATTTAAGAATGGACCCGGATCCGTTTTTGAGAAATACATTTTGGACCGTAGGCGTGGGCACGATATTCACTTGGCTCACACAACTCGGTATTCATCCAGGAGCTGTCCAACGTTTTGTGGCATTGCCTACTTACAGCAAAGCGAAGAAAGCATTGATTTACTTTATTCTGGGAATGGGTGTGGTTAAGATATTAACGGGTACTGTCGGAATGTTAATTTACGCCAAGTATAAAGACTGTGATCCGATAATGGCTAACGTGAGTACAATATTTTCGAGTAAACAAATAAAAGTCAAAAATAAAAAAAATACAGATTATTAAAAACATTTTCTATATCGTCCATTTCAGTACATAGATAACGATAAATATTTACTGCCATATTTCGTAATGGATGTAGCATCAAAATATCCAGGCGTTACTGGTTTATTCATTTCCGGTATCGTTAGTGCGGCGCTGAGGTAGGTCATTATCGATACTTACGTAGTTATAATTATTATAAGTTTTTATTTCAAATCGCTATAAACTTGCTAAAAATTTGAATTTTCTAGTACAATGTCAGCGAATCTCAACACTGTATCAGGAACGATTTACAAAGATTTCGTAGTGAAAATGATGAACATTAAAGTATCCGAATTGACAGCAAGTATTATAATGAAGTGCACGGTCTTGAGTGTTGGTACTATTTGTGTGTTGTTAGTAGTGGTAGTTGAGAAATTAAAAGGAATTTTACAGGTATATTTTGCAATTAAAATTTTTAATCGTTTAATTAGATCACGTAGATAATTGTGTATTTGTCTAGATGTCTGTAAGTTTAAGCGGTGTAACAAGCGGAGCCATGCTATCTGTATTTACATTGGGAATTTGTTTTCCATGGGCCAACTCTAGAGTAAGTTAATATTAATATAAATAAGTATAACATTCTAATTGTTAATAATAATATTTACAATTATCGTTAATTCTCGTTTATCAAACGCGTGAAATCTAGATCAATTATGCAAACATCTCTTTTATTTTTACAGGGAGCTATGTGTGGAATGCTTGTAAGCTTGGGTGTCATGGCTTGGATTGTCACTGGTGCGCAGCTTGCTATGTACAACAACGAATTGAAGTTCGTTGAGAAAGACGTGTCAATTGCAGGGTGTCCAGCTAATACAACTTTCAAAAATTTTACGGATTATTCAGGGTGAGTTATAACCGTATTTGCGGTCACGACTATTGTTTTTTAATTTGAAATTGGGCGGTATGTCTTGGGCTGTTTTCAACTGTAAATATTTTGAAACATATTATATTTAATTTAAATTTTTTATAATTACAATAGTTATGTAAATTATGATATCATTGATATAAGAAAACATACTTTATATTTTATCGATTAGATTAATCATAATTTTGAAAATATACACCACATTTTCAATAGGTTATACCGCATGAATGAGGACGTATATATGAGTGAAAACGTTTGGAAAATGTACACCGTTTCGTATATGCACTATAGTACTATCGGCACTCTTATTGGAATAGCGGTTGGACTTATCGTCAGTTTATTGTTCCCAATGGACCAGAATATAGATCCCAAATTGTTGACGCCCATCATTCGGAGATTAATGTATCCCAAATACACGGACAATAGGAATGGAATTAAGACTGAAGAATACATATCAGTCACTCAAGATACTAAACTATAATTATTGATATAATTACCATTTATATAAGGTTAAATTATTTTAACTGATTTGTATTATATAATAAATGTTTTTTTTAAAAACAAATATATCTATTATATAGTATATTACGTAATATTTTATTTTTCCTCAATCGAATTTTCATCGCTGTATATGTACCTAGTTCGATTATTGATTTCTCTGTATATGAATTCAATGATAATCGTTTTATATGATGCAAATTAATTAAACTATTAATATACGACATAAATTAAAATAAATCATCAAATTCAATTGACATTTGCATCAATGTTCATAATTTCATATTGTATTTGATATAAGTCATAAGTAGCGATAGGTATGAAACATAATATAGATAATTTACTATTATTAGTTGAATTTACATTATTGAATTTTTATCATGTCTATAGATTAGTCTTGAAGCATACGTTATCAATTATCTTAGCAAAATGAAAACAAAAATGCAATTTAACTTTTCAATCTATTGTATCCGTCAATATATTAAGTATTCAATTTAGGAAACCATGTCTAGACTTTCTTAAAAAGACAAGAAAATGATATTTTAAAGAAGACTTTGAATTTTAATATTTTTATCTAAATGGGTATCCATCTATCAGATCTAGTCGGTTATTTAATTATCCATGTCTAATTATACAGATGTTGAGTATTCTATAAGTCGCAGCATGAGTTTTATATATAGTTTAGGTATTCTGTACTGTACAGTAGCGTATTGTGTATATTTTTTGAAGTGGTGTCCGGACAATTTATCGTCAGATTAATAGTTAACACGGAAACACGGCGCAGTGTAGATAGTGTAAATATAAAATGCACATGAAAAGACAATAAAATCATTATTTGTGAATTTAATATAGTTGGTACTCGACATTGACGCGCAGTATATTATGCTCAATTTCAGTAATAAAAACTGTTAAATCGAATGATGTTTAAACGGATCTAGTCATGGCCGTATTTGGGGGGGGGGGGGGGTTAGGAGTTTAAACCCCCCTAGAAATTTTTTTTTATTGTAAAATTGTACTGCGCTTTTAAATTTATTTATTAACTATTGTGATAATACGAGCTGTGGTTTATTAATTATTAATGTGAAATTATTTATATTTTTATTTCACTAACTTAATATAGTATAATAGTCTGTATTATGTAATCTCAAACAATGTTATATTTTATGTCATCATAATATACGCATAGCTATATTATTGTTATTGCCTATTAATTATTATTATACGTTTAAAATACCCGGATCCTACGACGTTATTATCTTAAACTACAGTATATTGATTGACCGTAAAAAATTTGAACAGACGGATTTCATATTATAATCATTTTTTACATTATTTTTTTTTTATTTATTTTTTTTCGTTTATTTGTAATTGGATAAATTAATATTTAATCATATTATTTTATATGTGTAACGAATATTATATTAGTTTTATTAGCTACACACTACACACTATACGCTAAAGAATAAATTTATAAATATATATATATATATATATATATAAATATTATAAAATTTACATACAAACCCCCCTCCTCCACCCTTCCCACCCAAAAATTGTGTCTGGCTACGGCTCTGGATTTAGTATTATATTATGGTATAGCAAAGATGCCAGTAGGATATTATGACAAACAGCCATTAGAATTTTAATAGCCGATAATATGGAATTATTAATTAGGTAAAATCGATAAACAGTAAATATCCTAATCGATATAAATGTATGCATTATAATTAAATTCACTGTTCGAATAATTGATACGTTAGTCATATTGATATATTAATGTGCTAATCAACAGGTCGTGTTCTTATTTCTGGGTTATCATTTGTCTATGTGAAATTAAGTGTTTAATAGACGTTTTAAAGTAAAAAGAAATGTATAATAATAATTACAATACGAGCATTGACAGCAATTAAGAGGAAAAAAACGCAACTTTAATTATAATTACACAATTGACCGACAAATGACGATGGAACGATGTTTGTCGTCAGTTCAACTGACATTTTCGAGCATATTCTACATGCTAACGAACGTTTTTGGGTGTCATTTAAAAGCATCATAACATCACGAACGGGAACATGGAAGACATGAGCTTGATGACCGAATACGCGGCGTTCGGGATAATGCTTGGCTTGTCCGTTGTCATCGGACTCTACTATGGTTGCGTGGAACGAAAACAAAATACCGTTACTGATTACCTGTTGGGCGGCAAACACATGTCTGTATTTCCCATCACCATGTCACTAATTACCAGGTAATAGGTACATACTTGAGTATATAATGTATATATAAAATTTAAAGGGTAATCTCAATATTTTGTTACAAAAATGGTGGACATTTTGTAAGTTTTCAATTTTACTTCTGTTCAAATGCGAATCAAAAAACGCGAAAAATAATTATTGTTTTTTTTTTTTTTTTTTAAATAACTCTGAATTGCTATAGAAAAAAAAAAATAGAAAAATCATTTTTTATGTTTCGTATACTGTCGAGATTTTAAAGTGTATATAACGGAGTATAGAGATTTAGATGATTTATATCGATATTTTATGAAGCCATTAATTCGTCATTTCGATGTGGTCAACCTAAATGTGGCAAATAAAAGCATCGTAAATTAGTAACCTCCACCAGGGCTTAGTCTTCTTAAAGTTCTCCAAGCGACCATAAACTTAAAAAATATATATATATAAATTTGTTAAAAATTTTAAATATAAAACTGAGCTGATAATTACGTATTTACGTATAATAGAACTGATATTGGTTTATTATTTTACTTACTCTGTTACTCTATAAAAATGTACTATTAGATAAACTTGACATCAATATTAACATACTTCATCTAATAAAGTAATAACCATATTGGTATAATATTATACCTAAGTGGCATTTTTTACCTATGTAAATAGGTAGACAAGTTAAAATATTTTGTCTTAAATTTAAATAATATTTATAGTCACATATCTGGTGTTACGCTGCTTGGGGTACCAGCCGAGGTCTACACCAACGGCACACAATATTTGATAATCGGTGTAATCAATGTGCTGGTAATCGTCACAGTGATTTACATATTTTTGCCTGTATTTTACGAACTTCAATTGACGTCAGTCTACGAAGTATGTAAACTTAATGATGTTGAATTTTACAGGAAATATTCGACAATAACTAATTTAATTAAATTTTAGTATTTGGAATACCGATTCGATTCCAACATTCGAGGATTATCATCACTGATTTATGTTAGCTCTCTATTACTGCACGTTCCGGTAGTGATTTACGTGCCGGCTGTAGCGTTCAATAATGGTAAACAAAATATGGGACGCATGTAAAATCCCGAATAATAATTTCACGGACCGTAAAATTCCGGAATATAAATATTCAAAAGCTAATAATATTGCGGACCTTAAAGATATGGAAAGTATAAGTCTCAAACCGTAAATATCCGGAACATAGAAATTATCCTTAAATGGAGTGCTAGGTACACCGTATTCGAAAAGTACTAAACACTTTCGGCAATCGTCCCTCCGCTCCTCAGCACCATTGAGGAGAACCATTCGTTCTGTAAATCGAAAATCAACGTATGCAAAACCACCTCGGATAAATAATCCACAAGAAAAAAAAGGAACTATATAGAACTCACTGCAGTTATACATTTGGTCACTAAGAGTTGATAGTGCTTTTTATTAAATTTGGGATTTTTACGGCCTGTAAGATTATTGATAAATTCTGAATTTTTACAATCCGTCAAATTATTTTCCGGAAATTTACGGTTCTCCAACAAATGCAATGTTTATGTAACTTGGTTTTGACCAGTGGCGTGTAGAAAAAAATTTTTTTTATTATGAAAGGAATTTTTTTTATACAACGTAGACATAAAATCTAGTCTCTGAAAATAAATTATTTTCGTTTTTTAAATTTATATTAAATATTTGGAATAAAACATTAGGAAAAGTGTTTTTAAAATAATTGAGTAGTTAAGTCATTCATAAGTATCAAAGTAAGTTGAGTACATTTACATTTTAATAAAATCAATTACGTCAACCACTGCTCTATACCTAACCTACACAACCATTTGTTGAGGCACAGACTGCAAAAAACATGCTACCACGTCACCGGCCTTGACATATTCGTGTTGATAAATGATATTATTATTTCGATAATACGACTGCGATAAAGTTATGCTGATTTCATATTTTAGTTACGGGAGTTCACATTTACTTGGTAATTTCAATCATGTGCATCATATGCATATTTTACACCACTGCAGTAAGTACAATCTAATAATTGTATCCAGTGATGTTTTGCCAATTTTTTTCTAGGGTAAACGCCACTTCTTAGGCAACTAGTGGTAAATACTTCTAAAATTATTAGAGGGGGAGCAACTATAATTTTTTGTGTAGAACGATCATTTTCATAGATACGGAGGGATACGTATATCCGCGTATTTTCATTTTTTTCTCTAGGGTATACGCTAAATAATCAAATTGTTGAAGGGTATACGCCATCAATGATTTAACACGTAAAACATCACTGATTGTATCTATATTATTTAATATCTTAAAATATTTAATGTAATTATTGGATACCTACTGCAATTTAAATCTTACTACAGCATGTTTAATCGTGTTTGTAGGGAGGGCTTAAAGCAGTAGTATGGACCGACGCGATTCAAAGTGTATTCACCGCACTAACATTGATCATAGTGATCATCTTGGGAGTTATAAAAGTCGGAGGAATCGGCAATATGATAAAAGCTAACGATGAAGGAAAACGAATAGAATTTTTTAAGTAAACAAGATTTTTATAGAGTATATATTATTCTAATATGTTGTACATATACTAAACAACTAAGGGTGTTCTTTGAAACAGTATTTTACCTTTAGAGGGTTTGTAGGAGAATTCAGACCATTAATTTATGAGAAATATTAATCGAACTTACACATTCTATACTTTATAAGATATATTGTATCGTGGAACGTTCAAGTTTAGGAATTTCTAAACTAATATTTTCAAACACTGTTTAGGAGAAATTATTATTTATTATACATATATTACAGTACACAATATATAGGTACTGATCATATTGTCATATTTTTATTCGTTGTACCACATATGAAATAAAAAGTTTGACATGTTTTTCAGAATGGACCCAGATCCATTTTTGAGACATACATTTTGGACCGTAGGCGTGGGCATGACATTCGCTTGGCTTACACAACTCGGTATTCATCCAGGTGCTGTTCAACGTTTTGTAGCACTTCCTACTTATAATAAGGCTAAGAAAGCGTTGATATACTTTATTATTGGAATGGGCGTGGTAAAGATTTTAACTGGTACCGTCGGAATGTTAATTTACACAAAGTACAAAGATTGTGATCCAAATATGGCGAATGTGAGTTCTTTATTATTTCTTCAAAATAGAGTTATCGAAGACTGTGTATAAGATTTAATATGAGACAAATGATTTGTTTTAGTATATTAAGAGTAATAGAAATTTAGTTCCGTATTTTGTGATGGACGTAGCCGCCAAATTCCCAGGAGTGACTGGCCTATTCATTGCTGGTATTGTTAGTGCCGCACTTAGGTTAGTTAACATTTAGTTATAATTTTTTTTTATACATACTTATATCGATTATACATATTCCAGTACAATGTCAGCGCAACTTAATACCGTATCCGGCACTATTTACAAAGATTTTTTTGTGAAGATTATGGGCTTTAAAGTAACCGAATTAACAGCAAGTATTATTATGAAGTGTACTGTTGTGGTTATCGGTATAGTTTGCATATTGTTAGTATTAGTTGTTGAGCAACTGAATGGAATTTTGCAGGTAATTTTTTCAATGATAACATTATACATTTCTTCGATTATAAATTATGGAAATAATTATATTTTTCTTTAGATGTCAATAAGTTTAAGCGCAATTACAACTGGAGCAATGTTGTCTGTATTTACGTTAGGGGTCTGCTTTCCATGTGCCAACTCTAGAGTGAGTTAATTTACATCTTCAAATGTAAAATATTGTGTGAATTATTATTAGTAGATCATTGTTCGCGATATTGAATTCATTCGTTCGATTTTTATGTTCGATATATAAATAGACAAATATACATATTTTTATTATTACAGGGAGCTATGTGTGGAATGATTGTTAGCTTAGGGGTAACGGCTTGGATCGTAACTGGTGCTCAGATGGCTATAGTCAACAACGAATTGAAGTTCGCTGAAAAACAAATTTCGATTGCCGGGTGTCCAGCTAACATAACTTTTAAAAATTATACGGATTATTCAGGGTGAGTTATATAATTTTCTTTTCACCAATATAATTTAATCTGCGATTATAATTATTGTATTTTAATATAATATACCTATTTAATAATTTGATATGTAAAGTGACTGTTAATAGTAAATAATTACTGGCCTTACCGCCATTTCATAAAAAAACTTATACGAGATATAACACAAATAATAATATAACGAGACTTTATCTTTATCACATTTAAAGTTGTTTCTTTAGGCATTATCAAATTATTATACTCTATTTTATACGTCGTAGTTAGGTTATCTAGTTAGTTTTTTTCCATAATTTTCATATTTACGTTATTAACTGATTATAATGTTCTTTTCAACTAACTATAGTTTTTGGAAGCAGCTAAGACATGCCTAAAGTATCTGATGAATAGGGATGAGAATGTAAGAGTATAAAGAATTTGTTTTCGTTTAAAAACCGTTAAATTGTACTGTGATCTAATAAATAATTTTTGGGAACCATTTAAGGATACATTTTTAAAGTCCCAAATTTGTATTTGAAAATCTACAAACCTTTTTTGAGGATGGAGCCATTAGGAAAATACTAACTCACGTGAATTATACTCTGGCCGTGAATTTCACTTAAAATACAAAATTATTACGTTACAGTTTTTTTATTTTATTTTTCTAAATACGAATGGTATTAGGTTAATTCTAACATGTTTTAAACAGTTAACAGATCTGCGGATTATAGAGATTACAATTTACCGGTAAAAAAATTTCGAAAAATTTTCGTAAAAATCCATAAATTGGTAGGTATAAGAAAAAAAGGTTTGTGTAATTTTTTTTTATTAACATTTTAAAATGTAGAGCAATAGGATATATTATATTATATTAATAATTTTTCTTTATTTTTCAAAAATATACTAGCTAATGTTAAATATTAAAATGAAACCGTTTTCAAGGTAAAATGTAACGAACAACAAATTAATAATATAATAAAATATAATATAATATATAAATGGTTAATGATACTTAACTAAAACTGTCAGTATAGTATGATAACTGATAACAATAAGATTAAAATTAAATTAAAATTTATGTTTTACCATTTTAAATTATGTATATAGATTAGGAACTAAATAGTATTTAAATAAATATCATTACGCTAGTCAAAATCTTTGAAATGAAAAATCACTTAATTTTTACAACGGTAAAAAAAGACATCGATGCATTAAGCATATATGCTGTCTCATATACGTATAGGATGGAAAATCTATACATACCACAGCCTTAGTACAATTTAATTATAATTATTATTATTATGATTAGAGTAAATAAATATATTGTACAATGTGTAGAGGAGAACATAAACTGTGAAATAGCGATGAGTTTTTTTTAAATTAGTGTTATCGTTATATGTATTTAAAAATATGTGTTATTGACTTTTTTATAATTCGTTTTAAAATGAAAATATTAAATAATACTCAACGCTGGAGCATAATTTGTATTCTCTACTACAAATTTGATAATAAGTACATCTACTAAAATATTTATTATAAACAAATTATTAATATAATTTATATATAAGACAAAGAAAACAAACACGTGGGTTTTGGGTAGCGTCTCAATAAGCATAATAATTATTTTAAAAAAAACATTTTTTTAAAGGTTATATCGTATGAACGAAGATGTTTATGTAAGTCCTAACGTACCGAAAATGTATACAGTTTCGTATATGCACTATAGTACTATCGGCACTCTTATTGGAATATCGGTTGGACTTATCGTCAGTATTTTGTTCCCCATGAAGCAGAATATTGATCCTAAACTATTGACACCATTCGTTCGGAAGATTATGTATGCCAAACATACGAACCAGATAATCGACAAAACAAATACCGGAGATTGCACAAAAGTCGACTGGGATACGAATTTGTAAATATGTCATAATAATAATATGTTAAAATGTTTTTTTTTATCCCCAAACAACAAATTCAAACTATTTATACTAACTAATGTTTTTAATCTTTTAATTTTTTATTTCAAAAACAACTAGTCATTGTTTTATTATGTGTTATTACTATTAAGTATTATTATCGTTATAATTTTTAATAATTAATATTTATTATAATTAAATTTAACATTTTAAAATTTAATTCACTACAAATAATTCAGATGTTTACAATATACAGGCAATATCCATGGCAGGTATTTATGGACATTATTTATATAGGTATTAATTTATTTAATCAAAACTTAAAATATTTTATTTATTGACTTTTGATAATGATTGGTATTTAATATTTTTAAAATATTACGAATTTTCTAGTGTTATAGTTGTCTATCTTACTTAAAGTCTAAAATTAGTATAAACTCAATACTTATACTTATGATTGTTCTATGTTTTTCTTAACAATGATTTACTCAACGGTAGTACTTATGAATTATATCTGTGTACTGTGTATAATTGTATAATATAAAATTATGAAGAAATGATTTTTTACAGTTATTATAATAATTTTAAAAAATGTTTTAACATTATTTATGTTAATAATATGTAAAATATGTATTTACAGTAGGTATTTCGTATTTACCATGGACCAATATTAGTGTTGTATTATCTAAGTTTATTATTTGATTGAAAATATAAATATTTAACAATGATTTATGATCAAGATCGTAGCCAAGAGGAATTTGGGGATTCAAACTCGCCAAAATGTATAATTTTTTTTTGCTTTTTTATGTTTTAAATAAAGTAAAAATAAATATTTATAATCACAACCAACCCCTATAATTTTGTGATGGATACGGTCTTGTCTATGATAATTGTTTTGAACGTATACAAAATAGATTGTTTAGAAAATCTTATTTATTGTTCGTAACAACAAATGTATGTGTGATTTTTACAAGTTAAAAAATAAAGATAATTTGTTTTTGTTTACATTTTATGAATATAAAAATAATGAGTAACAATATCATTTAATCGTAGCATTACTATTACGTATAATCTATATAAAATGTTAGCCATGTTATAATGTTATAATGTGTTTTATCTCTTATAACTAATGAAATGAGTTAATGATTCCTAATTAATTGGCATTTTAACTGATAAGAATATTATAATTAGCTTGTTCATAGTAATTTATTAACTTTAGCATTTAACATTATTAATATTTGTTTTACCATCTTGCATGTGTACAAAAATACAAAATACAAATAATCTATTTTTAATCAGAAGAGTATATATATATTCAAATCAGTTGTAGTGTAGGTATATCATTATACGAGACATATTCATTTACTACAAACCCATTTCACTTTTTTACTTCTAAGAATTTTTTATATCACTGCATCAATTTTTTTAACCCCTCTGCATAAAAGTTCCTCGTCGTGTTCAAAACGTTGTCTAATAAGCCATCGTTTGAAGTGCAAGAAAAGGCAGTCGCTAGGTCCTAAGTCGGGACTATAAAGTATTATGGTCAGTCGGTAGCGGTCCATAAACGCTCGTCCACTGGATATTCTTTGCTCTTAGTGCTTGTCGATGAGCATTTTCGGTACTCACCTTGCACACAATTTGTGGTGTTTTTTCCGCGACAATTGCGTAGTCAGTCACACAAGATGAGGAAATTCATTAGCCAGGGCACTAATCATCAATCGACGATCAGATCGCAGTTTTTGGTCCATTTGAGAAACGATGTCGTCGGTCTGCATACTGGGCATACTGGGTCTGCCATTCTGCTCTTTGTCGTGCACATTTGTTTGAAATCACGACACAATTGTCTATAACATTTCCTTCATTCATTACTGTAGTTCCATAATTTAGCCATAATCTAACTTAACCTTTTACACATAAAAATCTTATCACATCACGTACTTTACAGCTGGCAGAAGTAATGCACAGACAGCAAATGACTACTGAATCAAAATAAAATTTGTAATAACTTCGCGAATAGTGCACGTATAGACACATACACGAGTTCAGCTACGTTTCGACGCACCAATACTGAAATATAAGCAAACGGCTCTTACTTGTCGAATATGCCTCGCAATTAAAATAATAGATTTTATTTTATTTTATTAAATGTAGGGTACTCTTACAAAATTTTAAATAATAATAAGATCGATCACGCAAATATTATTATATGTTACTGGTCGATAAATGGTAATCAATAATAATAATAAAATCAAATGTACCTAACCAGTTATATTAGCAATTCAATTATTTTCTTTTTAGTCTTTTTCTCATCCAACTTCATTGACAAGGTGCAATTACATTGTCAAGTTACAGGTGGTCGAAAAATTGTTCTTAGTTAATTGAGCACGAATCTGTTAAACGCTTATAATATACTATATTTATAATGTAACATTAAATTTCATATATATATATATATATATATATATAATTAGTAAATATGAAAAATTATAATATATATTTTAGAAATTAGGAAAGTATAGGCACAATTTTTTTTCATAATAAACTACAATTATTTTTGAAAAATAGAGAGTCGTCTGTTTGAAATAACGATTTTAACATAACATACCTACTAATAATATATTCGAATGTGAGCAAGTTAATCATAATAATTATCATGATTTAGTTATGTTATATTAACAAAATGACCTTGACTTAAAAATAAAATAATTATAGGAGATATATACTAACTAAATATTAATATACGAAGTTAAAATAAAAAGTTGTTTTCCCATTTCAATCATGAATATTTGAATTCTTGAAATTATTAAATAAAATCAACTAATCCATATTTATGACTAATTTAAAATAAACATCAAAATATTTCATTGTTCATACTTTAATCAAAAATATAAACGGACTCGCCGCAGGTTGTTAGTCTCTAAAGTGTTAACTGGAAGATTAAATAGTTCGACTGAGAAAAGTTAAGTATTATTAATTAAGACAAAATTAGTTTATTATAGTAGAGTAAAAAAATTATATTTGTAACGTGAGTCCAGGAAATGTTGAAAATTAGCATTTTAAATATAAGTTTACAATAATAATATCGTCGATATTATATTTATGACCCATTTTTTGCCTGGTCATTATTATTATCGTAACGTAAAAATATAATATTATAATACAGGAATGCTTATGTGTAAAATATAGGAGCGAGAAGAAAGTGTGCGCCGGATTTTCATCCATATAATAATATAATGAATTTTACAACAAATATTATATACAGAGTGATCAAAATTTCATGGTACAAATATGTAGAGGGGATTACATTGTACGATTTCAATGTTATTTGTATTATTTTTGTAATATAATGCTCTAATCGCTCTGTATAATTCATTATATTATATTATTTTATTATACTACACCGCGATTTGATCGCGCAACGAGAAAGGCACACTTAGACATTAAAAAAAACATTACGTTATATTGTTATTTTATTATAATAACATCGTTGTTGTCCCCACCTAGTGAATTTCGCACACATATATTATATACAGTCGATTATACAGGAGGACTGGGAAATTATGATATAAAAATAAACAATGAAAACGCACTCTGCCACTATTCATTTCTGTAAAGTCTGAAAATTCTGATCATTTTGTATAATGTATAGAAATTCGCGAATATTCATATGCGTACTCGTACATGCATATTATATCGATGGCATAAGATGTGATAATAAACAATATTTTTGTGATTTTATCGTTACAACTGTATATTATATTGTAGTGTTAAATCAATCAGAATATAACACTGCTAATGTCTAAATGACATAATTTTTACAGTTTTCCGTTGTTATAATTTTAAATAATTAATATACATTTTTTTTCTTAAGTAATCATAATAAAAAAAATAAAACATAAACATACGATTTACGATTTGAAAAAAAGTTTTCGGTATCTTGTCGTATGAAATTATGTTAATCTATTGTATATAGAAACCTGTTGCAACTTTCTTCAAACAGTGTTTACCTTTATCGTATCTGTATTATACAGGATAGATTTCCATTAACGTAATTATTATATCTATTAAAACTAACGGACCCAGCAGACTTCAGTTGGTCGGAGCATAATAATACAATAAAATGGAATAATAATTATATATTATGAATTTTGATTGTATATTATATTCCGATTGTGTTTATTCTCCCGCAAATCGCGCATGTCTTTCTTGAGTAGTACATATTAGAAAGTTTTCGTGTGAGATATTTATCACTCGATCACAACAATATTATCTTATCTTCTTGGTCGACTAAACGAAGTCGCAAGTACACGATTAGTATGTTGTATATATACTTTTTTAGCAACAATACAACGCGATTGTGGTACCTATTTTATATTGTATAGTTAAATAGTAAATACACAATAACGTGATATTATAATAAAATTTACTCTGTTTTCGGAATTTAGCTAAATACCAAAGGTATATAAACGCGTTTTTAGGTTTTTTCACTTGTCTTTACTTGTCGTTACGTCAGTGGTAAGATATTTGAATTAGTTTGATAGTCTATAGTTCAAAGTATCTTGCCTGCGAATCAATCTGCAGCTCTCTGATGGACCATGAATAATCTAAAAATATTTATGGGTTATATTCCAAATCGTTATCGCATGTAAATAAAACACTTTGAAACACTCAAAATCAAATATCGAGTATGGACCTTAGATTATATCAAGGCTTTGCACCCAAATTAACCCGAAATCGTAACATCACTATAAAAAACCCTTAAAATTTAAACAAACCAAACTTTTATTAACCCGAATATTATTTAATTGAAAAATACGAATTAACGCAAAAAAAAAAAAATAATAATAATAAAAACTTTGGTTAATCCAAAACCCAAGTAAATTTTTCAAATTAAAAATTATTTTGATACGTATTTTATGTGCTGCATGCAAATTTGATACCAGTTTACGGAGCATAATTTTGAGTTAGTGAAGGTTTCAAATATCCAAGTTGGCAATTGCTTTAATATAATTTATATGTCTATACTATGCAATTTTATATTTACCCGAATAAAAACGGTTATGAGTAGGTACCAAAATGTCTTATAACTTTTTTTTTTTTTTTTAGTGTTTTAACAACCTAAACCTATAACCCGAATAAATTATTCTGATGCGAAGCCCTTATGGACCTTATAGTTGATTCTCGTAAATTTCTTCCAGACAAAATATTTAAATAGTTATAAAATAATTTGCAATTTTATATATCTGTATAATGCTCAAACTATTCATTTTTATAACAAATTTTATCTAAGATGAAATATATAATATTAAATTGAAACATAGCTCTGCTATGTTGGATCAATATTTGTAATCTATTTTAAAAATGCGCAACAGTAATATACAACCACTATTATTGGATAAATTATTAGCAGAAAATATACCGATTTCATATTTTTCATAAATAGAAATAAAAATAATTATTAAAATTACTAGTTTAATACTTATAATTATTAATTATATATTTCTATAAAATTTCATATATAATAATATGTTTATATAATTTGGCACATTGAAAGCTTTTAATTTTTATACGTAGCTCTCGACTAAAAATATTTAATATTTAAGTATTAATTTAATATTTAAATATTTTAAGATTATAAAATTATTTATTAATATTTTATTGTATTATACTTGTAAAGCACCTTGTATCCTTATCCTAAAACTGATATTGGAGGGGAGTTTAGGGACTTAGTCGCCCTTAGAATATTTTCAATCTCCCATAGAAGAGTTTGGTCAATGGGTAAGGTAAAAATATCAAACCCCACCATTGATGTAACTGAATATTCACCTATAACCTTATCTTTATTCTACGTACCTACGTCAAATGTTGCATTGTCTGCAGGTCATTTACTGCAGTGAAGTAGAAGATTTAGAAATCTCAGTATAGAAGGAGATCCTTTAATTGTTTATTAATTTATTTATAAATTTATTAATTTAATTGATTATTCTTTGTGTCTTTGAGTAGATATTTTAAGTTTTTATAATTAATTTATATATTAGCTAGTGTTTGCAGTCTAACAGAATTAACCTAATTAGTCAAACGTATGGCTTAACTCGTCCCTATTTCTGCGACGACCAGGAGCGGATTTTATCGCTTTCCAAGGAGGGAGGCTAATTAAATATTTTTATATCTATAACACAAATTTTAATTGGTAATAATAATTGTTAAATATAATTATTAGTTAATACTAGACAATGTCTAGTAGACATATCAAGTATTAAAATATATAAATAATTTTAATTTAAAATGAAAATACCTAAATATATTACAATAACAACATTTTTAAAGACCTATAAATGTTATTATAATTAAATAAAATGTACGAAAATAAGAAGTATACAATTTTAACTACTTGCGTACATCGAACAAGTTTGAAATTTTAAAACAGGCAAGGCCTGAGGGGGGGGGGGCGATTGCCCCTATCACTTCCTTTTAAACCCACCCATGGCAACGACTTAGAATTTTTCTTTAACATTGAACGATCGAAACCGTTTATCGACGTTTTTCAGTCATGTCAGACATTTTATGATACCGTAAATTTTATAATTTCACATTTATACTTTAAAACGTCTATTAAAAAAGTTTTAATATAATCGTACTTATCCTATAAACCTAACCCTATGTTTTTTCCAATCGATAACGTCTCGAGAAAGCGTATTCTGACACAAATTGTGTATTTCGAAATAGAATAAATAGTAAGTGTGCATTACGGATTTAAGTAGTCTGTACTTGTAAATAAGTTAGGTGTACATATACATTAATATTCTATTTTAATTGTTCAACAAAGATTACACACAATTATTTAATGTTTTTAATAAGAAAAATATCTATAATCTATAGTAAAAAAATAATATTATCACTTGATTATTTTTTACAAAAAATTCTAGATAATTTATTCGAGTTATAATAATATGGAATAATGCATACATCAACCTCCCTCCCACCAAGTTTTTGTATAATTTAAATATAAGTACAATAGGTATAGTATACAATAAAAATGTAGCGCAATTTTTTATAAAATATAGAGACTGACTTGACTTAAACTAGCTTATCCGGTTTTTGAACCCTTAAATAGTGGACAATTCGAGTACTTATATTATTTTCATACCGGTTCAATAATTTTTATTAATTATTGTAAAACAAATATAAATTTGATAATAATTAATAATTGTTATGATTATATCATGGAAAATGTCAAGTTGAGAAAACACGCTACGGGTTTAAAACAAGCCTAAATCGTCAAAAATGAATTTTAAGCGCTTATTTATTGAATAAAACACTTATTTTTTATTAGTATTAAAATATTTATTTATTTTTTTAAATCTATAATTTTCGTCCTCCATCCTGATTATTATTGTTGTTTTCTAAGTGCAGATATTATTACGGAAATTTTACGCAAACTGTCTCGCGGGTCTCATGGTTGTCGGCGAACGAAAGCGAAAGGAGGACGATTTTTGCGTATCTATACCCGAAAGAGAGAGCGTTTTTCTTTCATTCGTATTTTATTCGCGATTTATTTGTTTTCCTTCTCCTTATCGTCTTTTCATTATCCGACCGAAGCTAATGTTTTACGCCATACGCTCGACGGAAGTGTGTGCGCGCGCACGTGGTCCATCATGTTACACGCGATGATACTGTGTTTGTCGCTGGCCGCTGCGTCAGTGATCGCGGTAAACGCGTCGACGACGGCCGATGGTGAGTTATGTTTTTGTTTATAATACACCCTAAAACGCCGTCAGAATCGGATTTTTATCCTAAAAACATCTGTAGATTTAAAAAATTCAACAACTTTGGAGGACACTTATTAAATTTTTTAGAAAATATATCGGTATTACATATAGGTAAAATAGCAATGGCGAATTTAAGAGGAGGGGTCACTGGTTACAGGGGCCAAGTTATCTGTAATATAATATATTATAAAATATAGGTTTATTATTATTATTGTTATGTAGGTATTTAATATTATTTTAACAAACCATGAGCCCCTAATCGAAAAAAAAAATCCTTGGAACTTTTTTTAAAAAAAGGATATTCATAAGATAAATAGATTGAATATTTGTATAAGCTAAATTGTCAATTAATTAATATAAGTAATAAATATAAATGTTAAAAACTTAATCTCAATTTTAATCACGTTTTATCAGTAAATTTTTTTAGTAGAAATAAACAGCAAAAGTCAAAATTGCTTTAAAATTTGGGACTATCCAAATTTAATTTCAATAATAGTGATGTGCCATTTAAATATCTATCTACGCAATGAATAATAAATTTTAATATAATTTTTTTAAACTATTTTTGCCTTTGCCCGATGAAAAAAATTAAATGATCTAAAATATAAATTAAAAGTTATACTAATCCGAAATATGCCGTATCGCCACAACGATTATAATAAAATATTATAAGGACAAAATTTAGAGAAGGCCGGTTGAAATGTACAAAAAAATGACTTTGTATGCGAAATAGAATCGAAATATTTAGTTGGTATTATTATTTATTATAATTTGCAGTTGGAAATTCGAATTTGAAATTATTTTACATTCGAAATATTATAATATTGTATATATATAATAAATATTTGAGCTCATATATATATTTATCTTTCTCAAATTGTTAATAATTTTAACAATACTTTAATATATTTATTCGATATAATTATTAAATCTAAAAAAACTATAAAAAAAAATAGCTAATATTCTGTAGTATTCGAGTTTGATCAAATATTTCAATATAGTGTAGTTCAGTACGGGTTCCTAAATATTCATAAAAAAATTTACGTTTCAAGTTTCAACCATTAAAAATCATGGTTCAACCCAATATGACAAACTACCTATATAATTTTTTTTTTTAGACTTATAGGTAAATATGTTTTCTATTTACTAATTGAATTTTTATTTAAATATGTAATAATTGTTATAAATTTATTTCATGCGAATATAAGTTGTAATCTAAAATCGTTAATGAAACGATTGGGATTGTTCTTATTTTTTTCAATTTGTAATGTAACGTTGTTCATATTAATTATCGTATACATCTTAATTAACTATTGGGTAAACTCTATAAATCGAAGAAACCATAAAAAAAAAAAAAAAACAGAAATGACTCCCCTGCAAGAATCATTAAACTTTAAAGTGAAAAACATAATTCGTCTCTTATTCCTTTTTCACAACTGGAAATTACGAATTAATAGCCATAGATGGAGTTATATATTTAATGTTAAATTTAGCATTAAATAGATTTCAATTTAAAAATATATTTGGTACATGCCTCAGGTTGTATGTTGTATGTGGCTTATTGTTTGTTACAAATTATTCGAGTTTTAAAAATGTTTAGATTGTACGATATTACAAACCATATAATATCAAACCTTTTCGTAAACTTAATCATTTATCACATTGCACTATAAAAACATTAATTGTACAAATACAATAATAGTATATATTATATTTACGAAAATATTTTATAAGAACCATATCTACTCAAGTCTCAAATTTGCAATTTTTTTTTTCTGTTTAACGTGAATTTTAAAACGGTTGTCTAGTTTGTATAGTCGTGTAAGACACGCGCCACTGGATTTATATAGCACGTAAATACAATTTAATAGAATGTATTATTGTTTGCGTGTCGTGCGCGATTTTTGCGGTACGCGCAAATCTGTCTGCGACAGCTCTAGTAAAAATAACGACGACGACGACGCAGATACAATAATGACCGTGATGATGTACAATCGGGGAATATATAGACGGTGTCGGAGATCACGAAGTTCGTGTTAAACTTGACGGTGACTTACACAATAATAATTTAATATACATACGGATCGTGTGAACTAGTTATATTCACAAACACACACACACACACACACACACACACACACACAAATGGTCGCATTGGTGGGTATATATATAATACCATTATGTATACAGAGTGATTGGAATTTCACGTTACAAAAAATAGAAAAATTAATATTATTTTCATTGTTATTTATGTCAAACTATCATTCTATATGTACACGCGTATATTAGGTACCTAAATGCACACAGTGGATTTTTCGATACTTACTTAATATATCGATACATCTAACGAAAAAGGTAGTAACTCAATTTTTTCGTTTTTGAGTTACGACTTTTAACACTGCATTCTGGTAAAGAATTTTTTTCTTTATCGACCACGAAAATGATTGTATTTCCATCTATCCCAGAGAGATAATAAAATAATATTAAAATTAAAAAAAAAATAAAATATGAAATTAACTTTGAATTTTATTTTACTTCTCCTGATCAATTGACAAAATAGAGTTACTATCTTTTTCGTTGGATGTATCGATATATCATATTTGTATAAGAAAACATATTTATCTTTTTTAATAATAGTATTGATCAATAGGTTATATATACGAGTTAAAAGAGTAAGAGTTATTATATATTATAGTTTATTATTTTTTATGTATATAAATAAATATAATTTATTATATAAAAACAAATTTTAATTTTTTAATATTTTTTAGACAGTAAATTAATCTAAGGGGTTATACCACCTTGGTGTAGCTATATTTAAATTTAATAAAATATTAATATTAGGTATAGACGTATAGTGAACCTGTTAAATTTGATTAAAATGATGAATTTTAGACATTTTTATTTGCTGCCATAGGCGTGCGTACAGGGGCAACAGGGTGTGCTCTTGAAAACCCTGAACGGTTCGGGCAAGTAGACTTAAAGAGGCCGAAAAGATCCAAGCTGCAGTGCAACTGTTTAATGTGTGCAATATAAAATACCTAAGTTGATTATCCAAAAAATGTATTCAATCACTACAAGTTAATCTATTCCTATTATAAATTACACAATATTCACTTAAAAATTCTTATTCCAAGGGAAAATCTTTTGAAAAATTCGAAAAATGTGCTACATAAAGTATCAAGTAGATACAATTCTCTACCGAAAGCAAAAAATAGACACACATAATTGTAAAACCATTAGGTACATCCTTCGCTTCGCTCTGAATATACAAATTATTAGTAGTCTGTGGGCCGTTAAGAAAGAAGAATGGCTTGATGGCATAAATTTTTATTTTTTCTACCCCCGACCTTAATCTCTGTGCACGCTTATGTTTACTGCATTCTATAATGTAGTTAGGTATGGTAATTACTAATATAGTCATATCTAGGTGTATATATATATAATAATAATATAATATTTACTTTATTTCAATATAACTTTATCTTATGTCAACAAGTTATTTTAGTTATTAAATGACGTAAGAATTATCATATACAAACAATTTTCAAAAATTTAAGTGTGTTCTAATTTTTTCAAAGTAACTTCGATTCGTTGAAACTAACCAGGTACATTAAGTTATACCTACTACTAATGTTATTTTAAGAATAACTAATTATAAGTTGCTTATTAATTTGGTAGACATGTTAATATATTGTGTTTGTATTTGTACGAGTTAAAAAAAAAAAATTAAAATATATAATATATTGTTTATAAATGATGCAAGTGACAATGGTAAATGATTAATAAATAGGTACGTATTAATAAAAATTAAAAATTAAAAATAAATATAAGGAAAACTAGATAGGTTAGTTTACAATTAAAAAACTAGATTTAGATGATAGATGATTTACAAGTGAGGTATACATTAAAGTAATAGAATAATAAATATAAATTTATATTATTAAAAAAAAAAAAAAAAAAAAACAATTTATAAATTAAGTAAAATAGTATTTAAATAATGTTTAAAAGAATACAATTAATTATAGTTTTAAAATTTAACATCATATGTGTTTGAAATGTGCATAATTCGGTTTATCTGGCTGATAATTAGTGTGCGTTAAATGGGAACATAAAAAGAAGCATGAGTTAGTTAAATAAAATTAGTTGATTGTTGAGAAACTAAAAAAGATAAGTGATTAAGGAACTCAGGACAATTACTATTGTATTAAAAATAAAGATCAAGTTTGATTCTACACATTCTACACAACTTAAGGGAGTCAAGAGAAATAATATTTAAAATTGGATCGTAAGAAGTACGAGGATTACGGTGATTATTTACGATAACAAAGAAATCCAAAAAAAAAATATTTTGAGCACCTTCCAATGTTAAAATGTTTTTTTAAGTATCTATGAGAACACCAAATAATAGAACAAGAGTAGATCTAGTAAAAGAGCAATAGATGAAACGCAATGCATTTATATTATTAAAATTACTATAGAAAAACTTTATAAAATCAAATATTTTTTTTACAATAGGCTATGTGGTTTATAATAAATGGTGCACCACCTCATCATACAAATGCTGTCCGAGAACAATTACATTATTTGTTCCCTGTTAGTTATTGGAAGAAAAGTAAGTTCCAATGCACTACATCATCCAAGCGTAATATGGCCTCCAATCAGGGGTTAAAGTGGGGGGGACGCAAGGGGACTCAGTCCCCCTACCTCTAATGGTGGTTTAAAAGCGTCCCCTTTAACAAATTACACGTTACAAAACGTTCTGGAGACATAAAATTATATATGGAACGCTTAAAACTATATGGAGACATTAGTCCCCCCTGGAATTTTTTCCCACTTTAAGCCCTGCCTCCAATATGAACAACTATTAAAAATAAAATTATAAATTTAAATCAAAAAATTAATTTTTTGAAAAAAACTATTTTATTTATTTCTTATTTACAGTATAAGATTATTATTTCACAGACTCGAGTATAATCAATTACCAAATACAAGATAAAAAACTTTGTTTTTAATTTATTTAAGTAACATTATTTACTAATAATGTTACTTAGTAATTAAAAAATAAATATTACCAGGGAATTTTTGGTAAAATTTTCATCTAATATGATATGTCACACCATAAATACGATTTTGAGCACCACCTGACACCATTTTGGTGAAAAATGATGTGACCCAACATTTTAAGGTAGAATTTTGTAAAAAATCACATGGTATAGATTATTTTTAATTTTTATAATTATTTAACAAATAATTATGCTAAGTCCGAAATTTTAAAGCTAATAAAAAACGGAAAACAATTTTTTCATTTTTTCGTCATACTCAGTATGAGTATATGATTAAATGTATACGCTAAGGAAACACCCTGATTGTATTATATTGAATTTCGCACAGAGTCATATTTTCGAACGCAATATCATTGCAATTAAATCTTAATTACCTATAATAAACTACCAATTTCTCCGTGGACTGAAGGGACGAAGGCGGAACGTCTGGAATCGACCTTCCCGCTTTTTTAAAATTGAATCTTTCGTAGAGTATTTGAGTAGGTAAACGTAAAGTATCCAAAAATTTTGGGGGGATTTAAGACATTTAAGTACTCTAGCTCTATATAATATAAACTAAAAAAACTTAAGGGCTTTTATTAGTCAAACCTGCAGCTGAGCCGTAAAGTTTTTTTTTTAATTAACCTCATATTAAAATAATATTAGACCATCTAATTTTTTACTGGACTATCGTGCAAAATTATTTTTACATTTTAAAAACAGTACCACACGATTTTATATATAATTTATCTACGTTTTGTAATTAAAATATTATTGATGATTTCCTGTGCAACGTCACAAACAGCCTGTATATTTACTGCAGTTGTGATTTGACTTGGAGCGCGTGTGATTTGTTCGATAAATGTACCTATTAAACGTTTAAACACCCGCGCGGACTGTAAAAAATGCAAAGTCGCGTGTGTTGTTATTATATTTTACTTTCACCGATCGTGTTTAGATTCTATTATTTTATTATTCACTAGGCATTATTGTCCGCTTTTACATGCGAGCAAAGACCACTATTAATTATTTCTGTATAATATAAATAATAATAATAATAATAATAATAATAATAATAATAATAATAATAATAATAATAATAATAATAATAATGTATTGTAATAACGTTTACCTGTTGAGCAAATTAATATCTGCAGTGTCGCACAGCGGGTAAATAACATTATTCCAACAGTTGAAAGATCTATTTATGATCTCCAAATGATCTGAACAATGCCAAAATGATATATCTATAACTTTGAATCTGGACGATTTGTTTTTTCTTATAGATTTTGAATATTGGTATTTCATCATGTTCATATGAATTTTAAATATCCATTTTGTAGCCAATAATTCTATAGAACAATATTATTTTGCCATTTTGGTGGCAAAAACTCTTATATAAGTAAATTAACATTCATAATTTACATATTGTATTTATTAATATTCAATTTAATTTTTCGTTTAAATAGAGTGTGGCTTAAATAACGGCATGATCAGTTATCGTCAGCCCAGATCCAATGGTGGAAATAATGGTGTGGGTGGTTTCAAGTCCAGGCTGGTCAACGGCAAGGAAACTCAAAAAGGCGCATGGCCGTGGCAAGTCAGTAGAACAATAATTAATAAAAATATTATATTAAAATCTTGAATAATGCATAGTTTATTAACTTGATATTTATATGATGGGGCATCATTTCAGTATTTTAATAGGGGAGCGAAAATTGAAGCAGGTCAAGTTTTACACCGATCGGGCCAATTTTCTTTGATATTAAAATTGTTAGTAACTGACAACTTTATTTGCGATGCATTTTTTAGGAATGTACAATGTTTTTAATTTATACTTAATTTTATTAAATATACCTATATCATTATTCACAGCTCAACAAACCATAATGACACAAAATGCAAACGACAAAATGGTACAAAAAAACAAATTTACAATAAGTCTGTCGATAATGTTATTGTAGATTGTGAAGGTGGCGTTTGAATATTATGTATCGGCACGATAAAATACGTAAAAAAAATAGGGAAGCCGTGTCTTACCCTGTTCCTCCCCCCTAAAAATGGCGCCCCTGGATGAACTGTGTTTACAAAAGTGAAAAAAAAAATACTTAGAATAATATTTTTTGATTTTTTTTATAAGAATAACTTATTTCTTAAAAGTATATATTGAATGTTAAAAAGAAAATTCTATGGTATTTAAGATTTAACAGTAACAAAATATAGAAAATAATATTTTGTTTTATATTATTTTTAATAGTTCAATTTTAAAACAAAATTTTATTGCACATTAAAATTATAAAAAGCAATACAAATATTTAATTCATTTAGGGTAGCAATAGCTATTTACAATCTACAATTTTATTAAATATAAAAATTAAAACATAAAAAACAATTTATTATCTGAAATTGATAATATTTTTTTAAGTTTCTTTTCATAAAATTTACAAACATAATAATAGGTATATCACACCATTTTTGAACAAACAAAATACATAATTAAATACAATAAATAGTTTAATGATAATAATGAACTTTAATGTTCATTTAAATACATTCCATATTGATTAAAAGTTAATTATATTAGGCTTATGTACAATTAAATTGCGTAGGTATCATTGCAATTACTTCATCCAACATTTGGTTTTGTTGGCCACTGGTGTGCTGGTGTACTCATTCGACCTACTTGGATATTAACAGCTGCACATTGTATCAGAAAGTAATATTGTTAATTAATAAGTTGAATAATTCTATATAAAACTTGATTTTGATTTTTAGTGAAAAGTTTAGCTTGCCACTGGCAGCTCTTTGGACTGCTGTATTAGGTGATTGGAATAGAGATGTAGAAGAACATACTGAAGAGCGTATTCCAATCGACGAGGTGGTTATTCATGACATGTTTCATAACTACCAAAATGATATAGGTTAATATTAAATATTTTGAAAATAATAACCTTGTTTTAGTGGTGGTAAACATTTAAATTTTACAGCATTAATGAAATTGTCTAGGCCGACAAACATCACCAACACAAATGTCCGATGTTTGTGTCTTCCACCAACAACAAATGACACACAAATTCCCAAGGTATGTGTCACAACTGGTTGGGGAAAAGTCAAACCAAATGGACCATTATCGGGTAAACTGCGACAAATCAAAGTGCCAGTACATAATACATCGGTTTGTAGAAATAAATATGGATCAGCAGTACCTATAACTGATGGTCATTTGTGTGCTGGTAGAATGGATAGTAAAGGTGGTGGACCATGTGTGGTATGTAAAACAATGATAATATTTATAGTAACCAATTGAGAATATTTGAACATTACACATTTTGCAGGGAGATTCTGGAGGCCCTTTGCAATGTTCAAGTCCAAATGGACGATGGTTTTTAGCGGGTCTTACATCATTTGGCTCAGGATGTGCTAAACCAGGATATCCAGATGTGTATACAAAACTGTCATTTCATTTGCCATGGATACTGAATCAAATAAACATTTACAGCGAGCGAAGGAAATAATAATTTTCATTTTTTAACATTGATATGAATTATAATGATTAATAATATGTCATAACTATACAAGATATATATATATATATATATAAAATATGCAACACTTTGAGACTAATTGGAGGTAAATGTAATATAAATTACAGTTCAACCAGTGGTCCAAACAAATGGTTCCAACCGTTCATCAGGAGGTAGTTTATTATTCAATAACTGTACAGAGTCTAATGTTTTGTTTAGCAATAGATGGCAAGAGTTCAATTGTTTATTCATATCATTGATGCACTTAAATTGTTCATTGATTTTGGCAAAATGTTTATAGGAAGCCACATATAAATTTAACACTCGGGTAGTCTCATCGTCAAGCTAGAAAAATAATATAAACTTATTATTTATTTATTGATAATAATAATATCATGTGTATATATTATAATATTATATAAATACCTCCAAAAGTTGTTTATTAATCAAAATTTGATCACTAGTTACCGTTTTAGCACAACGGTTCATGTGTGCCTGATACAATTGACATAATCTGTAAAATGCATTTGAATCGATTCGTTCTAATGCTTCTCGATCTCTTGCTGCTGGTAGGGATACAGTGCCTCGTATTATTGGCAAAAACGATGGTACTTGCTGAAATTTTTAGATTACATATATATAAGTTGTTTAATTTGATTTAAGTGTACTATGTATTAAATAATTTATAAGACAAAACGTTTTATATTTACATTTATTAATAATTAAACTTAACAAACTTAAAATACCTACTTTTTTATATAATTTATTAAATATACTAAATTGTTTTTTAGTTTATATTTTGCATATAGAACACAATATTATTATATACAATATAGAATATTTGAAATAAAAATACTTTTAAGCTGTTTTATACTTAAACTTTGAATAAGAGATTAAATTTATAAATTAACAATAAACAACATTACAAACTGACCTTCAATCGAAATAGATCTTCATCCATATCAGGATTTTCCTGTACAGCTGCTCTTACCACAACAATGCTGTGTTTGGGTATGGGTTTTTGGTTCTTCTTCGCAGATCTTTGAGATTCAATCTGCACCGAACGACCTCTGGTCATAATGTTAAGTTTCTTGGGCGAATCTGAAAATTACAATGATTTATTGTTGAAAATATATTATGTACACATCTAAATAGTGGGCTAATAATACCTCCAATTGGCCTATTGACAGTGTACGATATATACGGTAAGTCAACATCACTGCACACACTATGACCTGGCGACGTATTAGCGCTGGCTGCTTTACTTTGCTGACCATCTTGAGAATTACGGGGCCAAGAACTTTCCGGCACGGATTTGCCTCTTTTCAATTTTGGATTTTTAGATCCCGACTGAGATGAGTTGGATTGTGAGCTTTGTTCAGAGCCCATTTTTAATAAGGTTCAACAATTTATAGAAACAAGAAACGCGGATACAACGAATTTAATGCCTGAACATAATATGTATTGTTTTAGATAGACATAATATGTAGATCATATTTACGTTATTTGGTAAACATTTAAAATAAAATATATTATTTATCATGACAAAATGATATATTTTATCATATGCATGTGAAGTTAGCACTTTCTTATCAGTACAATAAAATAAGGTTACCATGAACCCGTACTATAAGTTGCATACACAATCAAATTATAAGGCGTAACTATATATTAATAATATCATATTATAATTAATTGGTAGAATAGTCTATTCTATAATCAATGTTAATATTATACAAATATAATTTATAATTATAACATTTGTAACCATAGAATGAAGAAATTAATATCAACACAAAACAACAAAAACAAAGAAAATCAAAAATTTTTTTTTTAATTTTAATTATTAAAATATAAACTTTTACCTATAGTAATGAAAATAAATATACATACTTAGGTATAGTTATAAGAAAAAAGTATATCTTTTTTAATAAATGCCTGTTAGCCTGTATGACGTATATGCGATCGTTAGTTACACAGTTCAAAATGAAATTTGACCATGAACACCCCTCTCGGTTGTAAACAGTTTAAAACATCATAATAAAAAACAGTCATTTTAAACAAAGTTTTGTTTGTATTGTTTTAATTTGGGATATTTTAAATATAATGTTTAAAACATGTTTAATACGATTAGTTAAAACAAAATGTTTTAAACGTAACAACTCTGTAGAACTTATTAATCAACGGTGATGTGGAAAAGTAAAATAAACACTATTGTTAGAGTATAAAGGGCAATACTAAAAATTAAAAATAATTTATAATTAAGAAAATTAATTATATTGATATTTTACGAATATGCTACCTTCGTTACTATCAATGTGTTTACTTTTCGCCGAATTTCCATCATATTTACGTACCTGCATGTTTATTAGGTATTTTATAATATTTAATTATGATTTTTTTGTCATTGTGAATTCGATAATAAACACAATATAAGATGAATCGAATAATAAACAATAATAAGAGGTGCGTTACCCTGGCACCCGCACTTTGAAAATTGTAAAAAAAATTATCCAGTATTATGTACTTCATTTTGTACATTTTTGTACAACTAAAAATTAATTTTGTAGTAGTGGACGGGAGGAGTGGTTAGGGGTGTGTAGTGGACCGGAGTAGTGGTTAGGGGTGTGAAGTGGACGGGGGGAATGGTTAGGGATGGTGGTTGGTAGGGGGTGTGTGGTGGAGGATGTGGTTGTGGAGTGGCGATGGTGGGTAGGGGGAGTGGTTAGGGGTGGCGGATGATAGGCAGTGAGCGGTGGACGGTAATGTGGGTGTGAGTGGTGGTGTTGGGTGGGTGAGTGGGTATGGGTGGTGGATGGTAGGGGAAGTTGGTGGGGTTAACGTATGACGGGGGTGTGGGTGAGGGGTTGGCGGTGGTGTGGGGGGAGTGGTTAGGGTTAGGTCAACCGTGTGCGTCACTGATGGCTGTTATCGCGGAGAAGAAATCCGTATGTTATCATCAATTTAATATTTTTATATTTTGACGCAGTATTTAATAAAATTGAATTTAATTATTATGATAGAAATAAAAAAACCACTTATAACTGTACATTTTATTACATTCTTAAAATTGTATATATTTTTAAATACATAGCAAAACGGTACGGGTTATAATATTATAATAAATGTCACTGCCAAATTTTTTGGGTTTTGGATGTAGTACAAAATTAATTTTTAATTGTATAAAAATGTACAAAATAAAATACATAACTCTTTTTTTATCGTCATATAATTATTTTCATTTGTAAGTGCTGAGGTAAAGTTACCACATCAGCGCATCAATAAATATAATAAATATATAGGATATGGCAATCGGCAAATTTTCGTTGTTCTCATTGTGACTAATCGTATGGTTTGCTCCTCCCAAAATTTTGATATGTTATAGTGCGTTTAATGAACTTTGATTTAAGACCATTGCGGAAAAAATCGAGAGGGGTGTTCATGGTCAAATTTCAACTAGAACTGTGTAACCACTGACCGCATATTTGTCTTAACACACAAATGTTATAAATTATAGTTGCATAACAATAATAAATATAACATAAGAACAATATATTTATGGTAGTAAGTCATGCACCTTAAAATTATTAATTTACACAATATAACATACGTGGTATTAACCATTTTCGTATAGTAGTAAGGTGCTAAGTTTTTAGGGTGCTATCTTTAAACGCATTTTTGTCATGTTCTTTATTATAGTGTATAGTGTTTATAGTTATTTTTCAACCTCCATGCATAATATCATACGAGTCATAACAAAACAAAAAAAATTTACTTTGTCATGATACGAGTAATCTCCGATAACAATATTTTGATTATAACGATATCTTCCAAAACTAAGGTTATAACTATGTTCAGGATTGATTTTTATAACCAAGATTGTGGTTATAATAATTATAATTTGTTTTTCACTAATAAAAACTACTGGTATTTGTTATAGTGCTAAAAATGCTAAATATTTAGTCAGAAAATAAACCAATCGTTTCAATTTTTTTCTATAATGTAGAACACTTATGTTAACACTCAAAAAATTTTCAAGTTCTACGATTAAAACCTAACTCTTTCATTATAGCATATTATGCATTGCCATAATATAGTCTATATAATAATAGACTATATTATAGTCTATTGTTTATACAAATAGATTTCATAAAAATGGAAATGAAATTGTATTCCAATATAATAACGACACCATTCCGGATTCTAACAACACTAAAAATATTGTTGCCTATAATTCCTATAACGTGGCTAATCTGTATATTATAAAATCAATGGTAGAACCCTAACTTTTTAAACCTAAAAAAAAAAAAAAAATGAAAAATGTATTAATTTTAATTCTGACCGTATAATTAAAGATACAATTAAAGAATTGTAAAAATCAATAAGTAAATGTTCGTTTTAATTAATGTTAACAAATATAAAATATAAAATACTTATAATTTGTAAATTTAAAACACAAACACATTCACACATTCAATATTCCACGACATATGGAGAGTACCATTTATTAATTATTTGAATACAATATTTTATAAATCGACATTGCCATCCGCCATTTCCACATATGCAAAGCCCGCGGTTGAGACATGATTATGATAACGGCGTCATAGAAAAAAAAAAAAACAAACACAAAGATTTACACACCTTGGTACGTAAAGTAAATTGAAACGTATTTAATAATAATAACTTTACCGGAAGCCCTCCTGGGCTTCGGCCTGGTCGGATACGCTCCAGATGGATGGAACTCGTAAATCTTTTTGATTTTTTTCCCTGGATGTAGCGTTGAAGATACAAATCTCTGCAGACCGACCGATTACCATAGAAATTGAACAACTGAAACAATAAACAAATACAAAAAGTACACAGATTTATAAATAAATTTGTAAATAAAATATAATGAATGGCGTATTTTAAACAAATTACAAGTGGGGGGGGGGGGAGGGTCCAACATTTTATTAGAATATAATAACGTATACATTTAAAATTCATATGTTTTAGATTAGTCCAATTAATATTGTATATTATACATAAAATGAAACTACATTATTATATTAATTTCATAATATCAATAATGAAAACTATTCAGAAAATTAATTTGATATACAAAAATAAGGAACGATCGTAAATTCGTGAGGGGGGTCCAGTACCCTTGGATAGTAGTTGTCGTAAATACGCCACTGTATACAATATACAGATACTGGGATTGGATGTGAGCCTACACCCGAATTCGGGTTTACAAACAAATAGTGAAGCGGTGTCTATTCGTTTCTGATGGATCCGCCGATAACCAGACAATTCACTTGCTGATATATGGCAACTTCGCTTCGGCGCTCCGCTACACGTCCGGTTCCGGTTCTCGGTTCTTTGGGATATTTTTTTCTTTAAGATCACATTGATGGTAAAAGGAACAGGCTAAATCCAAACAAAGTGAGGATGTTAGTGATTTCAATAAATAATATTAAAAAAATATATCTAATAAAATAAAATAAAATAACCTGTATCTAATTAATGAAATTATTTTGTTTATGATATATTTATTAACTATTGTTCCTATATTTTTGATTTTTGTATGTAAGCTAAATCTATACCATAATGTAAGTAATTTATTATTTTATATTATTAAAGGTAAAAATAAAAAAAAAGAATTGGTATCGATAACCTAAAGGGTAATAATATATTATTTGGGCCCCCGGGGGTAATAATTTTTGGGGGAGTATAAAATGCTTGTTACACCGGTATTGTAAATCGAAAGAATTTTTAGGTAGATAGATAGATAAGTTAAATGTTTATATTTTATTTTGATAGTCCTCAAAAAATACGAAAAAAAATTGTAAGGGGGTAGTATGTAAAAACGTTTTTATGATTTAAGTGAACACAAAAAAAAAAAAATAAATTTAATAGGGTATTTTTGGAAAAGAACCATAAAAAAAAATTTAATTAAAAAAAAAAATTTAATTTAATTTAAAAGAAAATTTAATTTAATTTAAAAGAAAATTCAATTTAATTTAAAAGAAAATTTAATTTAATTTAAAAGAAAATTTAATTTAATTTAAAAGAAAATTTAATTTAATTTAAAATAAAAATAAAGTAAAAAATTTTTTAAAAAAATTTAAAATTATAAGTTCGATAATAATACGGTATAAGTATCTGTATCTTAATACCGCGTATAAGTCTGCAGAATTCCCAATAAATCTGTTTATTAAGTAGTATGTTGTATATACTACCCTCGATTTATTTGGATACGTCGTATAAGTACGTGTGTCTTAATACGTCGTATAAGTCTGCTGAATTTCCAATAAATCTGTTTATTAAGTAGTATGTACTATCCTCGATTTATTTGGATATGTCGTATAAGTACGTGTGTCTTAATACGTCGTATAGGTCTGCTGAATTTTCAATAAATCTGTTTATTAAGTAGTATGTACTACCCTCGATTTATTTGGATACGTCGTATAAGTACGTGTGTCTTAATACGTCGTATAATTATTTCATGTAAAAACTTTAGCAAGTTTTTTTATCGAGCAACTTATAATTTTAAACCCGTCCATTATTGTGATTATTTTTTTTGTTTAAGATGGTTCTTCACCAAAAATACTCATCAGCCTGCTGAATTCCAATTATATTAATTAATAGAAAAAACATCTTATCTGTAATCGATCCGACGCATTTCCTCCCGCAATGGTTGTCTTGCAACAAACTGATGGTGATTTTGTGAAATCTTCAACTTCTGGGACTTCCGAAAAAAAAAAATCACATGAATCGTTTAATTATCGAGAAATCTTAATTCATATTACTGAAATAACACTAATTAGCTATCGATACATACTATAACTATAAGGACTGATATCAAATCAAATTCTATCATAAGTGGGTAAATATTAAATATTAAATGTTTTGGATTCTTTTATTTTTATCTATCGTAACTGTAAATGTGTTATACTGTTAATTAAATAAATATGAATTATTATATTAAACTGAACAATAAAGTTAAATTAAGTCCAAAATAACAAAATGAATTCTGTTAAATATTATTAAATACAAATATACATTAATATATAATATCGAGCAACGTAACAATATTGTTTGTTTTCTCTAAAAATTGCCATGTAAAATACGATAATCGATAAAATATTTGAGCCACATATCAAATTCATTATATTTACGTAAAACATTAAATATGATAATTTTCTACAAATTTATTATGTTTTAATTTAAAAATACATTTAATAATTATGTTTAATTTATATTATTCATATGAAATTAAAAATTATAAAACTACTCGTATTTACCAATAAATATTATTTTTTCATATTTTACATATATCACGACAAAGAAACAAAACAATTTGTGCTTTGTCATGCTATTGCTATACTCTACTAAAAAAATGGAGAGGAAGACGGAATAAGAGGTGAATAGATAGAGTAGAGAGCGAAATGAAGATAGCTATTATGAATGATTAAAGGCAGGAGATTAAATCAGGATTAGAATGGTCAAACCTATCTAGTTGGGAGTGTAATTATATATAAGGCTAAGTAGAAGAAGAAGACATATTAGGAATTTAGACATGAAATCGTTCATTAAATCGTAGCACAAAATATTTTAGCCCGATGAAATATAACATATTCCACCATTGTACGAGAATGGGAAATTATTAAAATATTTGGGTTAAACATTTACTAACACACATTATAAGCCATCTTTGAAATTGTGTACCCCATACTATACACACATGCGTTCCCAAACATGTTTTTTTAAATAGCGACATACGGTTTTTTTTTTTCTTCAAGAACAGGCATAGGTTTAGCTAATCTATAATCTATATTCTTGTATTATGTTTAGTAAAACGTTCAAAAACGTTAAAACTATTATATAAATAGTAAACATTTTACCTATCTATATCTAGTATAGATACTTCGATCATATAAGTATGATATATTTTATCTATTTTGGACTATCTTTATATATTTTTTTTAAAAAAAAAACTAATTTGTTTAATATAATATATGGTTACTAATTAGTTATTTTATAGAACATAACATAATACAATATACATTCACAGTCTAACTTATTTTAGATATTTGATTTTTTTTAATTTGCCTATCTATATTATGGTCATTTCTTCTTCAAAAGCTATTATATTTTTTTCTTGTAATTACTTTGCATTAGTACTTCATTTATAAATGATTTTATACGATTGAAAATAATAATATATATCAATTTAATATCATATTTAATAACATATATATTTATAATGCTTACTCTTCTTAGTTCTTTTGCTGTTCCCTACACGCTTTATAATTTTCATGGAGCAATAGAACTCTACTAAAAAAGTCTATATCTCAAATGTTTGTATGATCCCGATGACTAATATTTACACAATTAAACATATTTAAAAATATATACTAAATCAATAAACGTTATATAAATAATAAATATTATAATGTAACACTATATATAAAATTAAGAACTATTAATAATTATATTAGAAAAAATATTATAGATAAATAAGTAGGTAAGAAAGTATAAACATGTATTCAAGTTGGGTTCCAAAACTATACTGACATATATTTCAATATTTCTAACAAATGGATATATATTTACTAAATAAAAACGTTTCTAACGCAACGTTTTAACATCTGATGATATAATAATCAAAACCGTTAATGTTGTTGGAAAAAAGTTGGTGTTTCCCGTTTTCAGAAATGTATTATCTACCCACTGTGTCGGAACAAAAATTTATCGTCTAAACCAAATTAATAAACATTTACTCGTACATATATTTACACATATAGACTATACTCAATAACTTTTTAAATGTCACCTTACCATTCTAACACTATTTAATTTTGTAGATTTCTTATACTAATTATACGGATCAATAGTAATCTTATTAGTAATTAATGATTATAGAAAAAACTAAATTGATAAATTAGGATTTTTTAAAATTTGTGTATCCGCGTAACACAAATTATTTTATAGGTATACACACTAGAGTAAAAAAAAAATAAAAAAAAAATAAAAACTGAGAATTTGTTTTACGCTGTATACGTTCCACACTCTTATTATTTAAATTTTCATTACCTTATATAATAAACTCACATAAAAAGCACTGAACAAATTTTACCTACTATGAGATAATGATAAAATCATTTGTGTAGACTGTAGAGTATAGTGGAGTCAGTGGGCTATGAATTAATAAGAAGTTCAATTAAATTTAAAATAATACTATTTTTGTACATTTTATCGTCAAACCTAAGACTACAGAATAAGTACACATTTTTAATTTAACTTAATGTTACGTCCCCGCTGCGGTGTTAATTAAATTGTTACCTTCTTATCCTTCACTTCGTTCTTCAACGTTTTGTCTGTGTTAGTTCTTGGCATTCTGGGACAGCAATGAATGATATTACCTATTTTAATCGAAATAATCAATATATTAAGACACTTAGTATATTTATTAATAGTCAATGCGTAAAGGTATTGATGTGTTTTAGTCAACTTCTTAAGGCACAGTGAGACAATCGGACGGTGGGTTGTATTCGTACACAAATTTTGTTTCAAAATTACGTTGCGATGAAACCGTCAAGTGTTTTCAATGTGCATTATAACTTTTTTGGCCAACATGTATTAACATATTTAGCAACAACTAAACAATAACAATACTTTTGAGTCAGAACAATAATAATTATATTGATATTATTTTTGAAATCTTTTTATTTATCACCAGTAAGTAATCTATTTATTTATCCATAATAAGTGACTATTTTTTTAATAAGCTTTTAAATTTATAATCTTTAGTAGAATTGAATATTATGATATTTTATGAGTTTTTAATAATCTGAAAACATTTTTTCGGATATAAATAATGGTACAATTACCATAAATTGGTTTATGCATTCAATAGTAAATTGCATCTAATTGGTACTTTATTTAGATCATTTTTCGAATTTCTTAAAAGTTTTTAAGAAATTCAGACGACTTGTGCGTCCGCAAGAAATAAGATAATTAGCACTTCGTAATATAATTGAAGATAAATTCGTACTTTTACATAATATTAATGTATTGTAAAAACATAAAAAAAAAAAATTAAACAAAGAGACGTTAGCGTCCATATTAATATTTTACACAATAACGCAAAGTAGGTATTTGAAACAAATTGGAATATAGTTATAATATATATGAAACTTCAACGAACAGGTTTATAAAGTCATAGGCCTCACTCTACAGCTATAATCTCAGCCTTAAAATCAATCTAAAAAGTCATAAGATACAAAATAAAAAAATAAAATACCATATGTTTATTTAATAAAGAGTTTTGTGTATGGAATAGAATATAAAAGAATACAAAAATGGCCAATGACAACGATTAGTGGCTGTAATTTTGAGTGAAATGCAATTGCTGTTGGTCCCCTAAGCATCCCATAAATATGCTCTTGATAATGAATCTTTTTGCAACAACCAAACAATTTTGATCTTAATAAGCAATAGCTGTATAAAAAATACCAGAACATGTGTTCGTCAAAGGGGATTTACCGAGCAGTTGGTCCCAACAACTTACACCTGTTAATACCGTACACTCTGATACTTTTTGGGATAGGAGGTGACCTACGTACAAGTATAAATATGTCTACGGACAACAGTAAATTTATGTTGTGGGATACTGCAAAGTCGGTCCCGTATTATATTGATAATATAACAAGATTATAATAATATTGGTAATAAGTAATAACCAGTGTTGCATTGGCAGATATATGATGGTATACGCCGTATACCCATAAGCACATTACCGAATTTTTGCGTATTCGCGATTGAAAGCGAAAGAGATGCTACTTGATAAAAATTATCAGAACTATTGTACCAGGGAATATGACATGAGCTGTGACAGATGGCACGGTGATGTAATACGTACTTTCCGCTTAATAAAATTATAATTTAAAAATACAATAAAAGTTTTACAGTAAAAATATTAAATAAAATAATTAAACATCATTTTAAAATTATATGCTATTGTTGATAGAAAAATGAAATGTTCTGTTCAATCTGTTGGAGTAAGTAAACGAAAATATTGACCTCATATATTTTCAATAATAACAATTGAACACGAAAATAGAATTTTAGACATTAATCGCCGAGGGTATTAAAAAACATAATTATTTAAAAAGTAATAACAAAAGTTAATATAATTATTATAATTGATGTCCTGGCTTCAAAGGTTACTTGACAACTAAATTTTTAAACAAAATTGTTCAATGATGATTTATATTATACCGATCGATCATTGTTCATTCAAACATCGTTGTGTATAGTATACAAATATTATAATTAAAAATTTGTAAGTATTTAAATATTAAAATGGGTATCATGAGCAGTTGTGTAAGGAAACATGATGATGATTATGATGATGATGACAGAACTGGGGATTTAACTAATAAGGTAAAAATTTAAATAAATCTCGTTAGTATACCACTAAATAAATTCAACTGAATTAAACACTTTATTCGGGAACACTGTTTTATTTTCACTTAAATTGACTTTTTTTTATTAGTTATGGACCTTATATTTATAGACAGAACATGTTATAGTTCATTGTTTCCACAACGGGTAGTGCCATTTTATAAAACACTAAAGCACAATACACACATGCTCATTATTCATTAAAGACTCTAAATAATACATTAATTCTTGTTAATAGTTGTCATAATACTTTATCCCTAATCTCATATAAAATAATGAAATATTCGAAATTTCACACGTTAAATAGAAGTCGGCTATTTGTTTAACTTTCCGTTCTTTACGAAATAATAATGTAGTACTTAAACAGTAATTATTTTAATATTATTTATTTCATGCATATACAAAGTTAAATATGAACAATATAAATATATATATATATAATACGATATTTATTGTACATAAGATATTAAATATGAGTAATGGATATGTAATATTTTATTCTCCTATTAATGATTTAAATTTACTATTATTAAATTTAAAGATTACTATTTGTAATAATAATAATTAGTTAAATAGTAATATAGAATATTATTGTGTATTCATTTATTTATATAGTTAAAAACTATTATATCAATAATTTCGTTCCTAAAAATGGGCACCACATTTTTCTTTACTGCACCATCCTATTGCGCCGGGCCCTAATGTTCCGTCTATACGTATAAGGTCTATGGGTCCAACACACATTACTTGTTATTTAAAATAATAAATTAATATAATTATGCGTATGCTATTAAATGTGTTTCATTATTTTATACTAAAATATATAGAAAAATAAGAAGATAAAGTTATTTAGAAGGATCAGTAAGTTTTGCAGAAGACAAAACAACTGTAAGGGAAAAGTGTCTCCAGCATCCCAAAAAGTCTTAATAAAACCAACCATCAATGTACCAGATTCTAATGCAATGGATGAACACGTTATTGCGGAGGCAAAAATGAACAACAACTTATCTAATAATTTTCCGGCTACCCTTTATGAGTTGTGTGCTAATGTCATCAAAGAACACATTATAGAGGAAACATATTGTGCAAGCATAGAATATCTGACGAGCACCACCTATGCGTCGCCAGTGACATTATTAAACGATTTTTCAACAAAAGAAAAAATACCAATAACATATCTATGGATCAATCTTGATCCTCATGGTAAAATTATTGGTCCACCGCCTTATTTTCTTTATCAAGCAAAATGTAGAAACACATACGGTATGTTATTTATTTAAAATTTAATTATAAAAGATTGTTAATAATTTATGGATAACATTTTTTTATACAATATATTTCTAACATATTTTTTCCAACACTATTATTGAAATTAAAAACATATTGTCAATAATATTAATCTAATGAAGATAAATATTAAATTGTATCCAATAAATACACAATTTTGCTATGGCAGCATCATGTGTCCTAAAATCCTAATACCTTGTTCAAAATCAAAATTCAAGTAATAGATTTTGAGTATGTCCTAGTTTACTAGCACATAAAAAAACAATGCTAGTAATTTAATGACAAATTAAAAAAAAAATAATACACCCATAATCAGTGCCGCATTTAGATATTCTTGAATTTAAGAACAAATACATTTAACCGCACTCTAATTACCTTTATAGAATTAAAAAGAGCCTACACTGTTGTTTACATGCTATATCATAATTTCGTAGCAATTCTTCATTTTTTTTATATTTTTATTCGATTGTTTAATGGTTTTTAAGAAGTTTCTTTCCCCTAAACACCATAAAATTTGCCGCCCCCGGGCGATTGCCCCTCTTTACCACCTCGTTAAATGTTGTTCTGCTCATCAGTAACGTATTTAGGATTTTGTTAAGGGAGGATATGGGATGTCAATATTTCATTCCCCATCGTGAACAATGCGTGTTGTAAAGTAGATAAGGAATTTCGATATTCTTATTTTCTTTAATTTCGTATTATTATAGATAGTTATACAAAATAATTTATTTTATATTATTTTTCGAAATATATCACTAGAAAAAATAGATCAAAGGATGGTTTATATCCCCCATATTTCTTCGTACCTAAATACATCACTGCTGCTCATAACTCATAGGTAATAACCGACAAATGAAATGATAATATAGCATTATCATCGTAATTTGTTATTTGTTATCCATCATAGACCAATAACAAATAATTTGTTAGGAACATCAATGTTGTAAAGAAATTAATAAAATTTTTCTACTTTTATCAGAAACATCTGTCAATAACATGTTATTTAACAATGTTATATCAGTCAATTTTTTTATAGACGTTTAATATTTCTAATCAAAATTAATCGTTTTTTAGGTTATGGCAAAGGAAAAACGAAAAAGTTGGCGAAACGATATGCAGCTGCAGATCTTCTAAAACAACTTAATCTATAGTCCTTAACATTGTACTATATTCCAAATTATCAAATTTACTTACATTTTTTCCAATATTGATTACTCCCTTTTTAAAATTTATATTATATAGGTATTATTTATTAAAATATTATATAATATATATATAGATTTATTTATATTATATATTATTATATTATTTACATACCCATATATATATACTGTACCATATTCCAAATTATCAAATTTATTTACTATTTTTTCCAATATTGTTTACTCCCTTTATAAAATTTATATTATAAAGTTATTATTTATTACAATATTATATAATATATATATTTAGATTTATTTATATTATATATTATTATAATACCCATATATATATATTTTATATAATATTTGATTATATTATATACCCTTAATAGAATACTATATTAAAATATGATTTTTGTTCAAAATTATATTACCATGCTATTCTATGTTTGTATATTGTATGTATGTATATGTTTTAACAATAAAAATATTATAAATATACAAATTTTTTCAATCCCGTTTAAATTCTTTGTTGTTTGAAAACTGGATGAAAAAAAAAGATAGTCGATTCATGGCGTTTATCCTTAGTCCTTTCGGGGCTTGGATGCAATAAAATGCGATTCTGAGCGTAACTCAGTCAGATATATAATATATTAATATATTATATTGATAATTCGTTCCATACTTTTACCATGTATGTGGACTACTTATGAGAATACTCAAAATAATTTTCAGGTCCCTATTATTGTGTCCAACATGGAAAGACAACATAATTCAAAACTAAACAAAGTTATGTATAATTTAAGCAGTAACTTTATATTAATATAACATAAGTTGATAATTACCTAGTTCACTAGTTTTTTTTTTTATTTAACGTCCAAGTAACATAAGTACGAATAGTATATGTATATCACAAAATAGAACTGGTTTCGTTAAGATAAGTGAAGGGAACTAAGTTATATTTATCGTAGACACCCCTAAAACGAATACATTAATTGTTCGTATTAAATATAACAACTTCATATTAAATGGACAATTATTAATAGAATTCAATAATAAATATTATTAATTTCAACTATTTATGATTAAGTAATAGAATGGTATAATTGTATTTTAATTATGATATATAAATAAAAAGGCATTGAGTCCTACCATCGAAATTAGTTGATGAGTTATTTAAAATAAGTTGTTTATTGTTAAAGATAAGAAAATAAATAATTTTAAAAAAGACTGTATACATTTTTTTTGAAAAAAAGTTAAAAATTAGAATTTCAACTATTAGGGAATTAATAAACTTTTAACTTTAACAACACTAAAAATATTGTTGCCTATAATTTCTATAACGTGGCTAATCTGTATATTATTATAAAATCAATGATAATAGATATTACTTGTATTTGTATTTACTATATTTCACGTGGGAAAAAAGGAATTACCTAAATCAGCTAAATCAAAATATTAAATTATTCGTTATTCTATCAATCGTGTCTCAAGTGCCAATCGTCGTTTTTGGACATGACCGGAGTTTCAGGAGCAGCATACATATTATATATTGCCTCAGTAGTCACGCCTATGATTATACTTATAACTAAACGATAGTAATCGTGTACCCAGTGGTGTATTTTAAACAATTTTCTGCGTGGAGGGGGGAAAATTTTTATAAGAATATAATAATGGTACATTTAAAAAAAAATATATATATATATATATGATAGATGATTTATCATAGATAAAATAATATAAACAAAAACCTGTCAATTATTATATAGAAAATATCAAATGAAGTTATCATTATATTTGTTCTTATGAAGTTAAATAAAATGTTATATTTTAAACTTTTAAAGTTTAATTTGGAAACAAAAATCAATTTTGTAGACAATGCATTTATACATTAAATAAATGTGTTGGTATGATTTATTACAAGTTATCGTATACTATATAATTTATTAATAGACATGAAATTTATAATTAATTTTCGAAAATTTAATTTAGTATGATTTTGTTCATTTTGTTTCTTGATATAATAGACTTGTAAAATTTCTGTGCAGACGCGACTCTTATCTTCCATTTGTCTAATAGATGTAGACACTGTTTTGCTTCATATAAATTGATTTTTGATCCTGTTTTCAAAAGTGCCATCGAATTTTTCAGATCGATTAAGCAAAGATTTTTCTCATTGGTACTGCTCATTATTTCTACATCACAATCCGCGTTGGGTGCAGATTGATTCATTTTAAATGCCGTCCGCTCCGTAAAATAGTGTTTGTCTGTATCGTCCACTTGAATTTCTTCGATGTACGTACTGATGGGATCGCTTTCCCAGTGCTGAGTGTTATAACAATCGTAGTCTATACTTTTATTGGTTCTCAACTTGGATCGATCACATTTCCTGGACACCGGCCTTTCATGAAACGATCGCGGTACGTACATGATCCCAGGTATCGCAGTATTTCTGTGTATCAAATCGAACAGTCCTATTTTGTCCCGTGATAAACGATCCGTTTTTAACGTGATTATTTTGGCCATACTTTTCATTACGCTACTAGTGTGCGATGACATCGTGTGATTGAAAGTATGCGCCAGACATGGGTCGGACTTGATATCGATTAACCACGGTTGTGAATCTTCCGACAGCACGAATGCGGCTTGGAACAGTTCGAGACAATTTGGCCTCAGGTTCAGAACGCTCACAGCGGCCACAGCGGACGCAATGACGGACCTTTTGATTGTCGCATAGAGGTTTGTGTCATTTTTTTTAACCACGCCCATTGAACGCAATTTGCCCTTTAGCTGCTTCAAACGGCATGTCTGCACGGGCGAATACACCACCAGTTTGTTGCTCGGTTTTGTGTTTGCGGATCGATCGTGTTTCGATTCAGCTGTACCCACCGACAACTTGTGCACGCGAAACTGCATCGAACACATCTGGTGCAGCCAGACCGATAGACAGTTGTCGAGTGTAGAGATGACGAGCCATGCCTTGATGTTAAACTTCATGTTCTTACACACCAACGGTTTCTCGACGTATTTCTGCACGATGTAATTGGTGCAGTTGATTTGATCGAATTTTTTCAGTAAATCGTCAATTCTGTTCAGTAAGATCGGCTGCAGGTTCGAGCACACCTTGGATTTGATCGCCCAGATATTTCTATACCCGTCCATCGCCATTTGCGGTCTCATTACTCTTAACTTATCCAGTATTCGTCTGCTCGCCGTCTTTAAATCGGATACATCCCGGTCATCCGCCGGGGCGGTGAATTTCTGATAGTCATGAATGATTTTATAATATTGATCGAAAAACGTCGTCCACTCAGTTCCCGTGCCGGTGAAATAATCACGCGTTGGTTGGCCGTCGTTTGCAGTATATTTGTAGCACGAGTGTACGGCAAAACAGATTGCTGAAAGGGGAACCTGAAAACGGTGCAATAGTAAATTATATTCCAGATATAATATTATCATTTGTCATGGACATTAAATAAATGTACAAGCAAAGAAATATAGATTTAGTGGCAGATCGTGTTTTTGTTGGGGAGGGGGTACAAAAAGCATATCTTCACATAAAGTTAAATGTACAAAATATCATGCCAAGATTTGATATAAAAAATAGTAACGGACTAAGGAAGCAATGCAATTTGAATAAATGATTCAATGAAAGGCGAATAAAAAGTTTGAGTGAAAATTTGCTGCAAACCATACTTTGGATTAAAACCATTTTCAATTCGATCGAATGAGAATGAGAGAAAGAGAAAGAGAATATCATAGTATGGTAAACCACTAGATCTAATCGATTTAAAAGGGGAGAGGCAAGCAGATTTACTTCCCCTAAAACTGCACCCAGCCTTACTTGACCGTTTTTTGTGCACTTTACGCCACCGTTGTTGTCACTGTCGACAAATACGCGTAACAATGACTCGCAAGCGGTCAGAGAGTAATCCTCGACGAATCTATCGACGTCCGCGGTCGGATACGATCTCGGATAGTAATCGTTAAACCCTTCTTTTCCAGCCATCGCGTATGCGCATAACTTTAGCGTGCCGTTCGTGTCCCTTGGAAACCTGTTGACTACGACGGCTGAATGCAACTGTGACCAGTTCACGCCGCTACTGTTAGCGTCCATCCAGATCAAACCGGAATCGTATCGCTTAGCCACCTCTTTGACACGATCAACATTTTTGTGCATAGATATCACAGCTATTGTGTGTAAAAATCATATTGTAGAATATAATATAATGAAAATTAAAGAATGTAATTTAAAAAATATGTAAGATACACATTATAACTTTATAAACATGGTTCGAAACTGGATATCGAATCTAGTCTAATGTGTTACACGGCGATTTCAAATATGAAACACATGTGTATTATTTATATGAGTACCTATAAAAGGATTTGATAAATATCCAATTGTCTATTTATTTATTTATTATGATTCAATTGACCAAAAATTACAATGGTATGTGAAAAATACACTAAGTATAATATAATTATAAACGTAGCTTAAAATTGATTAAAATGTTTTACTCATAGGAGTCTTAGAACTTATAATATAATTGTAAAATTTTGTTTAGATAATTACTACTTGTATTATTTCCAGTCGACAGGATTTTACCGATCCATCCGTTTTCGAGTAACGCAGTTTGGATTTCGTCCGGCATGTTGGCCAACGAAGTGAATATATTATTTTCCCGAATCGCTCGGTCCACGGTACCGACGGTGTCCGCGGCAACACTTTTTTCACTGGTTAACGTAATTGCGGTAACCAAAGATCCCCCATCATTTGGTCGAACAAACTTGTTTTTAGGCATACGTTTGCCACCTGAACCGTGACTTCCTGGCATAAGTTTTGTGTCTTTTATTTAAGTTGTTGTGAAAATTTTAAAAATGCATGTTTAAATATTGAAAAAAAAAATAGATATAATTTTTATTTTTGTCAGTGTTGATAACACGATTTCACCATAGATATGTTTATTTATTAAATGTTCATTAAACTATACATCACAGATTAGATTACTTATATCATATTATATTATGCATGAATTCGATGCATTTTAATTATTGTCTTCGTGTTTAATAACAGCAATTATCGATGATCCAAAAAGGTAGGGCTTGAAATCGAAATAAAATTTTTCAATTTAAATTTAAATTTTACTTATCGATATTAACTTTTTTCGATTCCAATTTAATAATCATATATCGATTTTAAAATTTTATGATTTCGATATTGTTTCAATATATCGATTTAATTGATTTATGATTTCGGTTTTAATTATTTTTAATTTCAATATTGCTATTGGGTAAAATGTACCATTATTAGGTGTTGATAATAGACTTTTTCATACTTAAAAAGACGTGCGCGTTTTTCTCTAGTGTGAGTATAACTATACATCCACGACTGTTATAAATTTTATATTGATATCAAACATTTTAAATTTCGATTTTAATTAATAAGTTTTTATTCAATTTTTATCGATATTTAATATCAATTTTGATATCAATTTCAAGCTCTGCAAAAAGATATATATTTTGTTTGTTTTTATTAATCAGAAAAATATTTGACAAAATGACATATTAAATAAAAAACATTAAATCGATTTACCTATGTCTTGTAAGCATATGCTTGTGTTGGAGTTAGAGAGTTACAAAACGATAAATATAATTACAAATTATCATATAATATAGACAAAATATTAATGAAGTAAAAACATATTAAATTATTAATCTCAGTGTGAAAAATGGAAATAAAAAACCCTAAAAAAAACTTATATTAAAGTTTATCCATATTTGTAAACAGCCAATCAATTATAATTGTTTTCGCACATTTAGGTGTTATACAAATTTAATTTTTTGATTCATTATTCATTGAATTGAAATAAGTAGGACCTAGATAGTTCAGAAATCTTTGACCAAACGAGGTATTTGTACAGGCTATAGGGGCATTGTATGCTCTGTTTTTCTCTTATTTTATATTTTGTTAATATTGTACTAAGGTTATTGGTATTTTTCACTACCCTAAGTATCGCAAATTTTTGATAAATTAATTTAAAAGATAGCACATTTAGCTCATTATTTGAGCTACTATTGACCCCTCTAAAATTTTTTTACCCAGACAAACTTTTATTATTTTATTTTGCTGCAGCTGTGGTTTGATTACATTTGCTGTCGCACCACCCCAAATATTTATACCATATTGGAAAACTGCTTGATAAATTGATATATATATATATACTATTCTGATGAGATATTTTAGTAAAATTGAATCGAGTTTATAAAATGTATGTACTGATATACGTAAGCGCTTTATTAAATAGTTAATATGCAGATCCCATCTCAGATGTTTATCAAAAGTAATATCTAAGTATATGATACTTTGAACTTTAAATTTTTTTACACGTATTTGTGTTAATATACTTTTCATTATTTTCACAAAAGTGAATTGTTAAATCATTTATAGGAGGATTTGCATACTATTTATAGTGAACGTCATATAAAAAGTCTTACTAATATTCAATAACAATTTCCTATATGTTAGACTACTCACAACTTTATTTAATCCATATGTGGCTTTATCCTGAACAAATTTCCATACTGTGTCTGAAGAAAGTAAACATGTATCTAATTATATAAATGCATTCAGTGTGTTCAGAAAATTGCACCATCACTAATGAATATACCTATCTCAACAACAATAATATTAAATAATATTCCCAATAATTTTGAAGAATTAAAAAATATTATTGTGAAGTAGCAGTATGTATGTATGTTTAGTATGTAGCATTAAAGATATATTATGGCATGGTGTATTTAAAACATACAGAAAGTTTGAAAATTTCCTATTTATCGATACAAATTTATTAATTAATAATATACAATACAAGTTTAAAGAAATTTTACAGAAATTATTGTTAACTAAAATAGCAAGTATGTAATTTGAAATATATAATATAGGAGTATTACCTATACATGTATTTATAATTTATAATTTCATTACTTATTTATATTATGTCTTATAAATACAATTTTTCTATTCTATCAAAAGATATAAAAGTAAACAAGTACTTTTAATATTGTTTGGAATTAATCAATTATTATATTATGCAAATAGAACAATTTTTATTTTATTAATGTTTATCAATGTTTTTATTAATGTTGAGCCAAAAAATACAACAGGCTATATTTATTGTGTTATTGATTTTTTATTATAAGTTATAAATAAATAAATTAGCTAAAAGTGTTAATATAGAAATAATATTGTAAACTGCGCTAATCGCAAATTTGTTATTAATTATTATATGATTAATCGTCAATATATTATTTATTGATTTTTAAATTGGAGGCACATTGTTGCTAATCGTCAATAAATGTAACATGGTTCCATATATTTATCGTCAGGGCTAATTGCCTTTCTATATTTAATATTATATAACTGTTTTTAGTGAATAATTATTGTTATTTTTTATATAATTTATGTTAGTATTGGAGCTAATTGTCTAACTATTCGTATGTATTATTATTATATTATTTATATCGGTAGGCGCTAATTGCCAAATTTGTTATTGAATTTTATTATTATTTATATGATTTGTTTTATACATATTTTTTATATTTTATTTGAATAATTGTCATATTTTATATTTATTTTGTTATGCCAAACAGGCAATTATTGAAAAATGTATCTTTGTTTTGTTAATTTTACACATTATATTTATTTATTTGTTTTATTTTAATTTTATATAAAATTTGAATTCATACTTTATAGTCAATAATTTATATTTGTTCAGGTATATTATATACCTAATAAGGTAGGTATGTCACTCACTCAGAGCCGTATCTATATTTTTGCCGCCCGTGGGCATCACTATTTTGTTGCTTCACCCCTCCTCAAAAACCCATATTTTGAAAAGTAAAACAGAAATAGTCAAATAGAATAAAAATGTACCCTTATTTTTATTCAGATATAGATAGAAATAACTACATATCAAATCATGAAATGCACAAAAGATTTAAGAAAATATTAAAATATTACATTTAAAACCATCAATAATTTTTTTGTAATTAAATGTTGACTAATGATACAATAGCTGCCTTAGTTCTACATAAAAAAAGATGAAATTTGTTGGCAAAAATTTGCCGCCTTTTCAAATATTGCCGCTTGGAGCAATATGGGACTGTTGGCTCCCTATATATTTAGTCAGTACTTTGCCTAATGTTTATACCAATGGTTCTCAATCTTTTTGAGACGACGACCCTCTATATTGTCACCAAGATTTTGAGCTACCTTTTCATTATGATAACATTAAAATAATAATAATAATTATATTAAGTTTATTTAAAATACATTTTTAAAAAAAGTGAACATTATAAATCTAGGTACATGAATATTTTTTAAATTTAATGACATATAAGCAGTGATGTATTGGAGCGGGAGTATACGGCGTATACTCATAACAATATTATTTGTATAAAAGTGTGTATATGCAATAAAAATAATAATTTTAAAAGTATACGGCCATAATATTTTATAATTTATAAATTTGTTGTACATACAATAAATGTATAAGGTATAATGTTTCTATTGGTTAATTCATGAATTATATACTGTTACGACTTAAAATTAATAAAATTTAAAACAAAAAAAATTTTATTTTATAAAGTGTTCTAGTTATAATTTATTTATAGTTATTAAACGAATTATTTGACTAAAAAAAAAAAAAAAAAAATTAATGTCATAATAATCATTTCAAGTAATTTTTTATTTTTTAATGTAATTTTGAGAAAAATATAGCGTATACTCAAAACATTAGTTACCAATACATCCCTGCTTATAAGCTGTTGTTGATTAAAAATTATTTTACCAATCCTTGGTTCAATAGATTTGGTTAAACTCATCCTCATGGTTGGTGATATATCAAGCCAATTTGTAGTCATCGTCGAAAATCCAATTTTGCATAAGTATGTAGTTGAAAAAGAAATCAATTTTTTTAAAGCCTCGTTGGTTAATGTGGGATACTCATTCTGAATTTTGATCCAAAATTGACATATGTTTGATATTCACTTTAACTGGTGTACAACTTGCAACTGACGCTTAAACCGTTCGGAACACCGATAAAAGTGTATATTATCGATTATCTTTATATCTATATTAAGAAGTATTTTCCGTCTCAAATTTCATATTATAAATTCTACGTTTTTATTGGCAATCCTAAACTTTTATCAATTGTAATACTCAACAATGAATATAATGATGACATTTACAAAAACATGTTACTAGTTATTTGATATATTGGCGACCTTAAAAAAATTGTTGGCAACCCCCAGTTTGAGAATTGCCGGTCTATACAACTATAATGTGATAAATAATAAAAATGTTCGACAATAACGCGCACATTGGTATTGGATATATAGCAATAACTATTTAAATACTTAAGCGCGTTCTCTCGGTCGTTATACGGTTTCGTTTGTTAGGGTAGTGTCCTCTTAATATTATTAATTTGATAATTTTTTTTTAATTTACTGAAGAATATTAATATTCTTACAAGTAGACTATAAAATTATGAAACTTGGATTTAAAATTTCCATGACGTTTTTTCAAAATATTTTCAAAGTTCAAACCTATATTTTTCTAATATTAGATACTGTCTGTCTCTATTACTGACACAAACAATATTTTATTGTTTATTATCTTCTTAATAAGTATAAAAAATAATAACACAGTTATACACAGTAAAAATATGGTATATTTAACTACAATAATTATTTTATAAAGGGTCCACCTTATTTAACACATACATATTAATTAGTTAATATTTATTTATGTTTGAAAAAAAATCCAGTTGATACGTCAAAATAAAGAGCTTTTGTTAGTTTTATTTGTGTTTACTTAATTATTACATTTTTGTAGTTCATTACAATATTGAAAATGCCATAATGTTGTTACAATTGTAAGATAAAAAGTAGTTTCAAAAATTGTATTATATAATATATAAATACAAAATATCCCAGATAAATTTACTGTTTATAATATCTTGATGATCAATTAAAATATATGATTGCGTTTTTTTTTTCGAATGATTAGTTAAGCAAAAACCAATAATATTATCTTAATTTCTTTTTTGAAAATGACGTCTTATAAAAGAGTAGAAATATGTGAAAGTTTGACGAAATCCATTAATATATATATGTTATATAAGTAAGAAATTTGATGCGTCAACCTCTCAATTTAATCAAGATCACTTCAATTTTCACATAATTTAGAACATAAAAAGTCATTTTCATAACTATTATGGTACGTACCAATGGCAATTATATATTTATCACGAAACGACAAGTGGTCATATTTCATTACAGCTAATAGAATATTCAATACGAAAATACTTGTTGGTGGTGAAGGAATTTACTGTAAACCGTATCGTCATGAATCTGCATTATTTTAAAACGTATTTATTTTGCGATTTCGAACCTCTCCGACGTCAGTAACAGCAGGAGAACAAGCTGTTCAACACACCGTGTAGTGCGTCCAATTTATTTTTGGGCCTGGCCACGTTGTATTGTTGCTTGATCAGCGCGTAAAGGGTGCACACTACGTTGTACCTGGCCTCCAGCTGATATGTCTTGGCGAACAGCATATGGAACGTCCTGTCGTACATGTCCACAGACCGACCTATGCACTTTTGCACATCTTCCAGTATGTCCGTGAATTCGGCGATGAAGAGGTTCTTATTCTCGTCCGGCATTCGGTCTTCGCGCTTCAGGCGGTAAATGTTACGTCTAATACATTTCAACAGTTTGGCCAGCGCTTTCAGGTTGACATATCGGTGCACCTCGATCAACCTCTTCGTGTCTTCGGGGTTCTGGCAGTCCAGTAACAGGTTCGATGTTGGACGTTGGAGGCTCTTGGGTACTGCTACCGCCTTCGTCTCTCCGGCCTCCAATGTCTTCGTGCCGGACGGTTCCTCGACTTTGAACGAATACCGCTGTTTTCTGAATATGCTCTGTTTTTTGGCGTCGTAGTCATCCGTCGTCGTAGCCGCGACATCACGTTCCATCGTCGTGTGAGCAGCGGCCTTGTTGTTTTTGTGATGTTTGGTATTATCGGACGAAGTCATTATGTTTATAATGTTAAAATTCGGTTAAAACAATGAGGGTACTTACTTATATAAAATTGTATTAAATATTATATAACGATAATATAAAAATCAATACGTGAATGCCGTAACCAAAGGTAACTTGTTTTATATTTATTTTCCTAATTTTAAAATCACCAATGTTATTATACTTATATTAAAATTGATTGGGCATTTAACCTTTTGCATTACTTATAAATAAAAAAATGTAACTTTGACCTTTAACATGTGACTTCGATATTGTTCTTGTTATTAAAAACGAAACAATTTTTTTCTTATTTTGAATATTTAACCTTTAATTTTTCTTCTTTTACTATTATAAATGTTTAAATCAGCTTACAAAAAATAATAAGTCCATAACGATATTATTGGCTTACAAATTCACAATGTGGAAACTGTGTTTTTATACTTTATAATAACATTGATTATAGAATAGAATACCAATATAAAAATACGATACAATATAAAAATGTTTCTTTTAATGTTCTTTTAGTGATTCGTTTTCGGTCTAAGAAAATTTTGAAATTTTTAGAAAAAAATAATTTTTAGAATATTATAATATCTATACTTAAGAAATATTTTGTTTTTATTATTATTATTTTTTTGATTGTCCACTATTAACAAACTTACTATTTAATAATTATGTACTTAGTTTTATGCATTTATATTTATTTTTATTACAACAAAATTGTACAGACGATTACTAACATAATGTTTTCATGTTTAGAGATGGAACATTGTATATTGCAGAAGACTTTCTTCACGTATCTAGTTGGTACTTTATTTAGCTCATTTTTCGAATTTCTCAAAAGATTTTCCTTGGGAGGCAAAAAATTGTAGAAAATCGTCAAAAAAACGGTTTCTATTATTTTAAATTTTTTAATTTCGTGATAACTAATTGAGTTTTGATTGTAGAGACTTGAAACTTATTTTGGGTGTTAAAATAAGTGTTCTACATAATATATAAAAATGTTGAACGATTGGTTCAATTTCTGACAATTTTTTTCCAAAAATGTTCAATATTTCCGGAAATTTTTGATTTATCGCTTTGAAAACTTTATCGATGTCTAATCATATACTACTTAATCTTATTATAAAATATTTTGAAAATCGTAAGTTGCAACTTTATTTTATAAGTTTCTAAAATTTGAATAATTTTAGTAGAAATTAATATTATGATATTTTTTTTTTATGTATGAAGACACTTTTTCGGGTAGATTACCACAAGTAGGTTATATTTTCGATAGAAAATTGCATCTAGTTGGTACTTTATTTAGCTCATTTTTCCAAATTCTCAAAAGCATTTTCTTGGGAGAAGAAAAACTACTAAAAAAGGGCGGAAAATCGGCAAAATAACGTTTCTGAAATTAAAAATTTTTTAATTTCGTGATAAATGTTTGAGTTTTAATCATAGTGTTTTGAAAATGTTTTATAATTACAAAACGTTTAACTTATAATACACGTTTCATATTACAATTATGTGCACAGATTCTATTTTCCTTCGGGAATAAGAAGGGCTGAACAATGGGATATGATTGAACATAAAATTAGTGCATTTTTTCAAACATTACCTAACGCACAAGCGTCTAAAAATCATTTCGCCGAAATAACAAAAGTAATAAATATATTTAAGAATTTTAACCACTGTGGGTTTCGATTTATCAATTCAATATGTTATTTGTGCATTATAGTTATGTGACTTGCCGTTTTATTTGAAGAAACCTTTGTTCATTGCATGTGTTGATAAAGAGGTTCGTACGGTTAAAAAGAGTGAATTTATCAAATATTGGAAAGAGTAAGGAATATCAGCTAATTATGTTTCATTCGTAATAATAGTATAGTATACTCATTATGGTTAATATATTGTTTATAGCGTGTGGTCGAATTGTAGTGATATGTCAGCTATATTTGTGCGCGTTATGACAAAAACAACGAACAAAAATGTACTAACACGGGATGATTTTAAAATATTAATTCAAGATGTGATCGATACACATCCAGGTTTGTGTAATCTGAAGTCAGCGCCAAAATATCATTCCGGTTATGCACAAACGGTAATTACTAAGTTTGGGTATAAGTAGAAGTGAAAAAGGGCGAAAATAAATAGGGGATCCCCAGCTATTTAATTGAGCCTAATATTTTTCTTTAATATAAACCCAATGGGAACTTCCCCTCAAATTCTAATATGTCTTTATTGCTTCTTAATTTATAAAATACGAATTAATCATTTCAATGAAATAATGATTTTAATATAAAAGTTAACGAGGGATGCATTATTATGGACACAATAAGTAGGGAGATGGATAGCTTCCATAAAAAAGGAGAGTGATGACATTCATTTTTTTTCCCCACCCCCCCCCCCCCCCACCACCCACAAACTTAAGTTATAAGTAATTATTTGGAACTATTAAATGCGAAACATATATAATATACTGTATAATAAACATTATACAGGTAATTGCAAGTATGTTCTATGACGTCAACACATCGTGGAGTGGGAAAATGAACGTCATTGAAATAAGACGATCTAAGTTGATCGCAGTAATAAATTCCCTGGAAAACGAGGATACATTCCAACAATTACCTAGTTACTTCAATTTTGAACAGTACATGGTAATTGATAGCATTTTTTTAGTACTTGACCGCAGTAAATGTTCAACAATTACCATTCATGACCTAAATCGACACTACTGATACAGTAAAATTATAAGTCATATTCATAAGTTTTTTTTAAAGATAATTACCTGTATAATTAATGGTGTTATTATCGAATTATTTAGCTATATCTGAAAGAATACTGAAGAGAATATTTTCCGGTACCGTTATACAGAGAGGGGAGTACGATGACTATGACAAAACGTATATGGATTATTGGGATTTTGTATTCTTTATACGATCGGAAGAAGACAAAACCCATAATAGGGCGATTGAGTATTGGTTTAGGTGAGATATTTAGATAACACAATATTATGTTAAAAAAATTATATTTTTTTTATATACCACTTTAGATGTATGGACTTAGACGGAGATGATTATTTATCGTTATTTGAATTGGAATATTTTTACGATGAACAATTAGATAGATTAAAAGATATGGGATTGGAGGGCAGTTTGCCTCCATTCAAGGAGCGTATATTTGAGGTATAAATATTTTGGAAATAACATTTCCTTTTGTTAAACTCTTTTTATATCTTATTTTATATACAATTTTTGTTATAGATTCTTTACATGGTTAAACCGAAACATTCCAATAAAATTTCACTGACTGACTTAAAATCGTATAAAATGTTAAAATTATTTTTAATACCTTTTTTTAACATTCATAAATATTTAAAATACACGGAATGTGATCCTCATGAATTATTTCGTGAACGGGAAAATACAAATGGCGTGAGTAAAAAAACTTTTATATAAATCTTAATATATATTACTGTTGGTTTTATATTTATAATATGAAAACATTAAATATAAAATAAAATTATTAATATATTAGGTACATTAGAACGTAAAATGGTAATAAATTATAAATATATTTAGATTTCGTGTATTTGAATATTATATTATGTGAATTATCAAACTACCAACATCGTATAATTTATTTTATATTTACAGAAATCTGATTGGGAAATTTTCATAGAAGAGGAGTATTGATTTTCTAAATCTGCCGATTAAAAAAAGGAAAAACTTATAAGGTAATAATATTTTTAGTGATTCGTTTTCGTCTTAAGAACATTTTGAAATTTTTAGAATATTATAATATCTACACTTAAGAAACATTTTGTTTTTATTATTATTATTTTGTTTTATTTTTTTGATTGTCCACTATTAACAAACTTACTATATAATAATTATGTACTTAGTTTTATGCATTTATATTTATTTTCATTACAATTCTACAGACGATCACTAACATAACGTTTTCATTTTGAGAGATGGAACATTGAATATTTAAGAAGACTTAATAATTACACAGATAAAACTTAATTTTGACATGTTTATAATATTTTTATTTTTATTTTAACTAATTGATTTATAATATTATTTATGTACGTTACACTTATTTATCTTAAATTTTTTTCTTTGTTATTACATTTTTACTACTTTTTATCAATGACTTTTTCTGTTACTATTTCAAAATGTATACTGTTAAAAATTTTCAATCATTATATTTATTATCTATTGCTACATAGTCAAAGCTTTATTTTGACATGTTTAAAATATTTTTTTTTATATATTTATATATATCTACTAATTTTTTTATAATAACATTTATATACTTTACACTTATTTATCATGAATTTTTTTTTTTTTATTATTATATTATATTTATACTACGTTTATCAATAACTATTTCTGTTATTATTTCAAAAATTATACTGTTAAAATTTTTTAAATATATTTATTAACTATTGTTGTTTATTTAAATTGTATTAAATATTTATTATTGAACTACTTATTTATTTATTAATAAATTATAAATAAACAGAAATTATTTTAAAGTTTTTGTTTAATCAAAATACTTTCTTTGGGAGTTTACATAATTAAAACGATGCGTGGTTTAATTTAATAAAAGTCTAAGGTCTAGTAGTTTTTTATGGGTAAAATTTATATTTTAGATCTTGTGTGAAGCGAGGAATGTATTGGACTTACAAAGATGTTTTTTTTATTTATGAAAAAACTTTTGCGAGTAGAAATATTTAATGGTCTTACTACTATGAATAGGGTATGCTTTCAGTAAAAAAATTATTTATATTTTATTAATTATTTATAATTTATATATATATTTATTTTATCGAGGTTTAAATTGTTATAGGTTCCTAAATTTGAAAATTGTACAACTTTGAATTGTGGGTCGCAACTAATAGCACAATGTAGCACAATCGATTGTGATAAGAAAAAGTAAACACTTTGTAGGAGAGGGGGGGGACTTAATGGAGCCTACATATTCTTTTTTTTAATCGTAATAATATAGTCTACAGATAGTTAATAAAAAAAACATTTTGTGTTTACAATTCTAAAATATTAATATGGTACTATATTGTTAACAAATATCTGTTTACTGTACTTATTTAACTAATTTAACACCCACAAAATTAATAAATCATGTTTTATTAATATTGATACATTATGTAATGAAATAATTGAAGTCTAATAATATACTTAAGACGGCATATTGTATAGACTATATAGCTATTTAGTTGTATACGTGGACATGGGTACTATATTATAATATAATTATCAATATAAATGAATAAAAAAAAGCATTATTTTAAAACTATTAATGGAGTTATTTTTCTAAATATTTTATTAAAGTCAAAAATAAATATATTTAAAATATTATAAAATAATAAATATTGTATATGATATAATTAAAGTTACAAGGAATTCTTTGTTATTCATAATTCATGTATTTTATTTTTTTTTATTCTACCATTAGTTATGTAACGAATTTATCTTTTTAGGAAAAATATGAAAGTTATTATTTATTTATTAAAACACTATGATACCATAACATTATTATATATTATCAATAAAGTAATTAAGTGTTAATTATTATGAACATAGGTTAAAATCCTAGGTAGGTTTTTATTATAAAAAAAAAAAAGTTCAAAATTAATTTTGGCAAATAATTATTCCATAACTAAAACTTTACTGGCTAGTTTGAAAATATCAGACAATTATTCAACAAATAAAATGTATTTATTATTTTGATGATTGCTCATTAAAATTTAAGTTTATACGAGTTTAAATACCTAGTACGAATTTATTTAAACTTCTATTAATAAAAGTGCAAAATTATTGATTTTCAGTAAATGTAACATTAAAGCAAAAAAAAAAAGTCGGAAGGCTTATTGTGGACGTTCTTCTTTTGTCACTTCGGTCCTCGGAGAAATTAGTGGTTTATTATAATTATTAAGATTTGAATGCAATGATATTACATTAGAAAATACGATTCTGAGCGTATCTAAATATATTGCAATATATTATACTGATAATCCATTTCAAAATTTACCACAAATGTAAATTACATATGTAAATATGCAAAATAAATTTCAAATCCCTATGGTCAATATTCAAGGAATTATTATTCCTTTTCAAGGAAAAACTTGTGGGAAATTCAAAAAACGAGCTAAATAAAGTACTAACTAGATGAAATTCGATAAAGAAATGGTACCCTATTTATGGTAATCGAACAATTATTTCTACCCGAAAAATGGTTTTCATATATCAGAAAAAAAAATATAATAAAAATTGCCGATTTTCCCCGTTCGAGGAATAACTTTTGGGAAATTCAAAAAATGAGCCTAACAAAAATGTTGTTAACCTAACTTTATTAAAATAACAACAAATAAAAAAGCATTTTTTTAAATCTAAATTTTATTTTAAGTTTCTACAATTAAATATTATAGAATCGTTTAGAATAAATGGTTATAATATTATGATAAATACATAGTAAATAATAGTATGTAATGTAATTTTTATTTTTCATTTAATTGAATATAAATATTTAATTATTTGTTAATTGACTAAACACTTCAAAAAATAAATAATTTTCACAGTTTATTGTGCATACTATATTTTAATCTTTAAAAAAAAAAAATAATAATAATATATTTTACTGATTATATTATTAGTGCACAAAATACGAATTCATATAAAATAATTTTTATAAATTTTATTAAAACTTTATTTTTTTTTATACTAGACTATACATGTTACTTCATTATTCAATAACAACCAGATATACAACGGTTCCATAATTATATGTAATATAATTATCGTGAAAATGCATGCTTTATTCAATAGTTAAACGGTTACTCTTCTTAATACCATATAGAATGTGTAGAGCGTCTTAAGAAACTATAAAATTCAATATTCTATTAATTTCGAAGTTATAAATACTAATTAATTACTATTAACTTTACTTAACAAATTGTATTAATAATTCAACATAAGTAAAATAACTTATTTAACACGAATACTATAAATTATGTAAATATAAATATTAATATATAAATTATTGTTCTGATGCGAAAGCTGTAAATATTTATCACAATCTTAATTTTTAATTTAAAAAATAAAACACATTTCATTTTATGTAAACTTCAGATAAAATTGATTTTAATTGCTTTTAGTGTTAAAATTATATAACTTATATATTATGATCAAGAAATTACATAAGAGAGTTATCTAGATATTTTAAATTTTTTAAATAAATAATTTTTAAAGTACTTTCAATACTCTCAAGGTAGACAAGTAAAAAGACCACTTCTAATAATAATAGTATTACTATCCCAAGTAACTGCTATGAACAAAATAATGTATGAATAATTATTAAATAATACTATTGTATCTATAGTTCTCAATAGTAACGAAATAAACAATGTCTGCAGAGGCATATTTAGAAATTTATAGAGGGGGTTCAAATTTTTTTTTAGAAGCTTTTATGAAGCCGAAACCCTCCTCCTCACCGTATTATAATATACAAATATTAATTGCAAAAAAATTAAAACAAACATGTTTTGTATTTATATAAATTAGAATGCAAAATCTAAAATAATATTATTAATAGCAATTTTTTTTTCTAACATGCTCATAAATACGCCACTGAATGTCTGTAATTGTAATTGTGTACTAGTAATTACAAATAGGATTTGTTAACATTAACATGTTTAGAAATCAAAAAAAATGAAATTATGTTATAATATTATAATATTATACATCAAATGTTTCTTACTGTGATTAACGATTGATAGCACAATTTGTACATATAAAGTCCGGAGATGATTAAAGGGTGGTTTGCTCTACAAATCATTATAGTTAACAGCTGACGTGTTCTCTTGTCAGCACGGAACCATAAAACATTGTACGCCGCATCTCGTATAGTTAATTGCTAAAAAAGTTTTCAATATACAAATAAATATTCTCACACAACCGTGTTCTGATGTACTAGAAATACATTTGTTTATCGCATACCAAACTATAAATTCAATATATTTTTATTTTCAATTTTACAAAACTCAAATTAATTTAATATTTAAAATATCTCGCTGAAATATTCATGTATAATAATATAATTGTCCTTTAATATAACAAATAAAATGTTTCACAAAAATGGTATTTCAATTATTATACAACTGTTAATATTAATTAAATACTTAGTAATTTACCTTTTGTATGATGTATTCTCCAAAGATATGATTAAGAAATTGATGATAAAAGCTAATGATAATGAAAGCAAACATACTTATTCCCTCTCCAAAATCTATGCTAGACTGTAAACGAAAATTTTAATCATTATTTTACACATACGAAAGTACACCCAAATAAGGTGTACGAAGTGATTCTTTTTTACCATTGTTTGAAATATCGCAAAGGTCAGTGAAATAATTGCATGCAAAAAGTCGACGAGTATCAGCGTATTAAATATTAACCGTAACTTTCGGATATAACTGTATTAATCGAATTAAAATAAAATGTATTAAGGGTTTTCTCATATTTTCAACGTCTTACTTTAAAATCAAATTATGGTGCTTAACACATTCGATTAGCATCAAATAATTTGTGTTCTGTTTCTGTTTGTGGAATGGCATCACATTATTTGATAGTTCTGATTGTGTTTCTATAAAAGAAAAAAAACATTTTTATCAAAAACAGTCATTGTTAAATTGAGGACTAATGTATGTTATAAATAGTGCACGTGATTGCACATCACATGATAAGTTCACAAACAATTATCGGTTTAACAGTAAAAAAAACCAAGGTGCTAACCATCTTCAACAGGACGGATTATGTTTGCAAGCGACATGCTCAGCAATTGTAATTGACCACCCATCATAAAAAGTGCACCGAACATGAATGCATCATTTATCAAATACGTTAAGAGTGAGTAAAGAGTCGTTAAAATTTGTAATATGCACAGGATTGAAAATGTCAAATAGTTGAACACTGTAAACGGCAACCAACAGCATAATGGATAACTTCTTGGGTCATTGAAGTATTCCAAATCAGACTTATCTCTGCAAAATCAATAAATTACGATTAGCTATTAAACTAATATTAGAATTTAAAGTAGCGGATGATGGTGAACAAAAGTAATTATATATGGATTTTGTGTATGTGTATAGTTTAATATAGACATCATAGGCAAAAATCGAGAGAAACAAGTTTTAGATTGAAGGGTTCTTCACTAAAAATCTTGAATTTTCCCAAAAAGTCCTAGAATTTTTTTAATAACTTTTTTTTATAGTTAATTAAACACTTTTTTTCATAATAGCACTCCCAAAAATGTAACCAGATTTACGACACTTTTTGGCCTAAATTTGTGGGAGTTCCATTATGTTTGATAAATATGCTGAAGAGAAACATGCAACTTCTATACCCTTCCTGGTACGTCATTATGGGACCAAATGATAGTAGAACGACGACCGGTAATCCACTAAAGACGTATAGTTTAGTGATGATATCCATGTTACGTTGATGCCTACTCGTGAACCGATACGCCAGCGCACCGTTAGTGACTTCAGAATGTTGGCGGACAATGGCCGCATCACTCATTAACTCCAAGAAGCTTTTACTGAATGTAGCCACGATGCACCACTTGTACAGCCCGGTCAAACACATGGTCCACAGATCGATGGTCCGAGCTAACATGGTCAAATCGGGGGCCACGAACAACTGAATGGTCATAAAAGTGGTGACCATGCTAACCACTACAACGATCACAGCCTGGTAACCTCGGTATAAGATCTGCAGCCAACGGTTCTGTGGAGCAAACATTCCTAACCATTGGCCCATTTTGAATGCCGCGTGCAAATCAGTTTCCATAATTTTTGTTTGGAAATTTATCTATCAATTAGTTAATTAAGTTTAATATTAAGTTGTACTGTCACCACAAAGGTCAAAACTATACCTACGATAAACTAGATGTGGTACGACTATGAACAATAATATTAGAGTTTAGAATTTTCCCAAAGTCAAAGACTAACTGCGTGTCTATATAATATGTTTGACGTTAAGTTTCTAATTTTATATAAAAGATATTATTATGTTATTTAAATATAGATGAGCAACCGACGGTCGACGCCCAATTAATTTTATATTAAATAATAAATTCGCCTTTAACACTAGAATCCAATATTTCGTTTTCACGCAACAATAATTAAGGCGATAATATTAATATTTAATTTTAATTTTATACTTTATCGCAGAAAGACCATTGAGTGTTCTAATAATATAATGCTAGATCATTAGGTATGTAAGTATATTGTATAATATCCTTTATAAGATATTTATACTATAATATTATTTTGGTATAAAAACTATAAAATTAAAAAAAATACATGTAGGTGAAATACATTTTTTAATTTTTTATAAGACATCTCTTCCGATCCATTTGGCCATTTTACCGTTTAACTTTCTCTTAACTTGATTATTCTTCATTCATACCAAACTATTACATTTTTTCACACCCAACTTTAAAATTGAAAAACAATTAAATTAATTTTGAAGAGAAAATTTGTATAGGTTAAAGTTGTACATAACTATATACAACTTTACTTTAAATAAGTATTTAATACCAAATATTTCAAAAATTTTAATTCAAAATCTATGTAACTCTTTACCATGATTATTTTTGACACTGATATTTATGTGCCTCGTTTAACAATTATTAATTGAACATTAAGTTTTAACACCAAATAATGGAATCAAATTTTAAAAAAAATATTTTACTGTTCCTATTTAAATTATATATCTATAATGTTACCTTATATAAAATCAAATTGTAACTAAGATATATTTAAATTTGTTTTAAAGTAAATTTGTTTAGAACATTACAAACAATTTAAAATTATATAAATATTGATGTTTATTGATATTTTTATTGGTAACTCTACTTAATAGTATAATATTAACGAATAATTATTTTATACTTTTGGAAGATATATAAATAAAGACATGTTACGATAATTTTCATTGAAGATGTTAAAATTTATTTATTTTTCCCATGATACTTTACCTACATCTTCCATCATACTAAACTATAGTATGATGGATATATTTTTTTTTCTAAGCACAGTCCATTGCAGGGCATTTTTTAAGTATATTTTCTGTGTTCAAATGGACACCCAGTTAAGACTAGTTGGACAACCAGTAATGAAATAATTCACCCACTGGGTGTCCTGACGTCCTGTATCTAAACGATCCAGAAAAAAAGTAATAGTTGTTAATTAGTAATGTTATTAATTATTTATTTCAGATTTTATTTTTTTTAACTTCATTATTGGAAAATAAAAATAATTAATAAATATATAAATCCTAAAGCTTATCTTGTCGCCTTCGACTTAAAGAAGGGAAAAGAAGCTTGGGTTACACAAAGCGAAATTCATCAATGGATCAAAATTAATATTGTTTATATTTCAAAATAGTATTTTATGATTGGTTTTTATTTGATTATAAATATTTATAATCAAATAAAAACTAATCATAAAATTAGCTTATTAGAAGAAACCATTAATTATCGTCAGTATGTATCATTGAACGGAATTGGAATCGTACATTATGATTCTCGACCAGCTGTTATAGCATTTTTAAATAAAAAAGAAAGACACTATCTTGAACCTGATTTGTCCACTTATAAGCATCGTGACTCCATCCATAAGTTTTTCAGAAAAAAACCTTTTTAGCCATTAATTAAATATTTATATATTTAAATATAATATATAAATACAACGTTTGTATTCTTTTTATAATTTGTTTTTTTTTTTTTTAATTAAAAAGGTTTTTTTAAAAAAGTGGACACCTAGTAAAATATCACTAAAAAATTTGCCTAGTTCATTGTTGTTACTAACAACAGACAATAGTGAAAATAATCAAAACTAATTTGAACCACCCGATATTTTTAACACAGATTCAATGATAGTTTTTTTATTCTGTCTGTCTGATGTCGGGATGAGATAATCCCATGGAACTCTCATCGTTGTAACTGTCGATTTTTTTCCCATAAACCTTCTGCTTAATATTATACACAAAATGGAATTTCTTGATACAATCGCATATGCTTTTCTGATTATTGCATGGGTAATTTTGGCATTTGGTATTACAGTCGAACGTTTCCGGTTTACTCCAGAATTTCAAATGCGCCAATAAATCTGGTCCACAGATACTATATAATAATACTAGAAAGCCATCTTGCTCTTTATCGTGGCAATCCGATTGAAACAGCCACCATTTAAAAATTGAAAAAGTCTATAAACAAACTATCAGTAGTAGGATAAAATTTGTATCAGTATACAGTATTCAGTGTAGTGTTAATTATTTTAAAATTAATATTTTATCATTTATTATTTTCTTCTATTTTGATGTAATTAAGTAGTAATTTTCTATTATTCTACCTTCTTATTAGACTATATAAAGTATGAATATAAATTAAATTATTATATTTCTGGTAAGTGATAACGTTTGTTTATAGAGTTTTCCTTTTTGTATATGGCGTCGTGTTTCACTAATAATGAGGAGACAGCTATCTTATATAAATCTGTAATCAGGTCTTACTTTCGATGTAGGTTGGGTCATATTTTTTGGCACCGTCTCACCGCTTTGTTTGCTTTAATATGCATGAAGTTATTTTATTTATGTGTTATATTAAATAAAATGTATTTTTTTGTTTGTTTTTTAATGAAACCCAGTATTAAATATAGCACAGCTATAATAATTTTTGAAAATTACAGTTATGGATTCTTAAAGATTTTTTTCAAACATAGTCTTCTGTCGTTCTTCCATCTATACTATCAATAATTTATGTAACATTATAAATACTTACATGAATACCTGTAATGTTAATTTTAAAAAAATCAAATAAAGAAAATGATTATAATAAACAAAAGGAAATTCATATATAAAACATATTGATATACGGGATAAATAATACAAATTTTATTCTTTTAAATACAAATAATTTTTAAAATAAAATGTACGTGAATAAACAGTATTAGAGGAACATAAATACGGTATGAGATATACTCGGATGTACATATTATATACCTATAAAATATTGGATAAATAATTCTATTAAAATAGGTGGAATCAGCAGTTATGGTCAAGGTATGCAAAGTCATATTTTAAAACTTCACTGGTAAGCGATAATTATTAAGTATATTCAATACACTCATACAAAATGTTGATTTTAAGGAATTTTATGAAGTTACCTACTTACTTATAATATTAAATAATTTAATTTATATAATATAAATATAATTGAAAAAATATTTAAAGTTTAACTTTCTCTCCCACCTCATTTCTCACTCCAAACCATAACCTCCAAATACACTCTCGTACTCTGTCTTATTACTTTCTAAATTTCCATTCATATCACGACCAATCACAATATCACAGTTTCTTGGTATTTCTTGAACTACTTACTAATCCATCTCTCTCCTGAATTTCTCTTTAGACCTCTCCTCACATCCTACTTGTGGAGTATACGCACTTGCTAAAGTCAACATCTTCTAATCTAAAATCAATTTTATCATTATTACAATAAAACTCTATCACTTTTCCTCAATATACTTTTGTGTATCTTTGCGACTTTTTTGGACTATGGTGAAATCCCGCATTTAGGTTGTAAAGATCTTCACACTCGGACTCTGTTTGAACGTCCATTGGAAATTTGATGTCACTCGACTTCCATGAAGTCATCATACGTTTTCTCGTCACCGCAGTGTTCGATCTCTTTACGATGTCTATTATTTTTGTTGGGTCTTGGTAAATTATTTTTCCTGAAGTATTTAAATACTTGACCACTTTTCTAATACTTAAAAATAGTAAATTTCATATACATCCTGCTCGCTCTATACATTAATTAATATAATTTATATTATAAACGAAAAAATACAGTTGGTAGGTACATAAATAATAAAATTATACATATTTATTATACCTATTTTTTTTTTTTATTAGCATAAATCTGACGAAATAAAAATAGAAAAAAGAAAAAAATTGCTAAACAATTATTACTACCAATATTAAATCTGGGAAATATTGACAGTATGTAATCGGATTATAAATATAATAAAATATAGTCTTTTTAAGAATAATTAATTAAATTAATAAATATAGATATAAAAATGTTATATTAATATAAACAATAATGCGATAGATGTTACCAATAATTCAGTATATTGTAGTTATAATAATTATTACTATACAGAGAGTGTCAATCTATTTACTAATAATTTCAATATCTCTGCAAAAATGTGGTTTATTTTTAACACTCCTATTTAGGAAATGGGCCTAAATTATTATATTTGTTTTTAAATTTTGAACGTCTAGTAAATAATTTAAAAAAATTGCTTTTAATTTTTTACGTTATGTGAAATTTGAACATGTTTGGTAAGACATTTTATAAATTAAGTTTATATTATATATTTATAACAATAAACTTTATAAAATGAAAAATATCTTAAACGAAATACTTTACATATAACTTATGTTTCATTAGTTTTTGTTATTTTATATTATTGAATTTATATATTCTAATATAATATATTTATAAGCAATTGTTCTTATTTTTTTATTTATATTAATTATTAGAATATCTAAAGAATTTGTAGCTATAAAAACCCATAAAATATTCATGCATATTTTATACATTTCAAAATCCAAAAATATGCATTTTCAATATTATGTTAATTTATTAATTATTATTTATTATCATTATATTTCATAATATTTTTTAATTCAATTATTATTATTCTTATAACAAATTACAACAACTACCTTTATATTAAATACCTAATAAATAAGGTCTATTATTAATATTAATAATAAGTTTGACGAATGTGTTTGTATATGTACTCGTATTTTGTTATGTTAATAAAAATTGTATAATCATTATCGAGAAAGAAATTTTATTATGAATATTGGAAGTTTTGAAACCAAATATAATTACATATATTGTAATTAAAAAAAAACGTGAATTTAATTAAACATATGCAAATGAAAAATTGAAGTTTTTAAAGTAGGGGAGAGAATCTAGAGTTGTTATATAAATATATAATATGTATAGATTATATGCCTTTTACTTATCATAATATTGAATATATGATAATATGAATTTTACATTCCATGATATAATAAAATAAATAATTACAGAAATATGATTTTCCAATAAATAAAAGAAAAATCTAAAAACAGTCATCTTGATTAAACTAGAATCAAAATGTCCAAATTTACTCTTTAAGCTGATTATCTTCAAATATCACAATACTAAATAAATTTAAATTAATTCTTTAATTTTTAAAACTAAAAACTATAATAGAGATTATATTAGACTCATTGTATAAATAATAATTTTAAAAACACTGTTCAAAATTTTTAATTATTCATTGAGATATTACAATTATTAAATGGACGTTTCATTCTACTTTGTACACTATACACAATAAGAGAATGAAATGTTAGATTAATATTATAGCTTTTAAGTTCTTTCAAAATTTTCTTGAGTTAAATATTTCACATTATATATATATATGTGTGTGTGTGTGTGTGTGTGTGTGTGTCTGTGTGTGTGTGTGTGAAGCACATAGCACATACTCGTTTAACGTATACAATTATTCATCAAGACTGGCACGACATATTTATATCTTAATAGTATAGTTTTACGCAGAGTTTTCTTTACTTTCTGACTTAAAATTCATACCGATCTTTTCGGCTTCATCAATAGTATCGGGCAATTTGATGTTTTTGCTTTCTGGTAAAGTTATAGTGATGATGGCGGCCACGAGTGTAGTCAAACCGAACCCGGACATGGCCATATACTGTCCAAAATATTCATTCTGCGATAATGATATAAAATAAAAAAGTTGTTATTATAAAAACTTATATTATTTTATAAACATTAAATATTATAATATCAACTACAGTGAATATTGCGTTAAGTTATATTCTGTTAAGCATTATAACTTTCAGTTATTAACTATAGTTTTAAAAACCAATTTTTATTATCATGTAGCTATAAACTCTTGAGGTTATTTGGAATATCAAACAATTATTCAGTAGTATCTACAGATATCTACTATTACTAATATTTCAATATCTCTGCAAAAAATTTAAATTTTTGAATGCGGTTTTTATTTAGTTATTGGTTCACAGCTTATAATATTATATTACTTTATTATTTTTTTAAAGAAAAACGTCTTATAAAAAATTTAAAGATTGGCTATTTTAAAGAGTATATTTGTATAATAATTTTGATGTTTCGTTCTCTTAATTTAATTAATATGTTGATAGTTTGGAATTTATTGGAGTTATGATGTTTCTGACATCATTATTTGTATATGTTATAATAATATATGATATTTTTATATCATAATAATTTACACAATTTTTTGTTCATCATTTACTTATCATAATATTGAATATTGATAATATGAATTTTACATTACACGATATAATAGATTAAATAGTTAATTACAAAAACTGACGTAAAATCAAAAATCATATTTATTCAATATATGAAAAAAATTCCTAAAATTAGAAATCTGTTCCATTAGTTTTTTTTATAAAAATATCATTTTTATATTGGTCATCTTCAAGTATCTCATAATTTAAAAACTAATTACGTTGTTTTTTTTTTACTATACGTATACAACTAATAAAAATAATAGTAAGTAATAGTCTATAGCTTTAATAATAATTTAAAAATAACTCCATTTAAAAACTTCTACAGAGATTTTACAATTAGTAAATAGTTCTGGGGTATTCTGTATATGATTATTTTTTCCCATGTAATAACTAATATAGTTTTATAGTGTACACTGCAAAGCTACTAGAGTAATAGGTGTATAAAATACAATTTCCTACTTATATTATCTAGGTACTTTATTATGTCATCTATATTGACATAATTATAAATTTAAAATGAATTGAACATGATTCGATCGACAACTAAGCCTGAATGGAATTAAGTAATTTCAAGTGGATTTTATATTCTTTAATTATCAATCACTTTAACGTATCTTAAACCTAAAGGTCACCGTGCAAGAATGTGTAAATATTTTGTATTACTATACTTCTATTTTAGTTTATTGGTTTATTCTACTAAAATATAGTATAATTTTAATTATTATTAAACCATTTAAAACATCTTAAAGTCATAGATACCAGTAGTATAGTCTGCGGTGCTAACATAGACCCAATCCGACCAATCATTGAACATACGGACAAAAGGGATGCTCGCATATGAGTGGGAAATATTTCCGCAGTCAGCATATATATAATACCAAAAGCGACGGATATGGCGAGTTTACTGGCCAAGAACACCAACAATTTTACTAAGAAGAATTCTGTTGAAAGGAAAACTACAAATTAGACAGGTACAATTACATTTATCGTCATATTTATACAACTTTAATATGAATTTGTTTGTGTAATACTGCAGTCAAGTCCAATTAACTTAATCGAAATTCGTCATTTTTTTTCAATTCCCCTTATGGGATATTGGCATCTTCATAACACTTGTTATTCAAAATTATTTCTAACTTACTTAAAAGTCAATATCAAATTGTGACTATCTAGCTGTATGTATGTATACTAAAATACCCATATAATATTTTCATTCTCTTTTCCTTAGTTTTTTCTTCTAACTATTATAAATTGAATACATTAATCCTGAACCCGATGCCTCACGTTTTCATGCCAATCAATAACTTCATATCACAACTAACCTCAAATGTTTTAAATATGTTCAACCATTCAAGCATAATATTATAAAGTATCAGCATACTCACTGTCTGGTATGATGCTGTACACAACGCAAGCGGCTCCGTTCAACACAAACATAGAAGATAAAGCAATTCTTCTAGGCAAGCCTTCCATTACTAACCAGTTCAAAAAGCAGGCTGGGATCTCGACCAACGAAACTAATATGAAGTTCAAATACTGGTCTCCCGCAATATTTGTCGCACTTATACTCAATCCGTAATACACTAATGTTATTGATACCCTGTATATGTGACAATTAGAATGGTATGGCAATAGTATAATGTTATAAAATATTAAAGGTTCTATTCCAGAATCTATCTTTTTTCTGTACCGAATAAGACAATTATTTTCAATATAAGGTCAAATGCATCAAAAATAGTGATCTTACCACAAAAACGAACATCTTATCATTCTCCAAAGCAAAGCTGGTGAACGGATTAAATCCTTCAGGGCACTAATATACTTCGCGTCGTTTTCATCATCATAATTTGTTATCTATAAAAAAAATATTTAAGTAAGTATTTACTTTTATTATTTGCATCATCATCATTGTGCAACAGATTTTCAAAAAACCTTGTGATTCATATATTGAACATTATTGTAACACGTTATTAGTTTATTACTATACCATACAACACTGTATGATTATTGTCAATGTATAGATATGATCGTAAATGACCCATCATCAATTAAAAATAAATTCAATATATCAATTCGATCACTAGATTTCATAAATACATATAAAAAAAAAAACATCACCTCCAAGTCTGTATTTGTAGAAAAAAGGGGCAAATGTGTTTTATTTGTACTTGCTATTTTTTTCAGTATGGTAACCACTCTGTCATGTTTTCCTTGTATGGCCAACCATCTCATTGATTCTTCTATGAGCCTGCGCGCGAAATAAATCCTAATTACTTTTACCAATTGATAACGATTATCAATGTAGAATTAAATCTACAATATTAACCAAAAGTATAATAAGAAGAATAGTCCCAGAATATTAGATATCTGTAACAATAGTCTCCAATCTTTTACTTTTCTGGCAATTAAAGCAACAGAGATGGCACCAATTGGATAAAAACATTCCAGAACAGAAAAATAAACCACTCGTTTATTAGGTAACATCATTTCCATAGCTTGAAAAAAAAAAAATTATTTTAATATTTTAAAATTAAAACCTTCTTAATTTGAATATGTGTGTAAGCGACAATCAATTGCATACCCAATACAAATGTGATTGTATAAATCCCACTAGCCACTGTCGAAGATAACAATTCAAAGACCATAAACATGGAATAACTATTAGAAAATGATTGGACTATACTTAAAGTAGCTGACGTAGTAGCACAAAATATAATAGCGAACTTTCGGCCAAATCTTTGAACAAACACAAAATATTATTTAAATAGTTTCACGATGATTCATGCTTTGTAATATCAGTTCCTAGGTAAATATTATTTTTAAATTTTTTCATAAAAATATACAACAAAAACACTTTAATAAAAAACTATCTAACAATTTTTCTTTTTTAAAATAATATAAGTTTATAATTTAAATTTATTAAAAAATTAACATTTATTTGCAACTTCAATCTCAATTGAACATTCCATAAAGCGTTTTCCATCCAGCTGCACTAGCTGCACCAGTGCATTTTTGTATGTTCCACATATATTCTGGTGAGCACTAAATTACTAATTTTGTGTTCCACACTACTGCATTACACCAATTAATTGCACTCGTTGCATAAATAATCGCACGGGCTCTTAGAAAACGTGCGCACTGTGTTTTATGATTATGAAAATTAATAATAAACATTTTTATAATTTATGATGGTGATATTCAAAAAAATATTAAGAATTAAAAATATAATTATGATTCACTGATACATAATTATATATTGAAAAATACAATTATTTTTTGAATTTAAATATTCAATATGGTCAATGATTTTATGTTGCGTCTTAGACTTTTTGTTTTCATTGAGTGAAAGTTAAAAAATTATTAAATTGTTTATACATATAATATCCGAAAATTACCGAAACCTAATGTCCAAAAGTTACAAATTGTATTATTGATGTTGTTCATGTTTTATCCTTACGATAAAAACATATTTGAATATGAATATGCACAATTAATATTTTGTACCTTTATAATATTTTATAGATTATTTAAAAAATATTACTATAATATGCTATGATATTCGCATTAATTATCGTTAATATTAATTCATAAAAATAATGATATGACATATGAGTATATAATAATAATAAAAAACCATGTTTCATCTGCTCTTGCACTATTACGCACTGATCATGATTATCAGCAATTATCAGTGAACTGCTCAAGTGCAACCTTAGTGCAATATTGCAGGCTGGTGGAAAACCCTATAAATATACCGCGATTATTAATTATATTTGCATTTGTTCACCGTGAACTATATTTGGTTTACATTTTGAACATTAATATCATTCAAAATCATTATTAAATATACATCGTATCTAAGAAAAAAAATCTATAACGCTAATAAGACCCCTCTTATAAATATCATAAGAGAAGAATAACCGGATAACCTTCCAATATGCATATCGAGTTAAAGACTACGTAGGGTATATTTGGAAAGTGGCTAATTCACATTTCCTTAACTACGTTTTAATTACTACTCGCCGGTGATAATCTTCTATTATAAGTTTATTGTTGGATTCCATTTTTAAAATTGTATTTTAAAAAAATATGATTACGCTTAATAATCGAACGTGATATCACTAACTTGTCGGCGATAATCCCTGATAATGGTATGCCGATGAACTGTCCAAAGTTGTTTATCGATCCCACTATTGACAGTTTCCATTTGTTTTCTTCGCACATGATTCCGAACTATAAAATATATTATATAGGTACACAAGGCGATGACGACAACAACCTAAATACACACGTACAAAGGATGATGTGGAACAATCAATATTACCGTGTTTAGAATGGTGTATATTATGTACAAATATAGTGTTTATCATTAAGTTATTTTTATTTATAATATTGTTAAATTGATTTTCTTCAACTGTTTCTTATTATTCAAAATCGAACGACCTCTAGCTCAAGTTATAACATCATTCGCAACTTGACCGAAACTCACTTATTAATTAACTCTTTTATGGATTTTTCTTACTGCGCGTGATGTCATCATTCATAAACCCAAAATTATGTAGACATAATATAAATTATTATCTGACCTCTTTGCCAATGGTGTTTTCGGAATCTTCAAACACCCAACGGTCGTGGCACCTAACAATACTTTTTTTGTCAAATTCATCATTTGTGCATTGTAGTGTTTCGTTGTCTCGGTGTGACTTAACGCTGTATCGTTGACATTTGTACGGTAATCCCGTTTCGTCACTATAAGGCGTCGTAAACCGCAACCATTCCTGATCGTATGTCTGATGTGCCGGACTTGTTGCATCGCATCCCGGTATCTCGCACCTATTAGATCATTATTTTAAAAATAAATATTTATTAATGTGTTTTACTTTTGTCTACCGTTATATAAATACAACTATTATATTATAAGATATTATGCATGGTCCAACCTCAATTTCAATTAAACATTTCGTTAAATATGCACATAAAAGATTATAGATCAAAATGAAATTATTTTCAATATTATGTTTTCAATCTGAGTACATTTTTTTTTCTATTCAGTAATAAATCGAACATTCATTTTTTTGAGGAATAATTATGTTTTGTATTTCCCTCTCAAATTTGATATTTTAAAAATATTTAGTTCATTAAATTCCTAACTCTAATGTTAATTGATTATACTCAATACATTCGTCATACTTTGGTAAACTATACATAAGTTATTCATTATAAATATAACACTGTAAGTTGATATGTTATATTATTAATAGTTTAATATATTTATAAATACCGATAAGTTTTCTTTGAACAAATTGATCAATTCCACCAAAACTTCGATTTTATTATTTCATGGTGAAGCAATATTGATGACAGTTGTGTATTAGTTAGGTAACATATCGTATTTACCTACTACATATTTCAGCTGCACTCAAATTTAATTCCATACAGTAATAACTAAATATGTAATTAATTATTTTTACTACAAAATTTTAACTATAATATATATTATTACATTTAATATAATATTGAATAATAAATACAAATTATTTATTTGATTATTATTTCAATTGCAAAGATAATACTGAAGTTTAGTGAAAATTACATAATAGGTTCTACAAATTTATCGTATACTGTTTAAAACTGAGTAGTGTAAAATAAATTACTTTAGATAATAAATATAAATACGTTTTGATTTACTTCTTACAGGTATTTGATACAATAATATGTTCATTGAGCATACTCTACTATATTCCACTAGAAATCCTAATTATTGCTATCAAAACTGATGTAAGCTTTACGCATCCAGCATCTCCTACCAGAATGGCCTAGTCATAATCACCATTTGTTATTACAATCATCCTTTACTTATGAAATAGAATATAGTAATTAGATAGGTACAGTATTAAATATTTAATATTAATCAAATACTTTCATGATGATGAAATCAAATTATCTACTTTTATATAGTTTTACGATAATATTATAATCCATTGTCACGTATTACTGCAATCATATATCGATTATTGATTTATAATGTATATTTTATACTGTATAACTTGTATTATTTAATTAATTTCGTTCAAATTAAAATCTAAGTTATTTTCAGATACGTGTTAAAAATAATATTTTTTTGTTTTTAAATCATAAAACACATAATACTTAACGTGACCGATAAAAATATTAATTATTTATCTTGAAATTAATCAAATTAAAAAAGTTAACTATATTACAGCATGGGTGGTATATATATATATATACATTTTATAGAATATTGAAACGCAAAATGGATAATTTTTCCAAAAAAAAAATGTTAACCAATGTTCAACCCCTCCCACCCTAAACTACCAATAAAATATTTCTGCACACGCATGTGTATTATAGTATAATACTTGTATATTTTACAGTAAGTAAATTAAGAATATCTCCTAATCACAATTTCTATCAAATTAAGAATTTGACACATTAAATTGTTTAGCTAATTCAAATATTCCATTTCGTGAAATCTTAAATTAGTTTAAAATTAATCTTACAATAGTATCTTCAGTAACAGTTTTATTTAAAGGTCTCAGATTTTTAAATATTATTTATTTAAAACTGTATATTACTATTAAAATTAAAAATTAAAAATTGACTGGACAATGCCAAATGTTCTTATTATAAAATCTCAGCCTTTGTAATCATGTTGAAATATTAGGATAATAAATCAATTATTTCTTTATCAATTGGTTAAAGTCACAAAACGTATAAAAATTATTTTATTTAAATGTTATCTGTCATTATTGCATATCAAATGTATTGAATTTAGACATTATTTGATTTAATGTAGGTATAAATAATTTATATCTTCAACAAATTCCTTTCCAACAACTCAGCATATTCTTAATTTGAAAATAATATTTCATTTCACAGTGTTTACCTGTACTTCAAATCACCGGCAGTGAAGACATACATGATCGGCGATACGTTCGAGTACATAGTAATGAGACCGAAGAGAATAAAGCCGGTAAATTGATAGCGGCCCATGCCAACCGATATTAGCAAGTCGTCGATATTCATTTAGAATGTTTTGTAAATGATTAGTAAAAAAAAAAAAAAGGAAAAAATTACCAAAATGAAAAGAAATATTGTTTTAATGCGAAAAATGTCAAAATCCGTAGAATAGCACTACTATAGCATTCACAGGTAACAATTATTAAAATATAATTATAACCGTTTTTCCGCTTATCATTTCAACTAAACGACAATTAGTGCGAACAAATAAACTAGTACTAATAAAATATCATTTTAGATGTACTTTATATTGTAAACACAAAGTACAAACGATATTAACAAGTGCTTAAAGAAGTACTTAAAACATATTATACAGATAAATGTATTACTTTTGTGTTTCAGGATTTGTAGGTAGGTGTGCAATGTTTAATGAATTATTATTATCATGATCTGTAAAAATGCCGAATTCGTCAAGTGTTTAATTAATACCAACCAACTATACTACCTATGTAATATAGTTTACATCATCTTATGATGGCTTTTAAAAAGCCAATTAAATTCAGTTTTCAGAATCTTAGATGCAAGTTTGATTTAATATTGTAGTATCGAAATCAATTGGACTTGTGAAATAGGCCAACGATGAACAAAAATTGAATTATTGCAAAATAGTACGCAAAAATTACGTTTTTAAAAATTATAACTAAACGCGTATAATGTCACTTATTATTATAAACTTATAACAACTGTATAGATATAAAGCCATAGCTCAGCAAATCAGCTATATTGATTATAATAAAATTAGTTAATATCAGGGCTTTGCACGGTAATTAACCAATCCCGTAACATCATTAAAAACCCTTAAAAAACGCATCACCTGAAACCATTGTTAAACCGAATTTTATTTATTTGAAAAATCATAATTAACCCATAATCCGAATACATTTTTCAAATTAAAAAATATTCTGGTATGTTATTTTGTAGGTATTTTAAGCGCTAAATATAAATTTGGTATCAGTTAACGTAGCATAATTTTAAATTTATGAAGAGTCCAAATAACCTTGAGAAATTGTTTTAATAATTTAAGTGCTTACTGTGCACCCAAATTTCTTGTAACATTTTTTATTTTGGTATTTTAAACACCTGAATATCATCTACACCAAAAACCTATAACCCGAATAAATAATTTGGATTCAAAGTTCTGGTTAATATATTTTTTAACGTTTATTAATTTTGCAAGTAGTTACACATAATAGTTACAAACTACAATAATATAATCGTAGATATTCAGAGCACATTTGAATTTCTTGAGCGTTTAGTTTTCTATATTTTTCAACGAAAGGTCGTTTTCAATTTGTTCCGCTTTATCAACAGTACTGGGCAATTCGATGTTTTTGCTCTCCGGCAAAGTCATGGTGATTGCAGCGGCCGCGAGTGCAGTTATTCCCATTATGAGCATTGGTACGTACCATCCATAATATTCAATCTGAAACAGTAATTTGCCATTTAAAAGCCATTATATAATAAAATTAATAGTTATATAGTGATACATATTAAACATTTTTAATTAATCGAAAATTTTAAATGATCTTTCTAAGTTTAGATTCTGAGCGAAACAAGGAATGTATTATTTCTACAAAGATTTTTTTTTTTTTTAATGTATAAAATCGTTTTTTTGGAGTAGAAATAATGGTTTGATTACCACAAATAGAATACTCTTTCCATACCAAATTTCATCTATTTGGTACTTTATTTAGCTCATTTTTGGAATTTCACAAAATGTTTTCCTTAAGAAGCAGAAAATCGGCAAAATTACGGTTTCCGTTATTTAAAATTTTTTAATTCTTTTATTACTAATTGAGTTTTGATCGTAAGGACTTGCATTTTTTTTGAGTACTAACATAGACAATATTTACGTTTAGTAAAATTTTGGAACGGATTGGTTGATTTTTGGGCTAAATTTAGAAATTTGAACTTTTTTCCAAAAATGTTTAATATTTCCTGCAATTTTTGGTTTATCGGTTTGAATATTTTATCAAAGTCTAGTCATTTACTACTTAATCTTTTTACAAAATATTTTGAAAATTGCGACTGACAATTTTTATCATGAAATGATAATTACTTGAATAATTATCGTAGGGATTTAAAATTGATTTTACATACTTACATATGTAATTTACACTCGTGGTAAAATTTGGAATGGATTATCAGTATAATTTATTATAATATATTGGAATTCGCTCAGAATTGTATTTTCTAATACAATATCATCGCATTTAAATCTTAATAATTATAATAAATCACTAATTTCTCCGAGAACCAACCGAAGGGACGAAGGAGGAACGTCCACAATCGACTTTTCCACTTTTTATATTAAACATCAATAAGGTACAAATATATACAATTGTCCAAATGAGTGTACGCATAATGAATGATAAGTTTAATAAATATTAATTATTATTCAGCATAATAAATAGAATATATTATATAATATACGTATACCAGCAATGTGATTTGTGGAGCCAATATGGACCCAATTCGACCGATCATTGAGCACAATGACAACATTGTATTCCGTATTGAAGTTGGGAAGATCTCTGCGGTCAAAACGTAAATAATGAAAAATGCAACAGATATGGCGAGTTTACTGATCATGAATAGTGATAACGTTATTGCAAAACCAAAACCTGTTCAAGAATTATACGTCATAATAATTATATTATAATATAATGACTATTTTGAGCGTAAATATATTTGCATCATTTAAATTTTAAGTTATTTTCAATTGTACTATTGTATATTGATATTCTTATACCCGAGAAAAAAATTCATATGATATATAAATCATTTTACCATACTTGGGTTTTAAATATTTATTTTAGAAAGTATTTAATACAATATTTTAAATATTTTTAAAGGTATTTTATTCCTTAATTAAAAAGAACAATTCTCTTTAAGAAGTAAACATAATTTTAAAATGTAATATATAAAATATATGTCGCCAAATCCAATTTCTCTGGAAATTACTGTCCTTTGTATTTGGTGTATAAGGTAAACAGAAATTGATTGTACTTTACAAGTAACGATAATGATATTTATCATTTAGGTTTAGGTACCTAAGGTAACTTAACCAGTAACGTATACTATCTATAAAGGAGGTGTTTGGGGGTTATGAACCTCCCTTGAACTGTATCATATATTATTGTACGAATTGAAGGTATATTAATTGATTGTATTCTAACTCATCAAAATTATTTTTGTATAATCAATACATAATTTTTATGTTTACAAAATTGGATATTTATTATTCAGGTTTAATTAAGCCGATTATTGTCATAGATAATAAAGAAAAAGATAGGCGATCACTGCCTAACGCACTGAACTAATACAAAAACAGAGAAATTTTACATGGGACAATAAATTTTAAAAAAAATTCGTCAAATAATGATTTCATATCAATAAAATGTTGTGATAAATCTCCTCAGTTTTCCTCCTGTACAATTACTCTTTTAGTGATTTTGGAATACTACCTCATATAATGTTAGTATATATGGGAGGCCTATCCATTTCTTTATTATCTATGATTATAGCATGCACTCGAAAACACGATTTTAGATAAACCGGTTACTATGATCACTGAATAGATTAAATATATTTTTATCTATTCTATGCTATGATTATAGATATACATATAGGGCTATAGATATGATATATAACATCATTAATAGTCTGTTAACTGTTTACTCAATTAATTATCACGAAATAAAAAAAAAACGGAAATCGTAATTTTGCCGATTATCCGCCATTTTTTGGTAGTTTTTCTTCTCCCAAGAGAAAACTTTTGAGAAATTCGAAAAATGCGCTAAATAATAAATACTAACTAGATGCAAATTGATACTCTAATTGTGGTAATCGGACCATTTTTTATTTAATTTTTTTAAAATTATTTCTATTTAAAAAAGGGTCTTCATACATAAAAAAAAAACATCATTGTAAAACCAATATGTTCTTGGCTACGCTCAGAATTTAAGAAGTATTTTATGTTTTATTTCTCTTCAATTAAAAACATAATTTTAAAAATATACTCTTAAAAGAGGGGAAAAATTGTGTTTATAAAATAAATTTGATATAAAATGCATTGTCTATGCAACACATTATATAAAATATAATATACATAAGCAGTAATATCAAAATGTAAATTTATCCTAACTTAATATGTAATAAGCCACTTTATAGTGCGGGTTTAATATAGTGACTAAAAACAAAAAAAGTGGGAATGTCGATTGTGGACGTTCCTCCTTCGTCCCTTCGGTTGATTTTCGGAGAAATTAGTGGTTTATTATACTTAAGATTTGAATGCAATGATATTGCATTAGAAATACGATTCTGAACGAAATTCAATATATTACAGTATACTATACTAATAATTCATTCCGAAATTTTACCTTACTTGTATACTAACTATTTTAATACTCAAATAAATTTTCAAATCTCTACAATCAAAATTCAATTATTTTTCACGAAATTAAAAAATTTAAAATTCTGCGCACTCTTATGTTTAACGTAATCATTTTTTATATATAAACATTAATCAAATACAAATTATTTTATTTTATGAAATAAATTTATTTTATCACAATATATTATAATAATTTAAAACTTAATATTACAAATAATATTGTAAGTTATATTATTTTAATGTGTTAATTAATATTAAGTTAAAAGAAACATTGATTAATTATATATAATAATAAAAGAAATATTTAATCTCTACGATGACACGTCATTAGGACATTAGGTATAATGATTAAAAAAATTAATAAAATAAAATAGATATATGAATAAAAATATTATTTTATATTGATTAAATATAAACTATTTCATGTATTTATTAATAAAATCTAATAAAAAAGGAGTTTTATAAAAATATTTCGATTTCGTATTCGAAATACATTTTCTGTGGTTACTTTGAATACGTATTAAAAAAACTTTTAAAAAGTATTTTACCCAAGTTTGCATTTTATACTTCATTAAAAATTGGGTAGAATGAAACTGAGGTTAAGGGGTAATCTAACACCTAAATACTTACTATTTAATGTCATGTTATACACTATGCAAGTGATACCACTCAACACGAACATACAGAACAGTGACATTTTTCTGGACATTTTTTCCATTATCAACCAGCTCATCAGACAGCCTAGCATCTCGACTAACGATACATAAATGAAGTTCAGATATTTATTGCCAGCTATGTCGACAGCACTTATGTTAAGTCCATAGTATACTAGAGTGCAAGCTATCCTACACGAGATAATAAAATTCCATCATTTAATAATACAACTTTAATTTGTATATAAGGTCGGAGACATTATATTATATTATTGTAGAACTTTCATACGAACGTAAAACTTCAATAAAATATTGTAATAATTTGTAATCGTACCACCCAAACGAACATCTGATCATTCTCCAGATTAACTTAGGAGAGCGGAAAATGGTTTTCAAAATAGTGGTATTTAACTCCTTGTCATTTTCATTTTCATTAGTCTTGCTCTGTGGAAATATTATTTTACTATTATATAAAAAAAATCATTTCTGAATAATACAAACTGCAGTTTTTACTTTAGATGTATGCATAATTTCAAATCAATATGTTATAAAGTATAAAGTATGGTACGTAGTAAGTATTTGACCAATGATCGAAAATAGAATAGATATATATAATATAAACTACAAAATGTGTCAATTATGTATACTAATATACCTTATTAATAATTATATATATATATATATATATATATATATATATATATATACGTCAGAAGCGTATTTATTAGGGGGGATCGAACAAATTTAAACCCCCATGACCAAGAAAAAAAACAAAATTGCTATTAATAATATTATTTTGCCACCTGTTTTAGATTTTACATTATAATTTATACAAATACAGTATATATTTATTTTCATTTTTTTTCCAATTTATTTTTTTATATAATAAAACGTGGGTGGGGAAAGGTTTCGGCTACATGAAAGCTTCTAAAAAAAATCTGAACCACCCTCCCTTTATAAATAGCTAAATACGTCTTTGATATATGTACCTATATATATTATTAACAATATATAAAATATTTTACCTCTGTCGGATTGGTTTTTAGTGACAGATTACGCAAAGGAGTTTTATTTACAGTTGATATTTTCGTAAGTATGTTGATCACTTTGTCATGTTTCCCTTGCGTTTCCAGCCATCTCACCGATTCTTCCGTCAGCCTACGATTAAAAAACTCGTATTTATTTTTCAAGTCGATAAATAATTATAAATTAACAATAACAACCAAAAATAAGATAAAAACAATAGCGCTGGAATGTGGCATATTTGCAATAAAAGTTTCCAGTCTTTCACTTGGCTTGCGATAAATGCCACTAAAATACTGCCAAGAGGAATGAAACATTCCAAAAAAGAGTAATAAATTACCCGCTTATTTGGTGGCACCAACTCCATTGCTAAAATTAAAAATGCAAAAAAGTTAAGTAGATTAATTATAGATATAGTTATAGATAATAACAACAACTTATTAAAATTTAATTTGCGGTAGATGAAAAATTGTATTATTTGGATCTAATGCTAATTACGATAATTTAAAAAAATTATTTTGTATGCCTAATCGAGTTTTAAAATAAATCTTTCCTTGGTGGCTAGAACATTTTGAACATAACACATTTATTTATACATTACACGATACCGTATTAAACAGTGGCGTGCCGAAATAGCTTTAAATGATACCTAGGCAACAAGTTCATAAGGGGTGGGCTGCACATTAGGTGGTGAAATATAAAATTTTAATACTATTTATCGTCTGAAAATAAAATAATATATGATAAATAGTATACTACAGTAATGTTATAGGTATATATGCCAAGTGCTAAGAAATATACAGCTTCAGTATCTGCAACGTAACGTAATACATTTTTAAAATAAGTTATTATTCAATAATTTATATAAGAAAATGGCTTTTGAATTGTGAATTGGAAAAATTGTTGAAATAATTTAATTCGTAAATTGTTTGAAATATAATAATATTAATTCGTAACCCCCCACTCCAACCAAACTCTTGGTACACCACTTTATGGGACGTGGGTGGTAGGTATACTGATTATTATTTGGCTTCATATAATTTTGAAGCTGGGCACGCTATCGCCACTAGTATTAAATAATATCTAATTAAAAATATTTTGCATATAATAACGTTAAAATAATTATAACTGTCAGCTGATATCTTTATCTATAGTTTATTAGTATATAAATATATACATACATACATAGGCACAAATAGATAGTAGATATTAAAACAAGGGGGTGCTTGAACTTCGAGTTTTTTTTGCAAATTGTGACTTCCTCTCCTTTTTTACACACCATTTATTTGTTTATTTTAGTTTGTCAGATATGTGTAGGTAGTATATATATATATACAACAACATGACAATTTGACAGTTTAATGGTCTTTTAATATTTTACGTATATTTATAATTTTTTTCTCGTTACTAAATTAAATCAACACAATAATAGAAATAATAGTAATAACTCATTAAGTTATATTAATTTATTATAAGATTGATATAATGTTATTGCTATAAGCTATATGACAATTTTATATTTAAATTTTTTTATAACTTACTCAGATTTTTTATGGCTGTTTTTTTAGCTTAGGGAATGCTAATAACCCAAAGCACGCCCCTAATTATACTGATGTACGTATGTAATATTGTAGTAGAAAATGATGTTATATCAGAAATTAATATTATTACTCTTTATTAGTGAAATTATCATTATATTCTAGTAAACCACGTTAATTGCATAATGTAATGGGTAATTTTGTTATTAAACTTTGTAACTCGACATTATTGACAGTCTATTTAAATTTGAATGTAAAATAATATTATTTTGAAAACTGCGAATGGAAAATAAATGACACTGAGAGGAGCAGCTGATTGTAGAAGCAATTGTGTATTTGTGTCTCAGAATCACAGATATATCAAAGCTATCTTTGTAAAATTGATGTACCCAGTAATAGGTGTGCATGTTGTGGAGCTTAAAATTATGTAACAGTAAATATCATGGGAGCACTTTATGTAAAAATAAATAAATAATTAATTATTAATGTTAAAAAAGATAAAGTCTAATAATAAAAAAAATAGATATTTAAAATATGTTTTTTATTTGTGTAATGATAAGTATAATTAAATAACGTGAGATAAATTTAAACGAAACAAATATAAACATCATTTTCCATCATATTTTGAGATTCACGTGAATACTCGGTTTATAACGATAATATCCACTGATATCGGCTAAAATACGGTTATTTACCGTGAAATAACGTTATTCTCCATTTAACGTCATTTACAGTAACATAACATTGTATTGATTTTAAAATGTACCTTTAACGACTATAACTACTAAATTAATATTACCTAATAGAAATGTGGAAGGATAAACTCCACTGAACATAAAAGAAGACAACATTTGTAAAAATAAGAACATCGCATAACTTCTCGAAAATGACTGTATGGTAAAAGTCGTAGCTGCTAATACTGTACCAACGATCATAATGAGTTTTCGTCCAAATCTGTAAGAATTCGGAAAATGTTGAGTATTTGTATCTATAAAGCTGCTTTGAAAAAATAAATTATCGAAAAATATTTTGCACATAATACCTATAAATAATAACACTACAAATTGCTGAGTATAATATTAATATAATAGGGTTACGATTTAATATCATAATGACACTTAATATTCTAATATCTGAGTAGATAAAGTAATTTATATTATATTATTTATTAGTATGAGTAAATTTGTGATGGCAACGAGGGTAATGGCATTAAGATTATGTTTAAGATATGATTTGATTTTGAATCAGGTGATAATGCCAAGATGGAACTATGGAAGTAAGAAAAATTAAACATTATGTCATATACATATATAATATGTAAATGAATATTCGTACGTATATTATAATTATACTGCTTCTTCTTCATCTTCCTCTCAAATAATGGGGTTATCCACACTAGACCTTCCTATACTTCCGTAAATTTCGATCACCTACATCTCATTCATTTACACCAGCTATCTTCATATCACTCTCAATTTGATCTCTTTGGTCTTTGGTCTTTCTCTCACCCTCTTATCATTTACATTAATTTTCATAACAACTTTCACTGACTCTGAATCATCTCTCCTCATAACATACTCAAACCATCTCTTCCTATTTTCTCTCATTTTCCCCACAATTGATGCATCTCCTACACTTTCCCTTATATAATAATTTCTTATTCTATCCGCTCTATTCACTCCCTATATCCCTCAAAACATGAAGGATATAGGGATATATCATTTCATCTTTACTACAGTCATTCTCTGTCATTTTCCGATCCATACAACATTACTGGCCTCAATACTGCTTTATAATACTTATCTTTCAATCTCATCGGCATATATTTGTTACATAAAACACACGACGCTAATTATATAGTATAGTTGGAGTTATGTTTAGATTTGTGAAATTCGAGACCTAAGTAAATATATCTGTACACGTTTGTATATAATATAATATTGTACTCACTTATCTGCTAGAATACCTGATATTGGTATACCGATTAATTCACCTAAGTTGTGTATCGAACCAACCAATGATAGTTTCCATTTATTTTCTTCGCACATGATTTTAAACTGCAAATGATATATTCCAATAAAACATTAATAGTTTGTTGAAATATATTAATATATAAATTATATACTATAACGGTGGAATGTCTATCAAGTAGTAAACGGACAAATATCACTAAGATATTAATATTAGTAGAATTATAGTCAGTAGTCACATGATATAATTTCATATTTTTGTAGATAATATCGCAATAAATGTAACATAATATTCAAACAAAATAGTTATAGTACCTAGTGCAAGAAATACATTGTTATACAGCAGTTACCACCTATACAATATTGATTGTGACAACAAAAAATCGAAAATTGTTTCCATCGACAGAATACCAAGATAAAATTTAAGATACATTGCCAAAAAAGAGGTTAAAATGGCATTTTATCCCGCCCGGTCACCGCACTTTGACGAACTGTGGGAAGCCGCTATCAAGTTAGATCAAAAATCGCATCTATATAAAACATTATAAAATGCAGCGCTGACTTTCGAAGAACTCAATACTATGCTTGTACGTTTCAAAGTGATAATTAATTTATCAAATACCATTATAATTTTAAATTTACGTCTATTAACTCTTATTAACACCGATGACTCTGTGTTCACTCCCGGGAACTTTCTTATTGACGATTCTCTACATGCACTATCTGATAGAAACGAGACGGATATAGCTGTCATCCGACTGTTGAGATAGCGGAGAGTATCACAAATATTCCAGAAATTTTGGTCCCGATGGAATAAGGTATCATGACGAGGCATTTTTCATTATTTTTTTTTTTAAAAAAAAGTGGACACCTAGTAAAAAATCACTAAAAAATGTCATGTATCATGAATAATTGCATATCAAATGGATTCTTTCCCGAGGAAGAAACTTCCAGATTGGAACTGTTGTACTAGTTCGTGAAGATAACCTATCCCCTCTGAAGTGGACCATCAGCTAAATGGTTTCAACAAATAGTGTTAAGAATGATCAAATAAGAATTGTAACGATAAAAACAGCCAGAGATGATGAGTTTAAATACGCAATTAGATATTTGTGCCCCTTGCCTTTCGACGGAAATTTTAATGCAAATAATTAATGTTTTTAGGTATCTATGATAGATCATAGTTTTTTTTTACTATTTATTTATTTAAATTCTTTTACTTATGTTATTTATTTATAATATTAAAAAGAAAAGAGAAAATTAGTATAAAAATGTATAAAAGAAAAAAAATATAATAATCGTTTTAGTTATATATTTATACATATGGTCACACAGACTTCGAATATGAAGATTTTAAGTTCGGGTCCTGTTACGGTCGCCATTTATGAGCTTATAAATAAATATGTAACTCACTGAATCAAGAAATTTTCCTGATTCGATCTCGAACTGAGACTCGAAAGTCGGAGCTCAGAGGAATTTTTGTTATAGTAGAATGTTTTATGTTATAATATTATTATGTTTATTTCATGGTACACATTATGAGAATTTCAATAGAATAGCTGAAATATTACAATTTTAATGCTTTATTCCCTTACTTATTATATTTAATCACGTCGACGACAAAATTTATTTAGTACGTACTATATATGTGTATATATGTTTATAATATTTTTTATATTTTCTAAATATCATAGTTTGCTGTAATTTCCTTTAATTAATTTTTTTTTTTTTGTACACGGCGTTCCGAGGTGGTGCCTTGGTGGTATGTTTGTGATGGATTTAACAAAATGTACATGTTATAATTTACATAATATTATTTGCGATATTATTGCTATCGCTTTTCGTATAGAATCGATTACGCAATGATAAGTGGAATCGAGAGTAAATATGAAGATAGCTGATTTGAATGGACAATATGAAGGTAATCGAAATCTATGGAGGCGTATGACTAGGGTGGCCAACCCCATATAGTTGGGAGGTATGGCGAAAAGGAAGAATAAGAAGTGTAGCGAACGCGTTAAGAGAAACATACGAGTTTTTTAGGCAGTAAAATTATTATTGAAATATTTAGTATTAAGTATAATATAATTTTTTGTGCACATTTTAATAAAGTTTGAATTACCGAATAGTAAATGCGTTAGTAAATTACTATAATGTTCCTAACGACGCAAAACAAAAATCGTTAATATAATATTATAACTATAATATCTATACCTCGGTGGCAATAGTGCTCTCATCATTTTCGAATACCCAACGGTCGTGGCAATATTCCGTCTTGTTCTTGTCGAAATTGCTGGCTGTGCATCGCAATCGAGTGCTGTTGACCAATGAATCCGATTCCGTCATCTGGATTGCGTATCGTTCACATTTTTGAGGTCGTCCCATGTCATCTTTGTACGGTGTCGTAAACCGTAGCCAATCCGGTTCGTAAATTTGTTCCGCCGGATTCAGTGAGTCGCATTCTGGTATTTCACATCTGATGAACTCGATGAAAAAAAAAGAAAGAAAAAAAAACAATTTAACCGCCATGTTATTGCGATGGGCATAATTATTTTAAAATTCATCGAAACATTATAAAATTTAACTAACCTAGACATGTAGGCATGACTTGCAGAGTTTTAAATGGTAATTACAGGCACTATAATTATTAATTGAAACTTTGATTGGCTATTTTAAATTTATAAAATAATTTAAATTTTAAATTATTTCAAGGTCATTATTTATATTTTCAATAAAATATTTAATACGGTTTATTATCGTTCAACGAATGAAGAAAAATACCTTAAACGGCTTAAACGTTTGTAATTAGTTCAACAATTACTTAAAACATTTAATATACAATATGATAAACGTTTATATTACCTACCAATAACACGAATTATAATTACGAATTACTAATTAGTACCTAACTATGGTCATTAATTTGTGTGGTATAAATCAATTTTAGAGGGACTTAAGTAAAGTTACAAATTTCTGAATGGTAAAAAAATAATTGTTAAAATGGTTAAAAAAAAATTACTTATTGATATATATATATATTTTAAATTTAATCCTTGTGGGTGCCAGCCGCCAGGGTAAGTGACCTCGAAATTACTATAAAAAATAGCCAATAGAGCAGTAGGTATAACCGCCAGTTTATTAAACGTCGACATTATAATATTAGGTTTATAGTAAATTTTGTAATGTACATATATTTTACAAGCGATATTCGATCATTTTAGATTCTGAGGGAAACGAAGAATGTATTAGTTTAACAATGTCATTTTTTTATGTCTGAAGACATATTTTTGGGTATAAATTTTCGTAATTGTCCGATTACAATATGCTGTCGGTACAGAGAATTGCATCTATTTGGTATTTTATTTGGCTCATTTTTCGAATTTCTCAATATTTTTCCTTGGTAGACATATGAAAAAAACTTTTTGAAACAGATTGGTTGATTTTATGACTAAATGTAGAACATTGAAGTTTGTTTAAAAATGTTTAAGTAATATAATCTGCATATTGAAAATTTTATAGAAGCATAATCATATAAATACTGTTTAACCTCACTTTTTTTTTTTTATAAACTTATAAAGTTAGATTATTTAGAAGAATTGAATATTATGATATTTTTTGTTTTTAAAAATCTGAAGAAATAATTTCTAATAGAAATAATTGTCCGATTACCACTAGTAGGAAATGATTTCAGTTGCAAATTGTGCAAATTGCATTTAATTGGATGTAATTTTTCTCATTTTTCAAATTTCTTAATTTATTCATGAGTAAAAAATTTCTCTTTGGGATAAGAAAAAGTACCAAAACATGACGAAAAAACCGCAAAATTGCGGTTGCCGTGAATTTAATTTAAAATTTTTTGGGATAATTAATGCAGTTTTCAATGCAGGGATAGTTTACACTTTTTCCATTTTAGAACGGATTATCTGTATAGGCAATTTATTGTATAATATTGAGTATCGCTTAGAATCGTATTTTCAAATGCAATATCATTAATTTCTCCGAGGACCGAAGGGACAAAGGAGGAATGCCTGGAATTGATCTTCCCGCTTATTATTTTTATTACTTATGTATAATTATTTCAAATCAACTAAGTTTAATAAATAGAAATAAAAAGATTAATAATGTTATAAAATTTATTTCATTTTTTTCTTGATACATGAAGAATGATTAAAATCGCCGCGAAATATAACAGCTGATCGTATCATTCCTGTCTGTAAATATTATCAACACTTAAGACCATGATTTACATTTTGTCTGTATGAGTTATTGATCTATTAGTTTATTACTTCCGAATTTTCGTGTTTTTTATTCATTACATTTCCAGAGTTAGGTTCAAGTTTAAATTCAAGTGTTTATTGTTCTTTTTTTTCTAGTTAAATTTTAATTGTATCAATTTTTAGATATATTTATTAGAATTTATATTTATGAGTTTTTGACAAGGTTATAATACAATATTACAAAAACTAAGCCAAAAGCAAAAACCATTTATAATGTAGGTATTCATTTTTATATTTTAATGAAATAGCTATTGAAATAATTATTGTTTTAATTTGTTTATTAAACAGATAGCTGCAAAACAAAATGTATTAACGTTTGAATGGCATCAATTTGTTTTTAATTGTTTGTTTCTCAATTTGTTGGATATGCTGAATTCAAATTTTAATTTATCTGATTATGATGTATGGAGATGTATGAAAATGAAAATCAATAGCAGATTTAATATGATGAATAATTCGGCTCTTAATTATAGCAACATAAGAGTTTTATATTGTAAAAAGACATTGAAATAATAGTTATGTCACGTTAGTAAGAGTAACAAAATCAGAATCTCAACTAGCAAATGTTGAAAGACAAAATATTGCAAAATATTTAAAATCTTAAATGATGTATTATAAAATGTTCCTTTCTAGTTTTCTACTAGTGGTGTGCAGTATGAGGATTAGGATCTCCTCGATAGTTGTGAAATTTTAATATGGGTTCGCCAAAAATGTAAACAAAAATTTTCATTTTTAAGAAGTAGTCTCATTAAAAAATATAATTTTTAATGTCAAAGAACAATATAATGGTGCTATCTCTAGTTTTGTATAGTAAGTAATTCTCCATTTTTACAATTTATAAACAAGATAATGGGAGGTATGAGCTAATTAGATATATACAGTGCCACAAGCACCCAACAAGAAAACCAAAACATTTCTATACGGATCCCCCAGGGCCCCAAATAAATGGATATTATATCAAAATAATTGTTCGTACCCACATGTATGGGCAGCACATAGAGCTTAGTTGTGGTTCTGGATATAAATGCTTACATACCTATTTACTTTTTCATGCCTTGTTTCTAAAAATTAAATAAAACAAACAATTTCATTGTCTTATTTTTCATACAATTATTTATTATTAACTATTTAATTATTAAATGACATAATATTTGGTAGGAAAGCTAAGTAAGTTTCACTAATAAGTTATTCAAACAAGTATAGGTACATAATACATATTATTTTTGAATTAGTATTATAAGTAATGAAACGATTCCTCTTTTTTTTAATTGTGATTACCGTGATATAGCTATTGTAAGTTTAATTCTTATATTATACAATGATTTGTTATTATTATATTAATTTATAGTTAAAGGTTATCTGAATTCTGTGATAGCATAGGCAGAGATCAGAAGGGGTCTTATGGGGGCTTATTGCCTTAAAAATTTTTTTTGTAACCCTCTTAAAATATATTGATTAACTTGTATGTATTTTATAGTGATTTTATTTTACACTTAACTTTTAAATTAGATATTAAGTTACATATTTAGTATGTAATGAATCATTTATAGCATGAATGTATTAAATTATATTATAATTTAATTTAAATTTTATCAAACAAAAAATGATTGCTATTAATATTTTAGCCCACCTCTAATATTCTTAAGGATCTCTGCTTATGGGTGGTAGAATAGTCATAAGTTCCACTATTTTTTTTTTCTATGCTTTATTCTGTTAATGAATGATCTATTCTTGTGCATGTACTCACTGAACACTATGAGCTTATATTAAAAATTGCTGTAGTATTTAGATTGATCTATAATTAGTATTTATTTTAAATAAATGACTGTTTATTATCTAATGTTAATTTTAGAAGATAAATAACATTTTATACAAAGTAAAATTTAAAAAAATATATAATTTATTAATCCCTTTATTATTAAAATATAGAAAAAGAAAACCTAAAAAATATAATTTTCAATATGAAAGAGTAGATAGAAGTACACGAATAAAGAAATATAGATAAAATGATAAAATAAATGTTACCTTTCTATATTATAAAAATAATTCCAAAAATATGAAATAGGTGAAAAGTTAATTAACTGGAATAAATATATTAAGACACTCTATTTTACTTTTTATCTGAAGAAGACAATATTACCATTAGGTCATATTAAAAACAAATTCTTATGATTTTTTTTTTTTATAATTAAAAAACTTGTAACAATTGATTGATCTTTTCATATTAATTTACCTGTACTTTATGTCACCAGCAGTGAAGATATATATGGTCGTCATTACATTTGTATACATTATTACTATTCCTAACAGCATCCAATTTGTATACTGGTAACGACCCATACCCATTGACACTAGAATGTTCGCCACATTCATCTTCATAATATATTGAAATTAATATTCTTATAAATTTTCTAAATATATATTTAATTGTGTTTGATACATTAAAAAGAGTTAAAAGTTAATAAATATATTACACTATAAGTTAAAATAATATGTGACATAGTTTTAATATATTTTACTTACTTTAAATTTAGCTTTTTTTATGAAGTTCTGTCATTCAATGTGATGAGATATAGCAACTATTAAGATTTTTGTTAGGTAATTAATATCTAATTATTATCCATTATAAAAAATTACAAATACAATTAAAATTAAAATTGTAAATAGATCATGAATTTATAATTATTAGCTATGAATAATGAATTACATTCAAATGGTTCACTTTAAATATAGATAAATAATATTTTACTTAAAACAAAATTATTATAGTTACTTATACCTAATCACAGTGGTTGATAGAGGGTAGTGGGTGATCAGGGCTATCCCCGTTCCATCAGAAAAATTGAATTTCATATATAGACATTTTGCTGAATATATACGTATGTAATATATACCTATATTGTACGTACTACACAAAAAAAATTATAGTTCCCTTCCACCATTATCTTGGGTTGCCCCACCAGTTACTATGAGCTGGATCCGCCTCTTCCTAATCCTATATTATTATCTTATTTTATAGTGAAGAACTGTATAAATATTGATATTAATATTGAATTCAGGTTTTTGAGTCACTGTGAGTACTGAGTAGCTAACGACATTAATGTGAAATATGTTTATGCCTTGTAATCTTTAATTTTAAATTAAAAAAAAAAATTAGACTAATACTAATATTATAAAATATTTAAAAAACTTATTTTAAGTTAATAGATTTGCTTAAATATATTAGTTTGAACTTGTATCACAGAAGACCTCGTGGCGCAACGGTAGCGCGTCTGACTCCAGATCAGAAGGTTGCGTGTTCAAATCACGTCGAGGTCAAGTTTTTTGCACGTTTTTATATTTATTTATAACTAGTAAGATTATTGTCAATAATCAATCAATTAAAACAATAATATTTTTGTATAAAATTTATTCTCTTCAGTACTACTCAAACAAGTTAAAAACTTAACTTGGTTTGTTAACATTTTTGAAAATTGCATAGCTCGAGTTATAGAAAGTTACTACTATGGCTTTTATATTCCAATATTTGTGATTTTTTACGGTTGGAAAAAAGTGACTTAATAATGTCGATTGAAGCAATATTTTCTAGATTTTTTAAAAAATGATTAATCATTTTGCATACTTGACCATTAGACGAATGTATTTTGTGTTAGATAAACACTCTCATGAAAGAGTGGTTGGTTATTTTTTTAATGAATTGTTTATGTTTAAAAATATAATAATATACAGGTAAACAAATAGTTTTAAATATGAATCATTTATCTTTTATACGGTAAGTGTAACCTGTTTTATTAATTTTATTAATATGCCATATAAGAATATAACCTTAAATCATAATAAAATCATTTTACTATGACTATATATTTATTACCGCAGAGAAATGCCTAAGTTTAAAAATCCATATTCTTATTAAAATTAAAATTTATTTTAAGAAATAATTAACCATACTCCTATAAAACTTTCAACTACTTTTTTCTCCTTTTTTACATAGTTAACAACGAAAAATTAAAATACGTTTTTACATTTTTTTTTCTATTTTTCTTTATAAAAATTAATAAACCAAATATGTAATGGGTCCATACTTTCTAGAATTGTATTTACTCGACTGGATACAAGGATAAAATTATCATTAATTATTATTTATTTAATATTCTGTGCTATTTAGTTACTGCAAAAAAAAAAAAAAAATAATAAAAAAATAAAGGTTGAAAGAAACCTATAGATAAAAACTGTAAAACATAAAATGGTAAAAAAAGTTTGTACCTAGTGTACAAAACAAAGTAGTGTAGTAAACAAAATTCGAGCACAAAACCGTACCAACGATTTCGGTTTAATATAGCATTATTTGTTTTTTTAATGCCTACTGAATTATATATTTATCAAAATGTATTAACATGGCTACGTATTAATTTTGTTTTAAAACAAATAATCAAAATATCTTTATATTTTATAATGTCTAAACAAATTTTAATTGTATTTTTATTAAATTATATGGTAATGAAGCAAGAAAATATAATTGCACAGCAGAACAATATTCTATAAAATAACTTAAAAATTATAATAGACAAATAGGACTATTAAAAAATAACTAAAGTTAACTTAATAAGTAGTTATGTACTAAATGTATCTAAAATATAACACTATTATAGTATATAGAATTCATGAGAAAGAAACTCGATATTAAGCCCACACCTATCAAACTCACATTTTGTCGTTATACAATAATAACAAATTAAATTACAAATATTTAATTAATTTTTTTCTACCAAATTTCCTTTTACCCACCGACATTAAATTTCTGTAAATTTAAACTATAATGGGCAATTAGTGGTGGTCAAACGGGGGAGGGGATAAGGGGGATATATCCCCCCATGACCTTTTTGTTATTATGTATTATTTTTAACAATATATCGTTTATTACCTATTTATTTATAAAATAAAAATAAAAAACTGATAAGTCTGCTTAGGACATTCCTAAATTAGTGGAAATTAGTAGTTTATTAGAATTAAGATTTTCTAATGCATTAGAAAATACTATTTTGAGTGAAACTAAATATAATACAATATAATTATTATACTGATAGGTCATTCCATAGGTTTACCATGTGTGTAAAAAGGAAAAACTTTTGAAAAATTCGAAAAATGAGCTGAGTAAAGTACCAATAACATGCAATTTTCTATCGAAGTATACTCTATTTGTGGTAATCAGAACATAATTTTTACCCAAAAAAGTGTGTTTATACATAAAAAAAAATCACAATATTCAATTTTACTAAAAATATTCAAATTTTAAAAGCATATAAGAAAATTGTGACTTACAATTTTAAAAATATTTTGGAAATAGATTAAGTTGTACATTATGATTATATTTGTGTAAAAATTTGAAATCATTCAATTCAAAATTGTAGGTATAATACTAAACATTATTGGATACATTTCAAAAGTATATTAAGTCAGAAAATATACATATCCGTTCTAAAATTATATTATGTATGAAAACTATATATGAGAATCCTCAAAAAATTTCGAGTCCCTCAACATTTTAATATTTATCATAAAAAATTTTAAATCAATTTTAAATAATTTATAATATAAAATATTATAAATATTACAAATAATTTAAAATCAATTATAATTAGAAAAATAATTTAATTTACAGTTTAACATTTATTTTATTCTATACAAAAGTCGACGTTAAATATAATGTTCGATATAATACTTTAATATTTATCAATTGTTTATTAATTATCTTATTTTAGAGTCATCATAATGGCCTAACCATAGTAGCTGTTCATCGCAGGTTCATAAATATAACACTAGATAAAGTTGTAATTCTATACAATGTTATTAATATTATCTATCGATTAAACATATTTTTTTTCAGTTTGTTCTTTATATTATGTCATTAAATTATGACTGATATTTATAATTGTCAAAGTTTTTGTTGAAAAATCAAGATTATCAATGACAAAATCATTTGACCGCTACTGTGGGCAATCGTAATATACAGGTTCAAGACATCAAACACTATACGAGATAATTATAGATTAATAAATATACAATTTCAAAAGTAATACAATAATACCATTTCTATTCATCGATTCGAATTATCGATTTCTCGGAACTAACACTCGATGTCTTGTTTCCCTTCGATGTCTGTTGAAATTTTCGAGTCAAGGTCGTTATAATCTTCGTCATCGATATCCATATCGCTATTCGTCTGCGGAAAATTGACACAATTTTCTACTGAAAGAATACCTTATTCGTCGTGGTATTCGAATCATTATTTATATACAAATAAATGTTTTCAGTCATAAAATTGTATTCTTTAAAAAAAAAAAAATCATAATTGTCAAACCAATACAATACTTTGCTTCATTCAATCTAAAATATACTCGTCTTTTATATAGTTTAGGCAATTAAAAATTTTTTTGCCGACTACATTTTTAAGTCTGGCACCTCAGGATATAGGTACTATAATACTATTATAAGTATACCTAATATACCTATTAATGTGTCGAGATTGTAAATAATCCTTAGTACTTATAAATTAAATTTATTAAACATTTTAAATATTTTATATTATTTGTGTTTACATTATAGTATAAATCATCGGAAGTTTTACATTTTCTAATCCTTTATAAATTTTATCGACATGCTGCATTTACCTGCATGGCACAATCATGGCACATATCAAGGGAATTAACAAATCTCATTAAAATAATGATGTATAATTAATTTTAAACAAAGAATTTACAAATGGCATCTAAGTATGTACTATAGGTACCTAATACCTAAAAATTATAATTTATATAAACTTAATATTATATACCAACAATATTGTATTGTGTTTAATTTATACTTTAAAGAAATTCGGTGATCCACGACTAAATTAAGTGATCCTTACACCTATTATAGTGGTTAAAATGTTTGGAATCACTATTATGAAATAAAATACAAAGTTTGTTAGTTTAAATAATTTTAAAATTTTGTAAATAATTATATTAACAAACTATTAGTTTTTTTTTATATATAGTTATTACTAGGCCTAAGGGACTTCTAGCATTTGCATATTATTTTTAAATAGTTATATAACTAGCAAAGTCAAACTAAAATCTCATTCGAGTTATTTGAAAACTGTATGCAAAATTTTATTTTGCGTATTTTAAGATTTTTAGTTATTTAGGCATATTTGAGCGTTATTTTGCTTTTTAGTGTTTTAATTTAACTATTTAGAAAAAATATTAATCATTTATCGCCATGTTATTCTTAAATGTTCTCTACTACCCTTGTCGAGGCGAATGTTTGAAAGAGCACACGTGCTCAAATAATCTTGAATAATCGAGGTATACGTACATATACACTGAAACACAATATATATTATAGTTAGCCCACTATAACTACTTTTATCGTTTAAAAATAATAATTTCTATATAGAAATATATCTATATTTCTCCATTAATAACAATACAATCAATCAATAACAGTACACGATTTGTTATTTATCTTTATGATTTATTGCATAAAAACATAAAGTTATATAATGTAGATTTCATTATATTTTATTGTATAATCTATGTAAATTAATAATATTATTCTAAAATAGGTACAACTATTCTAATTGAATTAAAATAATGATTTATTCATTTAGGTTGGTCTTGGTACTCTTGATAATTTTTAATGCATATTTGGACATATTTTAGTACAAATTAAATTTTTTTAGAAGCTATATATGATAAGATACCTAAGCCTGGTAAAGTGATAACAATGAATCATAAATTAATTTTTATCTATACACTCGATTAAGTACGATTTACGATCTACGGGCACCCAATAAGCAATTAAAATATAATATATTATTCATTATTCATTAATTTTCAATGCACATACATATTTCATATTATACTTATCACGAGAGATTAATAATAAGCGCGTAAAAACGTAAAGTCAGATTAAAAATTAAATTTTTTATGCTTAATATGGGATCCCACTTAAAATTTATCGAAAAGTTACAATGACACTAATCATCGATTATTTAACGAAAAATGTATTCTAGTTTATAACTTTTTAACCGCTGTCCTTTACCGTTGAAATAATGTATATCATAAAATATAATATAATATAGGTATTGGTAGTATTAAATTAACAATACAATTACATAAAATAAATTGTCATTTCATCGGTTTAATGAAGACAAACTGCTGTTGCACAGCAACTACAGTAGTATAATAATTAAGTACCACAAATATTAATAATTATTGTTAAACTGTATTGAAAATGTCATTGACAATAAATTTAATAATAATTTGAATAAACATTATAAGTTTCTATATATACAGTATAGGATCGAAATTATTTAAATTTTCAAATGAATAATGAACTATAGTTATAGAAAATGTGCGAATTCAAATTATTATTTCGAAATTCTTTAACATCGTAAGCACGTAAGCGAATAATAAACTGAATACAGTGAAAAGTAAATTCACTATTCAATATAATTTATATATTCAGAGTTGAAGTTATTACCTATCCATGTTTCTGACGTAATCATAATATGGCATTTTTCCTTTAATGAGATATAAAGATGTTCTAGTTCATTTAGGAGTTTGTTTATACTGTTAATATTAATTGTGTATAATATATTAAGGTTATTTTATCTATAGATAATTTTTCATTTATATCATCAGTGCATAGTATTGGAGTTGTATCGGATTCTAAAATTTCAAAAGGGTTATTTATTAATGCCATCATTAGTTTAAAGTTTAAAGTTTGAATTATTTTATAAATTATATAATTTATATAAAAAAATAAGATTTGTATATAAAAAAATTATCAACATCTTATCACAAAATGAATAATTGTAAAAGTCACATTAATTTCCCAGGCTTCGAAAATGTGACCCCATCTGCCCCCGTTAATTCGCACTTGTAGAGGTGGGTAGTTCATGAGTTATTTGATTCACTAATGTGAGTGAATCAGTATGAACCAGATCAACAACTCACTCGAATCAGTGTCACCATAATGATTACTGATTAAAATGAATCTTAAAGAGTTTCGAATCGATTGAATTTCGGCAAGTCATGTACTCGTAAAAATGTAGCGACTCATTCAATTCATATGTATTCTATACTTACCCAAACCTTATTTATCACTAGCTAATTCAGTACCACTATTATGGTGTTATAAATGAATCTAACAATCAATAAATAAAGTTTCAGATTGAGTTTAAATACTATAAAAGTATAAACTATCAAGTTTATGTATGTAATATAATTTTGTTTTCATTTAATTATACACATTGTATAAAATGTGAATTATCTCTTACACGTGTAAAAGTTTTTGGTTATTGACATTTGTTAGTTAGTTGTAAATTATGATTTAGGAGAACTATTAAAATTTCAACTATTGCGCTATGTATGTATTTAGAATAGCTTAAAGAGTTGTGAGTTGACTTGATGATTTAACTCATTTAGGTGAATTGAGTTGTAGGAGTTGAATCTCCTAAAAGAATTGAAATTCCCACCTGTAGATCATTGTGAACTGAGATTTTCATTCATGAAATATCATCGAATAATAATAATAATAATACATGCGCAAACTTAAACAACATTGTACAAAGGACGCTTTTATATCCTATTCTCATTCTGTCCCTGTGTGACAGTAGTTGATCTGTGCACCATCACCACCCATTATAATGGGTTATTGCCGCCGTATTCCGTAACGTGTTTCAACCGTGCGCGTTCTCTGTTTATGGCGATGTCCGTTTTCCCCGGCATCTTGCGTAATTCTAATCACTGGGTGACGTTATGGGTACTTTGCACCGTTACGAGTATTGAAATACCATTTATTAATACCAAAATATCTTCAATGATCTTCATAGAAATTGGATTAAGGTCTCTAAATTTAATTCCAAATGAACTACTAGTTTGTCATAATTATTCAAATTTTAAATTTAAATTAAAAAACCGGGTTTTACAATACATTTTAAGCACCAGTAAAGTACAAGTAAAGTGTGAATTTTATCTTCTTATTTTTATATACATAATACATATATTATACCGTTTACATATTTCTTATTTTATTCAATTATTTTAAACTGAACTACGGCCACGATGAATTTTGTTTTGTTTTGTTATTTTTTTTTCTTTTTCTTCTTATTAACATTTACAATTTAAATTCTAATGTATTTTGCCTAACTAATAAGTACTCTTACTCTACGACATGAGGGATCCTCCTCTGTGTAGAGTAATTTCTAGTAATATTTCTCATGTTTGTTATACTACTTACTATTTTCTTGTTACTAGAATAAATAATAAAAAAAAAAAATTATATAAGTAAACATAAATATCTATAGCAGAGACCTATAGTATAAGTATTTTTAAATTATAATGGTCTTGACTTATTAGTCTATACCTATAATATTGATTAATTTAAAATGATTAAAATAGGTATGAAACTGTTATTATTGTTGTCGCAAGTCAAATTAATTTTAAAAACCATTTTCTGTAAAAGTATATTATTTAACTTTATCTCATAAAAATAAAAAATGCGTTATAAAATAACTTGGTACCGATTTAATAAAAAGTGAAGTCGTTAAGTTAAAAGTTAATACTTAAAATAAGTGACTCGTCGCGTTGACTATTATTATACATATATATTATTTTGAACACGTATACACCATTTATGCACATGAATCACGTGTAAAATGGTAAAATAGAAATTAAATAAAATTATTAATATTGTATTGTGGGTAGAAAGCACAATGCACTGGCGCATTGCAACCTCGGGTGTCGCAGCAGGAAGAATCGTATCCCAGCGTGAGGAAAAAAAAAATTATGCGGCCTTTGCAGATGACACAAACTATCCGAGATGATCATGAAAAGCAAGGACAATAAATATACGACTGTTTTAAACAAAATACATGATATATTATGAAATTTATATATTATTTATATTTTTATTATATATATTCGATAGTATATAATATATTTTTTAATAAAAGTATCTTAAATGAAATTATAAAAAAAATCATGAACGTCGATTCTGAGCGTTCCTCATTTGTCCCTTTGGTCCTCAGAGATATTAATGGTTCATTATACTAAGATTAGAATGCAATGATATTGTATTAACGAAATTAAGTCAGATATTGAACATACGATTATATATTATACTGATAATTTGTTTTAAAACTTTACCAGGTTTGACTAACTATGAGAATACACAAAACAAATTTCAAACCTCTACATTCAAAATTGCATTAGTTATAAAATATTTAAAATCAAGTTCGTTAAAATCACTGCAGTTTTCGTGAATTTCGCAGTTTTTTAACCATTTTTCATATTTTCATATCTCAAGGAAATACGTTTGAGAAATTCCAAAAATGAGCTAAATAAAGTACCAAGTGTCCACGTATCTAGATGTAATTCTCTACCGAAAGCAAATTCCACTTGTCGTAATCGGACAATTAATTCTACACGAAAAAGTGTCTTCAAATGTAAAACCAATACATTCCTCGCTTTAATTTAGAATCTAAAAGTCTGGTAGTCACTGATTTCGGACGTTACTTCTTTGTCCCTTTGATCCTCAGAGAGGTTAGTGGTGAAATGTTGTTATGTTATATTATAATTAAGATTTGAATACAATATCATTGTAAAAACAATTCTGAGCGAAGCTCAGTCAGATACTCATATAGGTACAATAACTACAGTCTACAGGTACTGAATATATTATCCACTGATTATCTATTATACATATTACATATACTCATGGTTATGAGTATTCATTGGGCGAGGAAAAACCACCAAAAAATAACGGAAAAACGAATAATTCACGGAAATAGTCATTTTGACGAAATTGATTTTAGTATTGCATGATAACTATAATGCTGTAATTTTGAACGTAGGAACTTGAATTTTTTTTTAGTATTCTCATAAGTAGTTTACACACGTGATAAAACTTAGGAATGAATTCTAAATATAATTGTTTGTATTATAGATATTAAGTTTCTCTCAGAATTGTATTATCGAATATAATATTATTGCATTTAAATCTTAATTATATAATAAACTACTAATTTCTCCGAGAACTGAATGGACGAAGGAGGTACGTCCAAAATCAACCTTCCCACATTTCTCTATTAAAGGTACCTATATTTTTCGAAAATGTTCGATCATTTTGAACTCAAAAAAAACGACACGGAAAAGATAATACAATTATGAATTAATGACTGTTTTAAACATTATTTATTTAGGTTTATCGTTAATGACGTTTTGCGTATTTTATACGCACTTATATAATAATTGGAAGACAGTATAAACTATTAAAACGCATGTGATATAAATTATATTAACATATGACATATATTATTATTGTATAATAATGATAATGATATTATAATAATTTATATTTCATTTAAATTGTTTGCGCAAGTAATCGTACTTTTACGACTTTTCGACTCGTAAATTGTATTCTCATTGAAATGTTTACATTCTGGATCATGAAGGCACTTCAAAAATGAACACACCAGCAGACAGACTGCTGTAATAAAGTATAACAGGCCTAGTGCGATCAGTGAAACTTTACCAAAATCGTACCAGTAATAACTGTACTCTTCATAGTTGTTACAAATCCTACGGCTAGATGATGTCGGGCGATATTGTGGCATTGTGTCCCAATTATATACATTCGGAATGGCATTGTCGTTATTCATTTCGACAGAATAATGGACAGGAACCACCTTAAAAAATATAAAAAATACAAAATCACTAGCATGTCAATTTTTTACAAGTTTTCCAATGTCTGTAGTGACATGTTATAAAGTCGATTGAATTTTAGTCCGCGCTTCATTTTATGAATTATACACAAAAAAGTATTGTGGGGGGAGTGTGTTCAAAATATTATTAATTTAATTAAAAAAGTGTTATATTCATAATAGTATAACATAAAACTTATTATAACAGTACCTATATTTCTATATGTGTCTACATGTGTGTGTGAAGTTGGCTTGGAGTGCTTTGTCGACTTTAAAGATGTGTCAACATTTTGAAACATTTTTACAACAATTTTCAATACTAATTAAAATTTTTGCAACTTAATATTTACCCCCAGAATACTTGATATTATAGACTTGTATAAAACATAAAACTCAGATAATCAAACATAGATTCAGATTTAGACTTCAGTTGAAAAATATAAAATGACAAGGGATTAATTTCGATACCTGTCAACAATGCACATATCAAATTTTTAAAAAGAGATGGACAAATATATGTGTATTTTTCGTTAAAGCAGAAGAATATGCAATAAATGTCAACTTAAAAAAAAACATGCTGTAATAATTATATGAATCAATTTATAATTTATTTTTAATAAAAATTTCGAATTCAATGTCAGTTCGGAGTTTTTTACAGAGAGGTTGCTCAAAAGTTTTCGCATCTGCTCGACGCGTTGAAACCCTGAGTTACGTAGTATACCGCGGTCAGGAAATACTACGTAACCGCAGTACGTATCAACATTACATATTATTATATACCTAACGATAATAATAATAATATCGTGACCAGTGTCCTTCTATTGAACCTAATGTGGTAACGACGTCAAAGGATAATGAACTCTCCCGATACAAAATGATGGCAGTCTGGTCGTGCCGTGATATATATAATATAAAATATAATAATATTAGTATATTGGGTATTTCAATATTTGCATTAGTCACAAAACTGTGTAATAATACACGAAAATATAATATGTTCTAACAATCTAAGACAAAACGATACGAAATCATACACTACTATAAACGTAAAATGTACCTATTATTTTGATTATTATAATGTACATTCATATAAAGAGTGACCAGAATATTTCACTATGTTAAAAACCAGGCGAGATAACGTGTTTTCAATATTTTCTCACGCTATTCCAAGAGGCGTCAATAATTGAAAATCAAAATGGAAACCTCTATTTCGTTTGTTGTAAGTTTGTAACACGTTATTCATCAGCATTCATGTGTTTCATAAAATAAAGTTTAGGGCCGAAAATTCTGTAGTTTCGTAATACCTATTTTCGGCAATTGATTTTTTTAGTCGAACGTTCAATTTTCCTTACAGCATATACGTTCACTCGAAGCTGAAAAAAGATATAATCGGAAAAGTTTAAAAACTTTTTATAACCTAACCTCAATGCCCTAATAAAATTATCGGTTTACCAGGTATCTTCACGAAAAATACGAATAATAAAGTTGGTTTTAACGGTATTTTATTAGGTACCTACCTACCTACCTACCTATCTATGTAATATTATATTATCATATATCGGTTCCAAAGACACTTTAACGTGACGCGCTACATTGCATGGTTATACGAACGGCCGGTTGTTGTTGGACCGTTGTTCAGTTCGGCGTGACCGGCTGGGCCCCCTCTGCGTCTCGGCCACAGCGGACGACGACAAAACTGGTTCGGCGGACACGATCACCGAGCGCTGCCGCGGAGCAGACACAATATCGTTATTGTAACTATATACGTAATGTACGCCGTCGTACACCGTCGTAACCGGTCGGTTCAAGGTCTCCCGTCTTTGCGCACCACCGCCGCAGCATCGCCGGCAGGCACCACCACCCGCGGTGGCCACTGTGAGGACAACGACAGGGCTGGACAAAGTACGCGCGCCAGTATACGTTTAACCGCACTCGCCAGCGGACGATTTGAGGCGACACGCGACGGCGATGACGACGAAAACGTGCGCTTCCAACGGGTCCGGTGCAGCAGACTGATTTTTTTTTTTTTTTTTCCCTCTAACCGACTCATTCAATGGACTGCATCTCAATCGTTTAAATTATTTTTAGTCTGACGGGATATATTATTGCGACATTATTCATCTCAACTTTTCGAATCAGTTTGAGACTTTATCGGATTCACTTGCGAGGCTGCAGGTACTTGATCAATATTGTGTATATTTAACAATATTATTATTATTATATTAAGATTAATGCAGCATGTTCTAACAATATAATATTCTAAAATCCAAATCGATTTTTCGTAAAATAAATGCCATTATATATCGGCCAACGTTATGGTATTTAAATGTATATATCGTCCGAGAAAACGGTTTCGATGTGGAGACATGCGCCATTGCGTATCGAAAACAATTTTCGGACGAGACACAAAATAATAACTGATAATAATCGACTGTTCGTTTGTCGTTACGAGTTATATGTAGTCATTATGCTTTGTAAACGATTTGATAATGTTATATACTTTTTCTTAGTGAATATCCGTTTCGGTTTGTCCAACCGCCTAGAAGAACGCCACATCCGCATTTATCGACTATCTAACTATAAATCGAATACTCGCTAGATTTTAAAACTTTTTTATGAAATTTGAATACGGTTCGTTGCTCTTTTGTATAATATTGAGGTTATATTAAAAAAACTCAATAATTCTTTGTCAGATGATATGTTTTACCAACAGCTCATGCGAAAACACAAAACATGTTTCTCTTTTTAAAAGCTAATATTACGCGTTTATACTACCTAGTTCTATATTATACTGTGGTTTATAAATTGGTATAATTTTTAAAAGACGTTTAATTATTAAACAATTGGAGAAAAATAAAATAATCGTTTATTTAATATCGTTAATGATTTTTGTCTTGTTCGTTGTTTTTCTTATACATAATATGTATAATATATTATATACGTATCTACAATCGCTAATAGTTTTAGTGGACACAATGCACTAAGCAACACTTTTGATCCGCCGAACTTAAAAAAAAAAAATGGATTGTAAATACAACTACGATTTCTTATACACGCACAAATCACGAGAAAATAAGATATAGGTACGTATATAACGTGTGCGTGGCTATATTCTACACGTCGGTTCAACGAACAATGGAATATCGTGAGAGTTACGTAAATATATTCTTATTGTCGACAACATCACAAAACGACGATGCATGCGGTGCACTATTATATATTTGACTATTGTAGGTCGCCAGGTCGCGCACAACAAACATATTATATGCCGGCGTGTAGAACCATTTTATTTTTCTTGGTTTATTCAACGATTCCAACGTTTTACCATAAACCTGTAAGATGTGTAATAATAATTTATCTTTAAAATATATTATTTTTTTTAGTTTTAGAACTTAACTGCGTAATACTGCAAGATTATTACAATAATAACAATATGTATAATATCATGCATTTATAAATAAAGCGTGATGGATTTAAAAATAAATAATCGAATTTATTAACCACAATAATTAATTATGAAGATCAAACAGTATTTATATCGTAAAAACATGTTAAAAGTCGATAGTCGCCTATTAGAGGTAGCTGGAACTGAACTGAATCGATATTGTTTATAATAGATAAATGGATTTGATATTTACAATACGCCCTTCTTGATGTGGGTGTGTTAGGAAATAATTGTTTTTGACTATTATTTTGTATAGGTATCTGAACCGAAAAACGTGTTTTTTCTAAACCATACGTTATAAAGTAGCCTTTATGATAAACTATATGATTTCTTGCAATGCAGAGTGCGTATTTGATAGGAAGATCACAGTAATTTTTTTTTTTACAGTTTTTCGATTATGTTAATCGTCACACAATTTATTTAATTAAAATTATGTATTATTCGTGTAGTTATGAATTATGGACCTTAACCAGATTAGATAATATATAGATAATGGATAATGGATAGATTATACCAATTATATGTAAAAATTTAAGAGGACGGTAGAAGTGTATGATTTTGTACTGTACAAGTGCATATTTACTAACATATTTACAATTTTTAAATAATCCACAACAACTTATATACTTAATATAGGAATGATATATAAATATGAGTATAATGAAAAATTAATATTTGAGAAATGTCAAACAAATCTTTTATAATAAAATTACATATTATAACATTTAAAGTTCAATATTATTCTTTATGCATGAGTAGTATTTGAAAACATTAATTATTTTTATAGTTAATTGTAAATTATCTACATAATAACGAACGGACAAAAGCATAATATTAAAATTAAATCTCATTGTCAAAATACTTTGGTTTAACAGCGTTACAGAATGGATTACTTATGAAGTTATGAATGGGAATTTCGTTTGTTATTTTACACGCCCACGTGTAATATTATATAATATTATATTATTCAGTGATGGTGCCGAACAAATACTTTATGGAATTAAATTTAAAAAAGAGTAGGTGGGCACCTAAAAAAATACGCCTTTAAAAATTTGCTGATTCTTTTTGAATACTTGATGTTACTAATATATGTGTTGAACTGTTGACTAATATAGATAATGAGCAAATATCAAGGGGGGTGGGTATCAAATAAAATAAATTGAACCCAAAGGTTAATTTAGCTTATTTTCAACTATAGACACTTAAGGGTTGCCGCCCGTTATTAAGAAAATTATTGGAAATATATATAATATAACGTATACGATATTGTATTTTTAAATTATAATATGTTATGAAATGCAATTTATAAATAATAGACACTAAAATAAATTCAAATTATTTTGTGAAAGGTATAAATTATAAACATAAAATTAGTACATGCAGTTAGTATAACTTAAATAATTTCTTCTTCAAATATAACATAGTTTTAACCACCTGTTTTTTTTTTTAAATGGTTAACTCCACTAATAATATTATTAGGTATGGTACACGGATTTTTAATTTTTTTAAAAATTTTTTTCACCTATATTACGTGTTTATATATTCGGAATCAATTATTTCATGTAGGTCTAAATCACATGATACATTGATACTTAAGTATAATAATAGTATAAAAGTACAGTATAATATACTCGTACAAGTCGTATATAGACAATTTATATTTCCAAACCGTCTTTTAATCGTCAACTGTGGCAAAAAGAACTATTACAGTTGAAACTAAAATATCTCATAAATATTTTAAATACCTAATAGAAAAAAATAAAATCATTCTCAGTAATTCTATTCTAACTGATAAATATAATAATATAATATTACATTGTTTTGTAACTTTGTAAATTTATTATATGGTTTTGTTCAGTTATTCTGATGCCAATCAAATGTCTAATGAGCATCACGAGGTATCTATGCTGTCCAGTAGATCCCACTGAGTGGAACTTCCGGAAAGAAAGATAATTATTAAAACACATTGGCTGTTAGTTATACTAATTTCTAGAACATTACATTTAAATAATATATGAATATTATAACTTAATCGGGAATTTCATAAATTATACCTAAAATATATAAAATAAGATAATAACATTTTCAATTTATTATTTTGTACATTTCTTTACATCCTTTGTAATGTTATATATTTGTATTTGTATATTGTTTCTCATTTTATTATTATGATAAATGTTTAAATTAGATTTTTTTTTTCATAATATTGAAATCATTATAGAGTTACAATAATAGTATTACTATAAAATATAAAATTATATTTTTCAAAGTATATTATGTTTATATCTTTTATTTATATTTGATACTCGTAGCCTATATCAAGATACACAAAAATAATGTATCATGTATCAAGATACTTTTTGTTAGTATTATATTGCATAACCCTATAACCGTTAGATAGACGGGAACACATCATTCGGTTTTGACGTCCTCTTAACATAATAAATTCTTTTAAATTCTTCGTCACTTCGCAGACGTTGGGTTAAAAGAATGTCATATCGCCATGTTTTTAAATGTCTATTTAACGAGGAATATAGGTAGAAAAATCACAGCAACGCATTATTATTTAATAATGGTCATCGTATTTCATATAATAATCATCACAATACTCTTCTAAATATTATTTATTCGTTTGTTTGTTTTCGACACTATAAAATATTAGTTTTAAATTCACAGTTTTTAACAATGATGCGTGAAATTAACAATGGTAAGTAATTTTAATACCTCATTAAATGTTTTGCAATTCTTAATGTTATAATCTTAAAACATGTTTAATGTTGAGAATAACAAAATTATTAATCAGATGCGTAATAAGCAATATAAATATTTTAAATAACACATAATAATGTTATTATTTTAATGATACCGCATTGAAAAACTTCCACTATCCTATATCATTACGGAATATCGATCGATCACGCACATATTATGATATGCGTGACTATAAAAGCAACTCATATTTAATAGACAACAATAGTTCATTATATTTTGATGAATGACCTTATAAATTTACAAGTTATAATAGATTATTGTAATTATTAAATCTACTATATAAATTTGAAATTCTTCCAACAATATTGGAAAAGTGATTTATATGATTTCAGAATATTATTTCGCTGGGCGAATAAGGAATATAAATTCCTATTGGTTTTCCAAATCGATATGTTATTTTATATTTAATGTACATTTTTTTTTATTTTTTAGTAGAAAACTCTTAACAACAACACATATATTTGCAAAATTTATAATTTTTCGATTATTATTATATTAATTTATATTATAAAATTATATTAATATTGCATTATTAATCCCAAGATATTTAAATCAAATTAACCGCAACATTACCACTTTTCCATCATTTTTATGTAGTTTTTCTTCTCCCAATGAGAAACTTTATAGAATTTCGAAAAATGAGCTAAATAAAGTACCTAGAAGATGAAATTTTGTACCAGAATCATACCCTATTTGTTGAAATCGGATTATTATTTACTTCCGAAAGTGTTTTCAGACTTTTAAAAATTTAAAAATCAAACATCAATGTAAAATGTTAAAATTTGAAGACATTGAAAAAAAAAAATTGACTTACGATTTTCAAAATATTTTTCTAGTAGATTAAGTAGTATATGATTATGTTTTATATAATTTTCAAACTGTTATGCCCAAAATTTCAGGTAATATTGAACATTTTTGGATAAATTTCAAAGCTTTATATTTAGTTAGAAAATCAACCTATCCATTCCAAATTTTCAAGTCCTTACGATCAAAGATGTATTATTTATTATGAAAAATCTAAAATCAATTTCATCAAAATTACAATTTTCGTGAATTTTGCTGTTTTTCCATTATTTTTTCGTAGTTTTTTAATCCCAAGAAAAAACTTTAAAAATGTTCGAAACATTAGTTAAATTAAATACCACGTTTCATTAGTTTTACAATTTAAGATAAGTGGTACATTGGTTCTTAAGTCAAAGAAATATGCATTTTTTCCAACACACAGTTTCCGTATTATTATTATTTTATTTTTATTTTTAATTATTAAAGTTAGGTTGGTTAGGTTAAGTTCACATAAATGTCTTCGACAAAAGTTTTTATTCTCAAAATTCTAAAAATTTTAATTGTTTACGTTGCTTATATGATAATAGGATAGAGATAGATGATTCCAACTGGAAATCCATATTCATAGAATAATGAGTGTCGAAACTCGAAAGTATAACATGGAAACGGTTAATTTTGTATATGGACTGACAGATGGCGTTTTGGTACTGAAAAACAAACTCGCGTGTTGCTTATCTGTACGTGACCATGACCGTTTGTTGGAAAAGTTATTACCCACACACGAAACCTGTATTCGTTTACTAATTTACATTACTAATAAACGTGGTTTAAAAATTTAAGCATTTGCTTATTTTCAAATTTTTTTTTATAAATATGTTTTACTAGTTTTTTATGCTTTTGTTTTTGATTTTAAAATTATTTCCTACTTTGAAACAACGCGACTACGCGACGAAAAATTCAGATTTTTTTCCTACAAATTTTTTTTCGGAAAATAACCAATACTAAACAAAATTTGACCTTTGTATTTTATTTCTTTGTAGGAATAATACACAATTTATATCATTATATTTGCTATCATTACTCAAGTCAGTCGTCAAATTTTTCAATACTACCGTTATAACTACTGTTTATTAGTTTGATTTGTTTACTTAATTTTTTTACGGTATTAAGTGTCGTGTTGTAACTTAGTCCCGAATCGTGCAGATAATAAAACTAACAATAACTATACCTATTATTCTATTACAAGTATATTATAATAGAATTCAAATTAAACACATTTCTCTCAATATTTCAATTTCGTAATGAATTTTATATTGATAATGCATAATCAAGTACGATTAATATTAAAATATGTTAATATTTGTTATTCGTTTACGAACTATATCATATAAAATAGTGCAGATGCAACTGCACCTGTTCACGTTGGCACGTGTATATTGTAATCGTAGAAAAATAATATGGTGTATTATTTATTATTAATAATTATGATAGATACGATCCACTAAAAACCAGCGTTATTGAGTTAATGGAAATTTTCGTTTCGGACCAAAGCACAAACACGCATGCCTTAGGTATTTTATTTTAAATTAGATCGTTATATGGGTCCAGTTTGAAAATACTAGATAATTATAGATGAATAAATATACAATTTCAAAAATTATACAATATTACCATGAAAAGGAAGGATCGCTATTGGGTGCGAGTAGTGCAGTCAGAGAATCTAAAATTATCAAAAAATAATAGTGTTGAAGTATCAATATTAGTGGAAAGACGATTGGATAGAAATAAGAAACGTATATCGATGGTCAGCTACAGTTGAGATGTAAAAATGATAGGCCCGTAATCTTAGGGTAGATAAGAAATGTGAAGTCTGTAACAAAATTATTATTAATTTCATTAATTACTATATAATGAGGAACGTACCAAGTATCTACCCACAATAAAGGCGTGTCTAATATAAATATTTAGGCCAAGCTAGATTATAAACTCGGCAAACTTGAGTATGCTGGACGATAAAACAAAGTCAATTATTTAAAACACGATATGTTTAAATAAATCACAAATACATGTATAAATATTTATTTCATAAACATTATAATATTATATCCTATTGGGTAATAAAAAATGAAATATTTTGATATTAAATTATTTACAATGATGTAAATATTATCAAAATTATTTATATAACTATAACATATATATAATGTATTATAACGATAATATATATAAATATTATAAGTTAACGTTTCGTGAAAATTGGAATACAAATTAAAAATCAGTTGGAAAATATTAAATATCATGTACGAAAAATGTATCGATAAAAATTATTGTGAAATTCCACAACAGCATACATTGCAACCTGAAAATTTCACGCAATTGCTCAAAAATTTCCTGGTCTTCTTACAAAAAGGTCTTTTATTTGGGCGTTGTTGTTGTTGTTGGTCCGTTTTTTTGGTCTTTTCGTTAGTGCTCAAGTAAGGTAAGTCAATGCTTTCCGATCCTTCATCAAAATTTACAGTAGTTGATAATATTAGCTCACGATTCGGTTGTACGAATACGGGTTCTGTTTCATTCGATTTTCTAGTGAGATTAATACATCGATTATCGATTCCTGGGAAGTCGTCAAAAACGAACTATCGGTGTATTGTTTCCGTTCCGTGTCTGGTGAAATTTCCGATTCAAGGTCGTTATAATTTTCGTCATCGGTCTCCGTATCGTTATTCGACTGTGGAAAATCGATGTCGATCGACTCACTTGAAATTTCACACGGTGCTCCAGTGTCTGGTCTTATTACGTCTTTTGTTTCTGTTGGAAAAGATACTGCACTTGTTTCTTCCAGTTCCGATTCTGTTTCGCAAATCAAAGAATCCGTTGGAAATTCTACGTCGCTCAACCTCCACAACGTGGTCATGCGTACTCGTGGCCTCTTGTCCCTGTCTATTACTGACCATGCTCTTTCCGTCCAATTCTTCCTAGTCCATTTTACTCATAAATTCAACCGAAATAATTTCGACTACACTAGATTGCGTCGGTTTTGGAGTTAATATTGTCACCAAGTCGTTATCGATATTGGGTTCCATGGCGTTTTAAAATCGATATTCGTTTGTGCCTTCCGAAGTGTTTTTTCTTTAAACCGATGAGTGATGGATGACAATGATGTAATCGGAGTATTAAATAGTGTTGCACTACGCTTTAGACGAGGTGCCACTGGTTTCGATTCTTCTATATTATTAGCCTCTATATTATACTCCATTTCGTATTAATAACGTAAATTTAAATGTTTTTACAAATTAATTTACGTATAAAATATATTATAATATATGGTGAGTCAATAGTATGAAATTCGTAGATATAATAAAATATTTTATTATTATTCAACCAAACGATATTGTTGATGCATTTCCTCGTTTCCATGGAGCGCATATAATAATAAATTGTTGTTATATTGTCTATTTTGGCTACTATTGTAATTTTTCCTTAAATTAGTCAAATTAGAGAAAAATGTATAATGAGAAAATATTTTAAATTAAAATTACAATTGGTAAGTAGGTACCTACATTAAAATTATAATAATTTATTTTATAATTAAATTGTACCCAATTTTTTAAAGAACATTAATTCGACGAAATAGAAAAAAGAAAAAGAAAAAAAGGCCAAAAATATGCTTCTTTCATCTGAAGTTCACATCTAAACGTTAACATTATTATTCACTTAAATAAATATATATAGGCCAGAATAATTTTTTATGAATGGCTCAATACCTGAGTTTTGTTATAGAGTTGGCTCTAATTTAAATTCCTTATCTGATAGACCATAGATGTCATATATGTGCAGATGTTTCGTTTATTTATAATTTAATAAAAGGTACATTTGTTTCATCAAATCTTTTAGATAATTTACGGTTTGGTGTTCCTTCAGAGATAAATATTTTGAAATATCCAATAACTTTAAAAAATAAATTTTATAGTACTAATTATCGTTAGGCATCTCCCATTGAACGTGCTTTTCGTACTATAAACAATTAGTTAACTTTTTATTATTTTTAATGACTCATAAAAAACCATATAATTTAAATAAATTCCAATTTTAGTTCAATTTATTTATTTCTAAATTTAATCATAATATTATATCATTCTATTGATAACAATAATGTGTATTTTCTGTTCTATGTGCCTATAGTCGTTGAAATTCAAATAAATAAATAAATGTTTGTCTTTGTCTTTGTCATTGATTAATTTTTTTTATTTGGACGTGTGGTATAGACACAGTGAGGGGATTAACTCCCCACCATATAAACATACTTAAAATATAATGATTTCATTCTTCACATTGCTCTTTGAATGACCATAATCTCCATTTAGTATTTATTTAATATGCACATAAAATAATATTAAGAGTTATTAAAAGGACTGTTATATAATCGTGACTCGCATTATATTGATAATATCATTATCAATCCATCAATAAGGGCGAAATCATATATTATCACTTAAGCTAAATAGACCTGAGAAACTTTAAATATTTCTAAACCACCCCATGAAATGTATTAATCTAATCTGGACTTTGAAGCAAGTTGTCAGAATAATAATTTTTGTAAACTCAATCATTTGATTGACCAAAAATTCTATTTAAATCAAGAACCATGTTCGACCCTGACTTGATCGAGTCAGCCAGCTAACATTATAATGGAAAAGAGGATATAAAACTGTCGGGATTATTTTTAATCATTTAATAATTGGGCACGCTACGCTATAACGTCGATATGGTCCAACATAAAATAAAAATAAACTGGTATTTTTGTATGATTAGGAAAACTCAACGCACAATTATGTTAGATTCGTATACATAATAGTTATAATAATTTGTATGCCAATTCATGTTGAATTGAAATAAGTGGTTAAGTTCGATATAATATTACAATTGAATAATTTTAATACAAAATATATGCGTGTTGTGTGTATTATATGTAAGATTATAACTTCTGTAAAAGATTTATAATATATTATTATATTCTTATTATATTATGCAATTCTGCAATTTTTTTTCCAATTATGCGATTGAGTGTTTGCGGCGTACTACACAAAGGTTTATTATAATAATTGTTTGTTTTTTATTCAAAATATTGAAATGGAGTATTTCCTATAACTCGAACACTATAATTTTGTAAATCGAATTCCATTTTCTATAATTATAGACTTGTTCTTTTTTTTGGTTTAAAGGTGTGAAATTTTTATAGAAGCCTACTCATATACTATTTAATCTATTTACAAAATATTTTGAAAATCGTGACTGACAATTTTTGTCATAAAATGATAACTCCTTGAATATTGATCATAGGGATTTAAAATTTATTTTGCATATTTACATATGTAATTTACATTCGTGGTAAATTTTGGAATGAATTATCAGTATAATATATTGCAATATATTGAGATTCGCTCAGAATCGTATTTTCTAATGCAATATCATTGCATTCAAATCTTAATAATTATAATAAACCATTCGTTTCGCCGAGGATCGAAGGGACGAAGGAGTAACGTCTACAATCGGCCTATTCATCCTATCCATCGGCCTATCCTATATATGTTTTCCTCGGTCTACCCATATTTGATATTGTACAAAATTATAAAACCTGCTTCCTTTGATATTATATAGTTATCTATATAATATATACAGTGATAATTATTAATAAAAGAAAAGTTATAATTTACAAAATAATAAAAAAAAAAAAAATTAAAATTTTAAAAAAAAAAAAAAAAAAAAACATTACTTAAGTAAATAATTGAATAAAAAATCAAATTAGTGGACAACAAAAGTAAAAACAAATGAAATGGCTAATATTTATATCTGACAACACATCTAAACATCAAAATGCATGATATTTTTGATAAAGACAAACAGATCGGTATTAATTATTTTATGTCAAAAAATAAAGAAAACTGAATAAAACTATACCAATAAATTATAGTCGTCCAGTCTCGATGAAATATTTTATACGTAAACAAGTCTAGTATGTCCAATGTGCTTGACAGTTTGACACATATATAGAAAATGCCTAACTTGGGCAAATGCTGAAAGAAATTAAAAGCTATAATATTAATCTAATATTTCATAATTTATGATTTTATCTGTGTATAAGGTATAACGTACAAAAAATTTTAATTGGCAAAACTAGATATAGTACCACCGATAAATGCAGTATTTATATCGCGCAAAAGGTATTGTTTACATAAATATAATATTTATATATTTCATTTAAATATTTATTTTTAAAATGAGTGTTAATAATTAATAATTATTATTATATTACGATTTACTATACGATACTGTCAAATGCCAATATTTCATACAAATTTAAATGATTCAATATTGTTAGGTGTAATAATTGTTTAGGCATTTTTACTTTTTTATATTATGTTGAATAAAATGCTCTTAAAAAAAATTGAGTACAATTTTTACAATAAATGTTTATAATTTTAATGTAGGTATGTACTTATCAATTGTATTTTCAATTTAAAATATTTCTTATTATACATTTTTTACTAATTTGACTATTTAAGGAAAAATTGATATACAATACTAACCAAAATAAACAATATAACAACAATTTATTATTATTTGCACTCAACGGTAACGAGTTAATGCATCAACAATATCGTTTTGGTCAAATAATTATATAATATTATATTATATCTACGAATTTTGTATTATTGATTCACGATTTATTTTACGTAAATTAATTTGTAATGGATTATATTAAATATTGATAATTTAATTAAATATATTGATAATTAAATATTGAAATATGGATCACATATAATTTAAATTATAAGTAAAAAATTTTAATTCACGTTATTAATACGAAATGAAGTATAAATCCAATGCTACCAATATAGAATAATCGAAACCAGTGGCACCTCGTCTAAAGCATAGTGCAACACTATTTAATACTCCGATTACATCATCGTCATCCATCAGATCGAATAAAAACATTTCGGATGGCACAAACGAATATCGATTTTAGAACGCAATGGAATCCAATATCGATGACGACGCCGACAAAAGCCAAATACTTGGTGACAATATTAACTCCAAAACCGACGCAATCTAGTATCGTCGAAGCTATGTCGGTTGAATTATGAGTGAAATGTACTGGGAAGAATTGGACAGTAAGGCGAGGTTGGTAGTAGACAAGGACAAGAAGACACGAGTACGCGTATGAGTACGTCGTAGAGATTGAAAGACGTAGAATTTCTGAGGGATTCTTTGGTTAGCGAAACAAAATCCGACCCCGGAGAAACAAGTGCAGCATCTTTGCCAACAGAAACAAAAGACGTAATAAGACCAGACACTGAGGCGCTGAGTGAAAGTTCCAGAAAGCCGATCGACGTCAATTTTCCACTATCGAATAGAAGACCGATGACGAATATTATAACGACCTTGACCGCGGAAATTTCACTAGTCATCGGAGAGAAACAAGATATCGAGAGTTCGTTTTTGACGACTTCCGAGGAATCGATAATTTCATATAAATTTGAATCGATGAATAGGAATCGATATATTAATCTCGCTAGAAAAATACAATGAAATAGAACCCGTATTCGTACAACCGAGTCGTGAGTTAATATTATCAACCACTGTAAATGTTGACGAAGGATCGGAAAGCAGTGACTACCATACTTGAGCACTAACGAGAAGACCACAAAGACAAACCAACAACAACAACAACAACAACGCCCGAATAAAAGACCTTTTTGTAAAAATACTAGGAAATTTTTGCGCGAAATTAAAGTCCCTATGTATGCTATTGTGGAATTTCACAATAACTTTTATCGATACATTTTTCGTACGTGATATTTAATATTTTCCAACTGATCTTAAATTTGTATTCTAATTTTCATGAAACTAACTAATAATACATAATATCTTATAATATAATTATATAAATAATTTAATATCAAAATAATTTCACTTTTTTGTTATTAAATAGGATATAATATTATAATGTATATGAAATAAACATTTATATTATATTTTTTATGTCTGATTTATAATTATAATTATATTTATTTATACATGTCTTTATGGTTTATTTAAATATATCGTGTTTTAAATATTTGACTTTGTTTTATCGTCCACTTCTATAATATTCACTCAATACGGCGTTAGCTTACTGTCGATCTATATACACGAATGTAAACTGTATTGTGTGTTGAAAAATCAAGCGGAGTATAACAATTTTACAGATTTATATTATTTCAGAACGTAGTTTGGTCGTTTATTGTGTATTTTTAATTTTATAGACTTTAATTATAATGAGATGACCACATTAATGAAAAATACATTAATGGCATCCGTTGTACATTGATATTTTACTGTGATATTGATAATTATGCTGAGGTCAAACACATTAGAAATTGGTAATAAAAATGAAATGCTGAAACAAAGAGCAATAGAATATATAATAAATACGATAGACTACGATTGGGCTTAATGTGTTTTTAAGTTAAATATAATACATAAAAATATCTTTAGTTTAACATTATTTAGTTAAAATTATTTATCGTTGCAGTTTTTAATAATTGCTGAAGACGAGTATCGTCGTGAAAATTAAGCTTTAAATTCAAATTACTAAAAAATATTTATATTTAACACACGAGTTATTATGGTGGTTTGACATTCAATTGAAATGAAATAAATCGATTTTATGAAAATAATAACGTCATTTAAATTTCTTCTGTTGTGAATACGTATTATGTGATTCATTAATATGAATAACTATTATAATAATCATTCTTATTTATGCGACGTATTGTATATAGAAATAAAATCTTTATTATATTAGGTAATATGTTCAATTAACTTCTAAATACTAATACTATCTATTAGTGATAGATCATTCATGAGGGGTGAATTTTTGAAATTTTTAATTTGCATAAAAGTATTTGTATAATTTAATTTTATCCAAATAGTTGATAACTACTAATAATCAGTAGTATAGGTGTGTAGCAACAGACTCTTCTAGCATCTGATTAGTATATAACCTGCATAAATAATAATTATCTGGATCCATTTAGATAAAAAAATACAATTTTTAAAAAATATCGTCCCATGGCGGAGGGTGATACGAAATCGCCCTAATTACATCAACCACTGTTCTTTGCATATTCACATGTGAATTAAATTTAGGCTTTACCTAAGCAGATATTGGTGAGGTGTTATTGGAGACTTGTCCTACCCATAAAACGTTTTAGTCCATCCGTAAAATTAATAAAATTTCTAAGACACATGTGATGAAATATAAATAATATCCGTATATACACGAGTAGTTTAACTATTACATGATCAACGTATTATTCTTGTGCTAGTGGATGACAGGATCTTAAAAAGTATTATTTAATTCTATAATTTCGAGTTGCTTTTAAAAGTTTTTAGTATTTTGTAGTTGGTCAAGTTACAAATAAAAAATATAATATATCCATCGTTCGGAAATGCGGTTATCGCTAGTGGAAAACTAGAAATTATTGTTATATAATAATGATATTGGATAAATTATATTATTATAATAATAAACTGTGATAAACTATCATTGCAAATAGATTAGACCTACGCGAAAATCATTTAATTTTACAATTATTTTGACCTAAAGTTTCGCAAAAATCGAAACCCTTGACCCGATTATTACTTAACGTTATTTAATACTGTAGGTATTATTATGCACGTGAATTTTACCTATACTCGTTGTCGTTATTTTCCCTTCGCAGCCACACGTCGTCACCGAGGTCGTTCGAAAATTATAACGATTCTCGCGATTACAGTTATATACCGAAAAAAATATATAAAAATAATAATAACGTGGAAACAATGTGCGCGTTTTTTATTATTATTATTATTTATTAACTCGTTTTTTGTTTGCCGTCCGCTCAGTTTCTGATATACATATATATTATTTATTCTACAACGTCTATGACCTAGTCTCTTAATATTGCCGTCGTCACCAAAAAGAACAATGGAACACCCAGGAAATTAAGGAAATCCGTGAGAAAGTATGAGAGACGAATAATGCCGAGCACGACGTAATATGCTCGCACGTTATATTACTTAAATTTTGGAATTTTAAAATTTTACGAAATATAAAAAAAATTCAAGTTTGTAAACAATAAAACCAATTAAAAATGTTAAAAGTCGGTATATGAGATTATAGTCCACATTATGGTCGGAATGTTTTTTTTATATAACTCAATATAATTCTCTTTTGGGTCGCGTATACCTATAATATATTATGACGTTTCTAATAATTAACTACGTAATTTATGCAATAAGAAGATATGTATTATTTCAAAATGAAAATATCACGTGAAATATTTCACACTCTTAAAATCATAACCGTATTTTTATTACTTTATATAGAATTTATATATTCGTTATCTATACGTTTATAACATAAAAAACACGTGTTCGAACATAATATATACGTAACAATTGTTAAAACAATAATTGGATAAAAGTTCTTTATTATATTTTACATTTATTATTAATACTTTTCTGTTGTCGTAAAATTTATCCTCTAAAAAATAAAACATCTGAAATATTATGTTTTTCATTTATTTTATAGTTAAATAATATATTTTAAAAACAAACCGTTTATATTGGAACTTACCCAATATAATTTTCATTACAGATCGGATGATATTTTTTAATTAAACTTACTCTACTCGTTCTTTATGTGTTGGTATTACATATATTATCATTTATCAGTGGCGGATCCAGGGAAGGAAACAGTGGCCGTGCCCCTCCTATTGACAGAACCTGGACAAATTATTGTATAGCATTATATTTTTATAAATATATATTTAGAAATTAAATAAATACATATAATTTACTATATATTTTAAAAGCGTTTTATTATAGGAGACAAGAATAGTTACTATAAATTTAATATTGTAATTTTTTTTATATTCTTAATTAATTTTACAAAAATATAAATAATATGCCCTCTGTCGAAATTTCCTGGATCCACCACTGTATATTATAATAACTAATTATTATTTGTATGTTTGTAGAAATTTAAGGGTAAGATCGTAAAAAGATGTAATATATATAACGAAAACACGTCATACTAAATTATTAATCTGCAGTAGGCATATATAGGTATTATATTAACAACATAAAAACAATAATATCATTCAGATGAGATAGAATGACGTGTTATTAGTTAGGTTGCGATTATATAATATAATATGTATAATATTATATTACGTATGAATGAAATAATAATGGAAATTACTTTGTTTCCGATGGATTTTTTTAAAATGTTCATAGGGGTTACGATACAGAAAATAGCTGTTTTTCCTGTACATAGTAATAAACGTATACAAATGAAATTTTTTGAAAAAATTTATTTTATCTTATCTGCTTTGTCATGGCATTGAGCAAGGTTGTCGCTTAACTGTATCGTGGTGTTATAACGACCGTGTACAAGAGCGTAGTGAGTACGTATAGTCATCATTACTCATTAGTAGTTCCTTCACACGATATTGAGTCACCACCGCAAAACGATTTCCGACGACACAATGGATCCGACTTGATATAATAATTGATAATTGAAACACCCGCAGTTGTACTTTGTATACCTATATAATACTATGATAAAATAATATAATATCGTTATTGTCGAAATGCTAAAACAATATTATTTTAATCATTGTCGGTAACTTTCGACTAAAATTCCATTAAAAGTTAAAACGCGAAATTCAATAGATAAATATAATAATGATCGCAAATAGAATAACCTCGAAGTTCGAATCCAGTAGCCCGGTGTGTCCAATAACACGATTAACATAATAATATCTATTATTATAATAATAATCTGCACAATTGTTCAGAAGATTAAAACGGGAATTTGTTAGTACTTATTCAAACTGTTCTGTCTCCTCTTTGGCCTTTGTGTTACGATTATATTAATTTAATTTACATGAGAGACTTTTAATTTATTCATTTACTAAGGCGATTAAATTTCATACAATACTATTCTATATGCATATTTAAACAAATAATAAACGTATATGGGCAATAATTTACGGGAAGCAAGTATAAATTATTCAAATCGTGTGGAAAATAGTTTTACCTAGTAAAATAATTAAATGCGTATTATAACGAAGTTTACAATAAATCGTATACCATGGTCGATGGACGTAAAAGTTTGAACGATTGACGTCAATAATAGATACAATAATTGTTTTGATTAATCATTATTAATAATTGTTTTTTTTATTTTTATTTATTTTAATTTTATAACATTATAATATACTAATAAAACTTTGAAATAAATAAATAAAACTATATAAGTGTGTAAACATTTGGTTCTTATCAAATATGTTTGTATAGACATTCTATATATTATTTGATATTTTTAAACAAATATTATAGTTTAACATGTAATGTTCAAAAATATTTTTTCGATTTATTTAACGTAACAAATTGTGCATAAAGAAAATTGTTCATGCCAATCAAAATGAAATTATTTGAAGCAATTCGTTTAGTGTGTAGAAAAAAAAATAATAAATGCCAATATTATACGCATATTTATTTGATAGTGAAAAATAACACATTTAATATAGTAATTGTTCATGGTCATTATTATTCGAAGTCCAACCTCTTTGACATAATATTTGTTATTTATTATTATTTTTTTCCAATTTCAAAACATGATTAGAATGTTTATATGTATATTAAATGTTGATTATTTTAATAAATCGCGTACTTTTACGATAATGTCACGTCAAGTTTTAACGTATAAATTTAGAATATCATATTTCACTAAATATAGATATTGTATTGGTATAAGATAGTGTATAGTGTTACAAAATGTATGGATTATAATATTATGGTATAATTGCGATGTCGATATAATTCGAAATATCGACATTTTAAATGGTACCTATGAAAATGCGATTTTAATCCGACAATGATTCAATGGAATATAATGCGGAAATAATATATAATATAATTATAATAATACAATAATTGACATATTTTAAAATGCATATCACGATAATATAATATGTATCTAAAGTTTATACAGAATGACTAATACTAGTACCGAATGATAATAATTATAAAAGTAAGATTATTTTGAATATGTTTCTATTAACTCAACGAACATATTTGTGCTTTATTTACATGACAATATACTATACCTAACATATACCTACTACCTAGTATTAAATGTAGATAATACCTACAAAAACAAGTAAATAGGTACGATACTAATAATTTTATATAGGTAATTATTATTATATTATATTTATTTAATGATTTCCGATGAGTATATTGCGATTGCATATAATATATTTATATAATAAATCGTATATTTATTATTCCGTTGTTATTTGTATGAAATAAAAAATATCAGTTATTCAAATGAGAACTGAATACTGAAATTCGAGCTATATTGTATTTCTTACAAAAGAAATATTATTTTGTTTATACGTTTCAACCGTTTGAATGAATAACAAGCGCCAAAGAAAATAAAGATAACACCGTTTTTTAAATTAAAATTTTAAGCATGATATTTTAATGAAATTTGTATTATCAGAGACAATGAATAATACACATAATATGCATATTACTTGAAAATTATGATATAATATTTGTTTATAAATTTAGTGTTATTACAATATTGTATTATATATATGATTTTTTTTAAAAATATTATATTATATACATACATATATACATATTAAATTTCCATTTTGATTACTGCAGTTCCCATTAAAAAATTATAATTAGTATTAAATCGTTAATTATGATATAATTCTGTAACACAAACACATTAACAATTCAATAGTTAACTGCACAGTCAGATGTAATTTTTTCATCAATCAAAATAATATTATAATGTATATGATAATATACTTATCGTGTTGGGCTTCGCGGTAAAGTAACAAGAGACGATATAGTTTCTATTCGAAATTAATATTGTTCATAATATTATTATATTAAAATCACACGGAGCTTAGCTGGATTTATCCGTCCCTGTGAAAAATTAAATCAAAAAATAATTATTTACTGCACGTGGAACGCTCGTATTTCACCGACTCTTATCGTATAAAAAAATAAATACTGTAATCTAACGCACCGTGTTTTAAAAGATAAAATTTAAAAGAAAAACACTTGTACACGGGCACATTTATATCGTGTATACGCATAATACGCGTTGAAATTGAACGTAATCCCATTTTTAACAGTACGCCTACACCCAGTACCCGAAATACTTTACGATATGTAATAATATAGTTGTTTTAATAATTTTATTATTTGTTCTACGACTATCTATATTATAATAAGTGTATAGTGTTTGCGATAATATATTATTATTATTTTTATTATATATTATGTCGTAGTGACATAGTGCTATGTATCTTCGGACGGCTGCTCGATTAGGCAAACGTGGCATCGCGAATGTACTAACAAAGGTGTGTAACACAATGTATACAGAGTTATCGAAAATCGGAATACCACAATACAAATACAATCGAGTTAACATTGAAAACGTAACTAATTCTCCCACTAACTATTCTTGTAACACAAAATCCTGATCACACTTTGTATATATAATCTACATTGTATAACCAATGATTCTTATTTTTTTTCGTTCAGCAAACCTTTTTGAAATAGGTATAACATTTTGAAAACTCGAATACCATGCATTTAAAACTATTTAAAAAGAATATTTTAAAGTTAAATGATATTTAAATAAAACAAATCAGAGCAACTCCATTTTGAGTGGTCAGTGACCAATGAACAGAATAATAATATAATAGGACTCACACCGCATTATGGTTAACACATATTATATTATATTTTAGACAGACAAAGAAAATATTATAGTGGTCTAAATAAATATTATGTTATTATAATGAGTAGATAAATATGTGATTTATTATTATTGTCAATTGTCATTAAAATTGCAATTAGTATAATATATTAGATGGATACCCACCGATATATCCCAAAAAGCCCAGTCCAGTTTAGTTATTAACAGTCGCTCAAACTTGTCGGAAAGAGAGAAATATTCCGATTTATAATTACGAATTATTATATAATATTTAAAATGCTTTAATCAAAAACACAAAAGTTAATCATTTGTCAATGAAGTTCAATATCTAGTTTATTGTTTGAATATGCATAATATTTTATTGGTCATACTGTGATAGAACATGTATACAATGTAAATCGTAATTACTGAACTACTTAATTGGAATTTGAAATACGTTAAAAATATGCATAATTCGGATTTATTAAATCAAATTGGACTGATAAAGTAGAAGATCATTCAGAGAAGACAACAAAGGTAACGTTTACGGTAGTAATGATAGATATGTTAATAAAATATAGGATTTATATGTCATTTGTAAAATAATTAGATATGGAAAATTAAAAATTAAAATTATAATAAACTTTAATCAATAATAATAATTTTTTTATTTTCTTTGAATATATCTGCGTGTAAATGAAATCTTTTCAATATTATATCATGATAGTAATTGTTTCATTTCTTGGATTCTGACCATCGATAAGTTTAAAAGTTTAAATATTTATAATGCGCGAGTAATACGTGAACCGGACTCAATCATACAGGTATATTTGTAGTCGGGTAGGGCACAAATTGTAAATAATTCACCGTATAAATTACCATTACTTCGTATATATTTATTTAATGTTATGTGGATATAGTTGTGCACGTTTGGTTTTGGCAATCGATTCTTTTGCACATGTATACAATGTGATAAAAATTTCATGTTACTATATTGACGATGATTATAAAATATACAATACAACATATACGTAGGTACAAATAGCGTTTTTTTTATTACTCTGTATATCACATTGATATTGTATACGTATAACAATGTACAGTCAGACTTTAACGAATATTTTTTTACGGTCGAGGAGTATATTAATATCATTATCTATATAGAGTTCAATGTTTCATGAGAGAATTCCGATTTTGTGATTTACCATCGTCCAGCATATTATAATATGTAATCGCTAAGAGTCTATACGTGCACAAGACGACGTCGGTGTGCTAGTGAGCTAGGAAAACCTGAAAAACATTTTACTTTTTACTTGTTAGAAAATTTTATTAATTACAATTAAAACATAACGAAAAAAATCAAAAGTGAAAACAAAACTAATATAAAAAAAAAATAGATGTATATCAGTAAATCGATAATTAAACTATTTTATAGTACAAAACTAGTATTATCACTAGACAGTAAGTTATTTATAAAATTTGTATATTATTAACTATACAAACGTGTTTCTAAATAGGAATATAATAAGTTAGTTAATTATTTAGTATCAATTATAGTTAATGTGTATCTATTTTCTTGATTAAATTAATATTTTTTTTTGATTTTTTCCGCAGTAGATGAATACGTATATCTCGTATGTATATAGTCTATATGTACGTAATATTAGGGTACGATTTGACGGGGGACATTGAAGGCATATACCCCAGTCCTCCTAGGCTCAAAATATAAACATTGGCAATATGGATTCTTGTTTTATAATTTAAATAAATATTTAAAAAAAAAAGGTTTGAAAAAAAAAATGTTTAGAAAATTTAAATAATAATCGATATAGGTATATTAATATATTATATAGTGGTGAAAAGTCGCGAGTATTTCGGATGGATACTATAATCTACAATTATTTAACTTTAATAATAACAACGAGCGTGAGTTTCAATGCATACAGTTATAATTTTATTTATATTATAATATGCATATTGAATGTACTATAATTATATACAGAATGTTAATATTTTAATAGGTATCCAACAGTGTTGGACCAACACAAATAACAATGTAAATACTGAGAAGATCAAGACGTCCAATCGTTATTGGCTTTAATCTTTGAAGTAAAATATTGTTTATTGTTAGTGTCTAACAATCTATCCAAGAGTAGAGACAAGGTTATCCAAAGGATCGTACTGTTTAATTATGGACACGGACCCTTACCCTGGGTCCCCTATAGTTTAAATCAGGCCCTGGAAATTATTAACGTTATTAACATAACCTTAAATCCGATAGCTATAAAATAACATTTTTGATTTTACTCTATGTTATAAATAATTAAACAAAAAATAAAACTCTCAATGGATTTTATTTTATAACAACAGAAATTTTTCCAGAATCTTATTCTCGTCTGACGACTTCCTTGGTTAGTGGTTGGCAATGGCACACGTAAAAAGTGCATAACTCGTGGATATAAAATAATTTTAATTATATTCTATCTGTATCATATTAATCAAAATTGTATAATTTAACAGAAATGAAAGATTGTTTAGTAATAAAAATGTTTTATCCTATTTTTTTGTTTTTTATATCAAATTATAACAATATGTATTATATTATAATATTATGTACAATGTACTTAATAATAATAAAAATAATTAATATTACTTCTTATTATAAACATTTAGTTAATAATAGATAAGTATAATAATACTCAAAAATATATATATTGTTAGTGTATTTTAGAGTTAATGTTATAGTGGGTAAACTATTACCTATACGTACAAAGTATGTAAAAATATACGAGTATATTATTATATTGTTATATTATAATGTCAAGTATAAAGTAATTGCTTAATTATATAAAATAAAACACGTGTAACGAGAACAAACGTTATTGTTTGAATTAAATGACCATAATATTATTATATTTGTATGGGTATGAAATTGGTTATGAACTTCTGTTACAACACAAAGACGATCGTGATAACTTATAATACAGATTCTTCCCGAAAAAATAATATTAACGTTTTAGATTTTAAGTGATTGAGTTAGGTTAGAATAAAATATTGTTGGGAAAATTGGAACACAAAATAAAAATAATGTTTTAGGTTGTACAGTTGTATATGTAGATGATACAGCTCGTTATTATAACAAAATATTCAACACTGTTTCCTCTATAAAATAATGTAATATATATATATATATATATATATATATTGTTTTACTATGTACGTGGAATTTTGTTAGAGCAGGATATAATGTGCGATGTGGTCGGTGAATATACTAATCGTATATAAGGTAGAGTTATTTTTATAATACATATATATATATATATATAATATATTTGTACAGAAATTCGTTTTCCGAAACGATTGGTCATAGTCGATTCGGGTTGTACGCTTTTTAACGAGGATGTATTTATCCACTTTTCTTTATATAGCTCCCTCTATACAGTCTACCGCACAGACTGGCTCGCCGACCAATTGACGTATAGAGCAAAATCTCACACAAAATGGTAGATTCTAAACGATTATCACGTCTCGCGCGGCACATCACGTGCCATCTTCCATTATCATAATTTACGAATAGATTTTTTAAAATATTGCTTTTGTCTCGATAACAGTATCCGATCACTGGGAAACATCGAACGGTCGTGCGATCAAGTTTTTATTGAAAAATATTTACCCATTCTATATCGATGATAAAATAATAATATTAAAAGTCCAAGTTGTTGTTATAAAATAAAATACATCGAGAGTTTTATTTTTTGTTTAATTATTTATTATAAAAAAATGATAAAATGATACGGTGTGGTCTCTCGTATAATTACGCGAAAAATGAACAAATCGGCTGATTTTATTCTATTTCAGTTCGAATTCATAAATTTTTTTTTTTTTTGTACGTTTAACACAGCACGACCACAATGCGGTCATCTCTGGGAATTGACGATGGTGGCGACCGCGGTAGCGGTAATCCGCGAGACGATGACGCCGAAGACCATTTCGAACCATCGCTGTTTGCGGAATGTCCTCCGCCGCCATCCGCGCAATGGCCCGACGATGTGCACACGTCAATCCTGGCCGCCAACCTGTTGCTGCTCTATCTGAATCTGGCCAGGCTGTCGTCAATGTCAACAATCAATGACGCGCGTCCGCTACCGGTTACCGTCAACGACCGCGACGATTGCAACAATAATGGCGATAACAGGTGAGTGTTATTTTAGTTTTGTATTTTTTTTTTTTTTTTTTTTTTTAATCCGTCACACAATACGTATATAGAATACTATCGTCCTCGCTAGTGATAACAATGGTAATATTATCATTATCGGAGACAGACTCGTATAGTTAAACAACGACGGACGGCGAACTATTTGAATTACAATTCACAAGCAGAAACGTCTATGACGTAATACAGTGGTTCCCAACCGGTGGAAATTCTTCCCTGGGGAATAATTGAGATATTTCACTGAGGAGGTAAAATTCGTCTAAATCACTGTTTCCGTGAATTTCGTAGTTTTTCAACCAGTTTTTGGTATTTTTCTTATTTCAAGGAAAAACTATTGAGAAATTCGTAAAATAACTAAATGATGTACCGATTAGACGCAATTTGATACCGAAACCATACCCTATTTGTGGTAATCGGATCATTATTTTTACCCGAAATCGTGCTTTCAGGCATAAAAAAAAACATCTTTGTAAAACCCATACATTCCTTGCTCGCTTCGCTCAGAATCTAAAATTAAAAACAATAAGTTAAATTTTATTTCGACTGTTATCGTTATTGTAAATTACATAATAATATAATTTATCTCGTATAACTATGTTATAATAAATAAAATAAAAGATCATTAATTATTTTTTAATTTGATTGGGGTGAAAGGTAAGATTTTTGAAAATATACAAGGGGGTTTAGAATAACAAGGTTGAGAAACACTGATATACCTATATAATTTTAATTATAAAACAACATTTCATAAATTCCTAATATTATTACACTATTTTCAAATAAAATATATGAATATAATAATATTGTGCGGTACCATATAAATCATAACTCTACCTATATAATATAATATATTATGTTAATTAATTAAAAATAGCTAATCATTGTTGACTTTATTTTATTTTCCACATAAATAATCTATCATACATAACATATTTACATATTAGTCATTTACTCATACTGCAGTCGTAAATCAATTCTTGAGTATACCTAAATATTACGTAAAAACGATTAACTATTATTATGTAGGATTTGTCTATTTTTAACATTGGTGTTACAGTTAATAATATCAAATTGTCGTTAGTAATAATTATATATTCTAATATATTATCGTTCAGTTTTTTCGTTAAAAACAACTACTAATTTTATTTATTTAAATTGTTGAATTTAAACGAATATACATACATGTAATATTCTAATATTAATTTAACTTTATTCGGTTACATTTTGACTAGGATGAACATTCAGATCGTCGTAACAATCAGAACCCCTCGAATGTTAACTTTACTATAAGTTATATCTTATATGTCACGTCACGTCCTCCAAATGGTATACAATTCGATTATAGGAATATGCCCGTATTATTATAACATAATATCGCCTGATAATAATTATTATTATTATAATACAGGTACCTGCAACAATGTATTTATTACACAATTGTTTTGTGGTGCATTTCACATGCTTTGCATAATAAAAACTAATAATTCGTTAAATTAAATTTTTAAAGAATTACTTTTTCCTCAATAGTATCAAATATTTAATATAGCATTCCAAGTGAATAAATATATGAATATACGGAGATGTATGACGATATTATTACAATCAGGTAACCTTTTTGTGGGCATTTCATTTTAGTTTACAATATTATATTAATCAGTCTAGCCCAGTCTAGGTCACCTAAATCGAATTCAATGGCATTTATATTATATATATAGTATTATTTTATGTGGTTCGTGATTTAGTGTGTTATCAATTACTTCGTCAGGACGCATGACCAATATGTCTGAACATGACACGGCCATCAATATAATAGTAATGCTAATAATAATATAATAGCTGTGTGGTCCAATGGTGGATGAATTGCCTACTAAAAAAAATCTATTTAAAATTAAAATAATAATGTACCTATTGCAAGTATCTGAATTTCTCTGCTATTTATTTTTTCTACTTCAAGTATAGTATTCATATTTATCAGTTTTTCAAAATCAGTCGCCGCTCAATTTGCATCAAATAATCATGGATTAAAATTAAGAGCAGTACAACCACACTTCGCAGTGTAATACGAAATGTCAAGTTTGTAGTAACTAATATTATAATATTTGTATTAAATTGTATGGTTTATTTATATAAATTTGAAATTATCACTGTGAAAAAATCTAAAATAAATAATCATACAAATTTTAAAAGTTAAATATTATATATTTCATTCGTGTTATTAACATAATGCCATAATATAACACAGAAGACACACCAACGATAATGTACGGTTTAATATTATAATATTAAATGTGCAATACGAACAAATATAAATATTAAAATATTTTATATATTATATTTTAGCCTCTGCGCTTAATATTATAATAATTTCATTACCATGCGGCATATTTTATATACGTAATTAGTTCTAATTACCTACATATTATACACTGAAAATAAAATCACACTTTCTATTTAAATATTCAAATAAAATAATGTTTTTATCATATTATAATTTTCTAAATCAATTAAATACATTATATTACAATATAAACGTTATACTTCCAAACACAATTTCCATTGTCCCATATTCATGTATAATACACAATATAATATAATGTAAAATTCTATAACATCATATATTTTTTACGCCTCCTCACATAATGAATTTAAAAAAAAAAAAATACGTAGTAAAGAATTTTAAATAGTTTTGCATATAATATGTTATAAAAACAATATAACATTTATTAAAATTTACCATATAATTTAAAACCATTACCGGTTTCGACAATTACACCACAATGCGTAAGTGTAGAAGTGACATGATGATTCATTTATGATTATATATAATTTTTTTATTAAAAAAAGTATCTCTATCCTCTGTGACATACTTAATCCGACATAATTACTGCCAATTCGTTTAAGAGTTTTTTTTAATATAATTTCATTTGGGTTTTTATTTTCTACTATAACGCTATACCGGATACTCGGTACTCGGTTGATATGTATACCTACCGGATGTAATAGTCATTTTTTTTTTTTATGTTACCTACGTACACCTGTGCCTGGAGTAATATTTTATAGGTTTCATCATATATTTATTATTTTACAATGTATAACATTAGGCAAAAATTATTTATTTAATACGCATTAGCTGGACTCCATATGACCATAAATCCGAAAATACGTAATATTATAATATATAAACTAATTTGATCGTATACCTATCTACATGTAGAATGTATACATTTTGTGTTAAAAAATATGACAAAATATTCATACCTTAATGTTGATCAAGAAACCAGGATAATTAAAATATTATACAATTTGCCATTTGGTTAATCTCGAACAGGATGATACATTCATGCGGGATAAAATCATGTTATTATAATATACGTTTAATGCATTTAGTATCCAACACAAAGGGACCGGGTATTATTTATTTTAATAACGCATATTACCTAGTGATAATTTGTATTTTAATTAGACCGAGACCGTGGTTAGAATACATTAATACGATTAACATATTGTACATTAATGCGAATGAATGCTAAGATTTTTACGAGTGAAACTATAGCGAGTTTTAATCAGATTTGATTATTTTACTTTAATAATAGTTTTAAAACTAACTACATAAATATTTTTTAAATAATTTATATACATGTATCGTATATGTAAAAATAAAGAAATCAAGTTTATATTTTTAAATCGTCGTTCCCTATATATGCATATAATTATGAATTATTTATGTTTTGTTTTTCTTATCTGGAAACTATATTATAATACTACAATATTATTATATTTATAAATCAATGGTAAATATTTTCATATTAATTATTATATTTAATATAGCGTATTATTTTCTTATAAATTATTTTAAAATAATATGATAGGCATGTGAATATGTGATTATGGTTATATTTTTTAAAACTATATTTGAGAATGATAAATATTGTAATAGCTCAATATATATAATAATATTTAATATTTAATAAATTATTTAAACACTATGAATTTCAAAAATTAGTTTTCAAAGAAAAGTATACTTTTACTGAATAATACATACAGTTTCTATTATGTACCCATACACTTTGAATTATCTATTAGGTATACGTTTTCATTTTTTGTATGCTACAGCATTTCATATACCACTATATACCAGTAAGAGTTGATTAATTTCGTTAAATATATTTTGATGAGGAATTATTATTTGATTAAATTTATTGAAATTATTATTGTTTATACAAGGAAACACCGGAAATATCAGAATTGTAAAAATTCAATTTTCACATTAAAAATTGATATTGTTACTTATATACAGTGGCGTAACTGGGTAAAAAAATAGGGGAGGGGCAAAATAATGTACTCACCAAAATTGTAAACGGAGGGGGGTGTAAAATACATTTTCTTTTTACATATACCTAATTTTTTGTTTTTACACTACTACACTAGGCACAAGCCTTAAACTCATGGAAATTACTTTTATTTTATTTTAGTTGATAATAATAAGTGTTAATAATTATACTAATAAGTTCTAATACATAATGAAATAAATAATAATATCACAGAAATACTGAGTATAACAACTAGTTATAACATATATTAGTTGTTTGTTATTATTTATTACATATTTTGGATTCATTAACGTTGAATGTAGATAATGTGAAAAATTCGCGAATTATCTTATTCCGTATGTTAACATGTTAGTAGTGTTAGTATTGTTGCGTTTTAAAATTACATTCTGCATAATATTATTCTTTCAATTACTTTTTAAAGTTTAGAAAATTTAAAATGTTGACTTTTCTGTGGGAGGGAGGGCAAAATGATACTTTTGTCCCTTCCAGATAAAATTAAGTGGGGCAAGTGCCCCTGCTTCTATGTATACGTACAGAATTAAAAAAATATATATTTATATAATATTACAATATTATAATTATCATAATTTCTTTCTTATAAATTACAATAAACGCATGACCTAAACTGTACACCATATTAATCCGATATATTATTATAATTAATAATGATTTATATTTATCACAACAATTTGATGAATATAATAACGTAAACAATTATTTATTTGTTATCAGCATCGTAGTAAGTGCATCCGTGATTGCGCCGACGTCTGTTAATACCGTGGCGGCGGCGGCAGCGCCAGCGGGACGGCGCTTGAGCGAAGAACGGTTGCCCGGGGAACCGGGGTCGTCAACAGACGGCGAGCTATCGTGGCCGGCGAACGCGACAACGGAACGGGGAGACGTCAGTCGCCAAACATTTCCGACGCCACAACCTCTGGAGCAACCGCAACGGGCCACCACCACCACCAGCGGCACCGGCACTACTGCAGCCGACGACGGGATGATAACGGTGGCCGCGCGCGGTTCCAGGACGCCGAGACCGGCCAAACCACGACAGACCACTCCACAGCCTTCCGTTTTGTTTCCGGCGGACGTCGATGACCGGCTGAGGTTGTCGTCGTCGTCGTCCGCCGCCGAAGTGGCGATTGTTTCCAGGCCCAGACAGTATGGTCGCAGGAGGAGCGTACAAGACGCCGTTGCTTCTGCGGTGGCGCAACGGCAACAGCTCCAACAGCAATTACAGGTGGCATCGTCGTTGGCCGCAATCGATGAACCGGACACGACGTCCGACGCGGTTACGCGGCTGCAACAGGAACAGCGGGAACCATCGTCCCGTCTGGTCACGCAGCTCAGGTAAGTGTTCCGCGATCGCGGTTTTAATCAAAATTATGTTTAGCCAACGTTACGTGGTAATAGTACGTTACGATATAGATTTTAATATACCTAGGTATAGATTTTGGTTTAGAAATCTCAATCGGTATTGTTCCGTCGAGTTATCGCCTAGAAAATCTGGGTGGGTCGGTAAAAAATTTCATAAGAAAAGTATAAAAAATTATTGAAATTTTAATGTTATACGCTAATTGTATTTTAAAATAAAATTTAGTAGAGAAATTAAAAACAATTTAGGTATGTTTAAAAGGTAAAATATTAAAAACTCAATGGTCCAAATTTATCTAGTCCTGCATTGGTTAGGTGGACAATAATTAAGGTAGTATTTCTCAATAGTGAGCAATCGATAAATTCGGAAAAACTAAAAATATCTTCTTTTTTCTCCTGATTTTTGTGTCATTCCTACAGTCCTACATTGGATCCATGTCAGTCCAGATGAGAATCACTGAATTAAGAGAAACCATAGATAAGTTATACATAAATTGCAGACACGATATTATATAAATTAAGTAGAGTATAAAAAGTAATACGATGTCATCGATACAACACCTTCGATTTCAATATTGTATGTTGTTTAAATATTAAACACTGATAAGACGATTCACTATTCAGAAACGATGTATGAATAAAGCTGAACAGCTCAAAACAGTTGAGATCTTTTACCGTTTTAAGCTTGGATATATCTTAATCCGTGGTTTAAAATATAAATCTCTTATCCTTTTTTTACCGTTTATACATATTTTATATCAAAACATTTTCTGAATCTGGGTTAACTTAAAGGCAGTACTTGAATTGAGGGGTCGTAGGGGAACATCATTTTTTTAAAAAATGTTTAGGGTACCCCTTCTATTTTTTCTTGGTTAGATTAAATTCAACCATTCCAAGACTTTTTTTTAAATCTCATAGTCCTTTTTTTTATTATTACAATATTCAAGAATGACTTACAAATTATATTTACTACATTCTGTATATTCATATATTGTTTTATCAGGCTGTTGTTGATTTATTTTCCTTAAATTACAACGCCTTATCGATTACTATAATGTCTTGAAAGTAAAATATTTTATTAAAAATATTTACATTACGCGAGTCATGAACGTTTTAACGATTAACTATTATAATAGACCAAGGCCAGTATAACATTTTGGTGATGGTTTTTGATAATAAATATTTATTTTGACTAAAAAAAATAAAACATATAAAAGGTAAACAAAAACTTTTTTTTATATTTGCTGGGTTGAATCCCCAACCCCTGGATACAACCTTGTAATAGACTATTTATCTACCTACTAAATGTTACCCAATGAACTAGTTATCGACTTCCTTTGAAAATTTCAATATAATTTTCTTAACATTTCTAATTTTTAGTAATTTCTATAATGCAGCGTTAAATTATAGTCTGTGAACTAACATTTTCAATTATACGTTTTAAATTAGGGCATTTTTAGGTCATTAAAATCGTAGTTCTATTTATTATTATAACACGAAACTGTGGTATGACCGAGAAGTGATCGAAATTGAAACCACAATAAAATTATTATTTGTCTAATAATTACCCATAAATTGAATTTCTATTTTAATAGTTTATTATTGTTTTATATTATCCATTTTATTATTATATTCTAGGATATAATTCTAGGATATTCTAGATTATAATCATAGGAGATATCATGTATTGATATATATGTTATACTATTTTTGTATCCTAAGTACATTGCACGTGAGAAAGACTTGCGAGACTATTACAATATTATATTATAATAATATATTTTATGGTGTATGATTTGATCAATCATTACTTTTCATATATGTATTTTTAACAACGATTTTGGTTTAGTTATAAAAAGAACTAAAATTAGAATACATTTTTTAGAGGAACGAGAATCTGGAATTAGGTCTTATTTTAGGAAATGAACGGGAAATGGAATAAGATTTTATTAAAAAGGAACTTTTCCAACACTGATTTTTAAATTCTACAAAAGTACGCCGTTTAATTATTATTTATAATGAATTATAGGGATTCAAGCTTTTATATAAACTCAAACTCATAATTTATTAGTATTTTTGTATAATGTAACACTAGTTATGGAAGTTTTGTACAAGTTAATATTGATATGATAATAAGTAATATCATAATTACACTATAAGTAATAAAATCTTGTAGCTATATGTTTTTGTTTCCAAATAAATACACTAAAAAAAACTTTAGCCTAATATCTATAGAGCATATATTTTTATAAAGTTTTATTTTATTTTTTTAATACATACTGACATATCGTTCGAATATAAGTACAAAACTCACGAAATGTTTCACGAAAAATTATAATAAAGTTGATTAAATATGATATAATACGTATGTTTCGTATTTGGGTCACGTTTACGTTTTTATTATATTCAAACTGAAGTAATTTAATAATATAATAATATATGGTACTTTTTTACTTGAGCTTCAACATTATAATATATTTGTTATATGTTATAATGATATTATTTTAAAGTTGATATTTATATTGTGCATATAAACTGTAAAAAAAACATCTTATTTCATATAACACATGGGCATGATACAATTTGATTTTCAACTTTTGCAATATAATTAAAAATACAACAACTGACTTTAAATGGAAATACATAATGTTAACCAAAGTTAAAGGGACACCATTGATAATTTTCGAGTGTGCTAATGTACAAACAAAATAATTTAAAACCAGAAAACTAATTAAATTTTTAGGTAGAAGCACGTACATACGCTATCATAATTCATAATATGAAAACAAGAATTATTATTTTACTAAAAAAAATATTATTTTATTGTTATTTATAATTTTTGTAATTGCATATACGTATTAAAATGTGAAAATAGGAAAAAATTAAAAAAATGGAAATAGACATTTTAGATATCTATATTTAGCAGAAAGCGATTCACAATTATCTCACTTCTGTTATACGTACTGTGTTATAATAAATAATTAGATGAGAATGTTAAAAGTTTATTATAATTATTTACCGAATTATAACACTCAACACAATTACCATTAAAACTATTTATTTTATTAACTCTATACAATGTGTGCAACAAAAATTTTTCATAATATGAATTATGCATTTATTTGTTACTTAATTGCAGATATCTTATAAAATAATTATGTTTATAATAGCTTTGTATCTTAATATCATAATCACTTTTACAATCACATACACACGTATTATACATAGTTTAAAAAAAACATATATTTAATGTATTAATTCGTTTTAATGACTATAGGTATTTATTCTACATGAATAATATAATAATAATAGAAAAGTAAAGCTTATAATATTATATTATATAGGTATAATTATATTCGAATAAACTCGTTTTGAAACTTTCTTAATTAAAAATCGCTTTAAACCTGTATAAAATTAATGCAGTCATTAAAAGTTTAGTTGGATTAATATTATTACATTATACTTCAATGCACGTATATTATTTAATAACGTGAAAATATCAAAATGAAACATGATAGTTTTATATTTATTGGTAAAATTACATTATTTTGTACTATTTATATTAGTTTTAGTTTCATTGAGAAGGTTAAAATATAATATTTTTCTAAGCCACTAAACCAAATTCAAAGTCGAGCAACTGCGTATTGTTCACCAAGGTTTTGTTGTGATTTTTAACCGCAAATTATATCAGTGGGCATATTATGTTTATAAATACTCACGTAAATAAAATATTACACGTTGAACATTACTGATTATAATATAGATTTTAAAATTGTATTGCCATTATGCAATTATCTTATAGCAATTTATTATTGTTTTCGACTGATGAATAATTATTATTATGATACTGAATAATGCAAAAAATACAGCAAACAAATAGTTTTTCGATATATTTAATACAGAATACTTATAACCTGAATGGCTGTACTTATTGGTGAATATAATTAACATCATGCAAACGTGACAGGTGTAAAATCGCACTAAATGGATAAGATGACAGGTGAATTTTTATTTCAAATTCGCTGTAAAGTTTCTGTTTCGCGTTTTCTATTTTTTTATCTTTCACCTGTTTGTAAATTATGGTAAACACGCTGTTTGTCGCTAATCGCATAGTATTCGACTACATTATTTATTTATTATAATATTATGCGTTTTATAACATTTTCAATGCCCTTTCATTAATACGCGTTTAATAATTTAAATAATATATTTCTGTAAATAACACGCTATAGATTTACTACACAATTAATAATCTTGAATAATAAATTGGTAACTACTACATATTATAGAATTAAATAACTATTAGAATGAACTATTTTTTTATCGTTAAGGTCAAAAATCTTTATCAACATATAATTATAATATCATTTTCACGTTTACAATGAACATTCATATATATTATGCTTATTATGAAAAGATTTAAAATTAAAAATCTATAGAATATAATATTAATTAATTAAACCTAATGAGTAATATTGAATTAAATTGTTTAAATGTTCAAATATTCATTTACCTGTACAATTGACATATTATTAATAAGGATATTAATATTATAAAAAAAGGATATTAAACTATTAACATTGTTTATTATTTTGTTCTTGTTATTATTACACTATTATTTTTGTGATTTAGTGAATACTACTAAATATTATTGCATAGTATACTACACAATATATAAAACTATGCATACAAATTACGATGAATATACATTTATACTGATTATCACGAATAGAAATCACACAATAACGTTAAATATATATACGTATATTGATATATTATTATTGTTTGTGTTATATTTTTATGAAAAGTAGTAAGTATAATGCAGAGGACAGACAAACGACGATGTAAAAATTAATCGAAATCACAACAGTTAAACACGTTCGCGAAACCGTGTTTTTCATTGAAATACCCTATACATTACGTGCATGATGCTATTCTTCAATGGTATTATATTACTTACATTTTTATTAAAAATATTTCTTTTTACTTATAAATTTTATTAAAAGGTACGCTATGATTGTAAACTGAATGCCATAAGAACTATATTGTTACGATTGTTCTAGTACTGTAGAATGAATAATGTGAAATATATCGTTTATTATAGTATAATACATCTATAATTTAGTTATATCAAAGAAACGGTATTTTGGTGGTTGATATATGTGAACTGAAAACAAATTGATATATGTCCGTATAAGAGTTGTGAGAACTATATTATTAAATGAAAATTATGGTAACTTACGACCGTATACGGTTTTTTGAAACAAAAGTTAGCATTGTCGTCACGAAAGACATAAACTAATTAACTATAATAATATGTAAGTACTAAGTAAAATAATATTTTGTTGCAGTAACTGATATATACTAAGAGAAAAAGTCTGTAAACAAACGCAATCACTTATCAGGCTATCATAAATATTTATGATATTTCACAGAATATCACAATTAAAATATTTTTCTATCACTCACTACAAGCTTAAAGAAATAAATCCAATAGTTATATATTGTCTTAGAATACACTAAAATAAAATAAATTATTGAATATTCTTAATTTTAAAATAATTTATACTACCTTGATACTATAATTATATCCTAATATTATAAAAGTTTGTTAACAGGTCTTTCCTTTGTAGATATCGGTGTGTTTAAAATACTTTAGTATGATAAAGAGAAAAGTGGTTATCTAGTTTTAGTATGTTATATCAGTGGTTGCAATAAAGATGAGCTTTGATGCATTATTTATTTCAGGCGGTTTACCTGAGGAGGTATTAGTAATTACTGTAAATACATTTAAAACATTTTTTTACCATTCCGGGATAATAATAATCGTTATAATATTAAAAATTAAAAAGGTAATAACTACATATCATGTTTATTTTTATATATTTAGTACATTTTTGGATCACTCGAAAATTTATATTACCTCTCCCGAATACAATGTCTGAAGTAAACTTTGATGAGATAGTATTGTGCTCTGTGGTGGAGGTTGGGCACCTCGTCTAAAACAGTTGTTGAATGGAAAATAATATCAGAATACAAAAGTGTTATAAATTTATAATATTATATTATATAAATTATAATGAGGGTTATATACGTTAATTCGATATATATATATATTATATACTACATTTTTCAATGTTATATGATTATACAATATATAATTACTAATTAGTTATCTAGTTAAAATTAAAATAATATATGTAACAAAAAAAGTGGGAATGTCGATTTTAGGCCTTCCTCTTTCGACCCTTCGGTCCTCGGAGAAATTAGTGGTTTATTATAATTAAGATTTGAATGCAATAATATTGCATTAGAAAATACGATTCTGAACAAAACTCAATATATTACAATACACTATACTAATAATTCATTCCAAAATTTTACCTCATTTGTATACTATCTATGTTAATACTCAAACAAATTTTCAAGTCCCTACGATTAAAACTCAATTAGTTATCACGAAATCTAAAAATTTTAAATAACAGAAATTGTAATACGAATTTTCCGTCATTTTTTGGTAATTTTTCTTCTCTCAAGGAAAAACTTTTGAGAAATTTCAAAAATGAGCTAAATAAAGTACGAACTAAACGTAATTTGCTATCGAAAACATACCCAATTTGTGGTAATCAGACTATTATTTCTATCCGAAAAAATGTTTTCAAACATCAAAAAAAAATTAAAAAAATACATATATATATATATATAATATTCAATTCTACTAAAAATATTCAAATTTTAGAATCTTATAAAAAAAATTTTTAGTCACGATTATCAAAATATTTTGTTAAAAGATTAAGTTGTAAATGATTAAACTTCAATAAAATTTTCAAACCGATAAACGGAAAATTGAAGGAAATATTAAACATTTTTGGAAAAAAGTTCAAAGTTCTACACTTGGCCAAATAATCAACCGACCTGTTCCAAAATTGTACCATACTTGTATATTACCTATGTTAATAAATAAAAAAATTTTCAAGATCCCTACGATCAAAACTCAATTAGTTATAACAGAAACCGTAATTTTGCTGATTTTCCGCCATTTTTTGGTAGTTTTTCTCCTCTCACGGAAAAACTTTTGAGAAATTTGAAAAATGAGCTAAATAAAGTACCAACTAGACATGATTTGCTACCGAAAGCATACCCTACTTGTGGTAATCGGACCATTTTTCTACCCGAAAAAGTGTTTTTATACATAAAAAAAAAAAACATCTTTGTAAAACCAATACATTCTTCGCTTTGCTCAGAATCTAAAAGCCCCCGGACCAAAGTCTCCATGCTAACTGTTTGAAATTATTATAATATGTTAATTATGTTATTGTGTCGAGTACTTAACTCACTTGGTCACTTGTATTATATATACGTAGAATTTATTGAAAACGTATGATTAAGAATTTAAGATTAATAATGGTTAAACCTAGATTTTTCTATACCCGAAATTTAAACATTTACGAAATGATCTTAGTAAATTATAGATTAAGATACACAGAGTCATACGATAAAACTAACAAATTTTGTTGTAGATCGGGCTTTTAAAAACTATGTAAATCTTACTATATATAACAAGAAATATCAGTAAAAGCCCGAAATAAATAATTATTATTGCATTATATTAATATAAATATTAATATTTATTGATTGCCAAGATCAATTCATTTAGCGGTAATCTTGGTCTAATTGATATTATTTTGTCTTTAACATAACATTTAAATAAAGATTAAATATTAACAATTTAACGAGACTTTAAATAATAATTTATGTTATTATTAAACTAATACCTACTTTATTTTCTAAATTTAAAATTGATTACACTAACAATTATACTAGAGTTTTTAAATCATTTTGTTTGAATTCGAAAGGTATTAATTATTAGTTTATTTTAGGTATATTGGGTAATGAAAATCGGTTTATTGTTGTTATAATATAATAAATATAATATACATAATATTCAATCTTTCTTGTGTATTAATTCGAAATTCTTATAACTATAAATCTATAATTTTGTATCATTTTATTTATAAATCATACCTAAACGATTATTCATAATGGTAATTATTATTAATTTTAAATTTATTTTCAAATCTTACAAAGTTAGAATTAGTTTTTGGTATATTTATAATTCAATACAATTCTGTCGGCTAAAATAATATATTATATTGTTTTAATCGGCACTTAAGCAGTAATCCAACAATCGTAAGTAAATATTAATTATCCTACTCATAGAATTAGATAAATTATATAAAATATATAAAACCAGAAACTTAAATATATAATATAATTATTCTTCTTTCTATACTGTGTATCACGAGAAAATAATATGTTGCGATTCTATATTTCTATTGAAAAAATTATTAAATCGTATTTAATTTTAATAGTTAATGTTAAACTTATTTAATACCATCCTAAAAAATAATATAATGAGAGACACTATAATTTTAATACTTATTTAAAAATACTGCTGATTTTATAATAAATATGTATTTCATTTCTTTTTTTATTATAGTTTAACTTTAAGTACCCATCTTAAAGTTATTTTTGGGTTTATATTATTAATACACACATTAGAGTAAAAATATAATTTAAAACTTGTCCTGTGCGTTGGTGTAACAAATAAAGTAAGTACCAAATGTTATTTATACCATTATAATGAGAAATTTAGAACACTCAAAATTCATATCATACTGCTAGGTATATTATGTCGTACTTGATAACAAAATTAGGTCAATTATAATTTTAAATATTTTAGTTACTATTATTTTGTTATTAGCTTGTAAAGATTTCGAAACTCCCGTAAATGCCATAGTTGAGTAATTTATTAATACTTACATAGGGTTAAGTATTTATGCGTGCTCTCAACATAACGATCTATCGTTATCGTGTAATTCCATAGTTCTTTCTTTAAAATGATCTAATATAAAACAAAGATATAATAATGAATAATGACGCTTATGAAATAAGTGTAGATTTTAGAAGACCAATAATTCGATGCAAAATATAATATAATACAGCACAAGCACAAGCATTAGTTACATAATTATTATAACATAAAAGCGGTTGACCCAATATTTCATCTTCACAATTGGCTATAAAAATTGTTTAATCAAGTAATAGTACTTGCTCACATTATACTGGATAATTATAAAGATTAAAATTAGAATAAAATGTTTAGTACAGTTTGTTTAAAACTAATTCCAATCTCGAAAACTCGGAAACAGTGGCGCCGAAAGCCATGTGTAAGTCGGGCGAATGCCCTACCAAATTTTTAGGTGGTGGTGGTATACTACTAAAAATATAATACATTAATTATAAAGATCAAACTATAATAATATGATAATTAATTAATATAATTATTAATAATAATAGTATTGGTATAATTGTATACGAGTATACTTTAAACAGATAATAGGAAACAAGTTGTACACTGTACCTATTCAGTATTCACTAAAATAATAATTAAAATATTTTGGGTGGGTGGGTGGTTATTTAATTTATTATTATTTTGCCCTAGTATTTTAAAAGTATTTCGGCGCCACTGCTCGGAAACCACCAAAGGTGTTTCAAACAAAATGATTACTTAGAGGATTCTCGTTTATTAGAAAGATTTAAAAAAATTCTGTAAAAAAAATAATTTCCTGTTTTAAATTTCGTTTGATCTATTGTTAAAAAATTATCGATTTCTTTGTTATCGAATTAAAAATTTCGAGGAACAGAAATCATTTTTGAAGCAAACAAGTGTGAGCCTAGTAGTGTTAAATTATCGATTTTTCAAAAATAATTACGTTTAGATTCTCGTGTGACGTTAACGCTGTATTACGTTAACATAAAATATTAAAATGTATAACAATCGGGTAAATTTCGAAATCCTAAACTTTGTACGATGTTTAGCGTGAAAATATTACATTTTAATCGACCGAATATAAACGTGAAACACGCTGTGGAAAAAGTGGACTGTGATGTCACGTCACGACATCGCCCACGGACGATGACCGTTATAATAATAATATAGGTAGGTTAGTATAGTGTTATCATAAACTGAATGATCTGTGTTAGTACTCGGGATTTTGTTTTTTTTTTTTTATTTCTCATTTTTCACATAATATCTATCTTTTTGATATTACAATTCGTATGGTTGACTTTCTTATTCTTATTTAATTATATCTTCATTAAAAGTGGGGTAGGATCTTGATGATTTTTGCATATTTTTTCTCTGTATGTTTTGTGCAATTTTAAAACAGTTTAAAATTTGTTTCGTCATCCATAAAGATTTAGAAAATATAATTTTTATATTGCATTTCAGATTTCTATTACATTTGACATTCCATTTTTCATTTCAATATAATTTTAAATCATTATTGTACATTTTAGATTTTCATAAAATATTATAATTGAAATATATGTGCTAGCTAAGTTAGTCTATTTATGTGTGTGATACATTGTATGTGTGTGTCTTATACTAGCTGTTCGTACAGTTTATCTGCTTATTAAAAGTGCTTAGAAAATATTTTAATTGTATTCTTTTTTTGGTTTTTATACCAAAATTTAAATTGTTTTAAAAACGATTTAATTGCACAAATAAAACTAAAATTATTTTAAGTTAAATAGGTAATTTGTTTTTCAGTAAAACATAATTGATATATAATATTAATATTATACTATGATCAATTTATTTAATATATTTAATTATCAAATAAATATTATATTGAAATAAACAAATTTTAATATTTTTTAATTTTATAAATTCATCCTTTCTCTAATTATGATTCAATAAATATTTTTTTATTTTCTTCCTTTAAACAGCGATTGAATACAAATTGTCTATAGTAATAATAATAATACTATTAAATATACGTATATTGTGTAAAGTGTTGATTATCGACGCATCTAGAATTTCATCATTATTATATTTGTTTGTCGACAAAAGCGTATATGTACCTTACTTGGAATGTCAACTAATTATTTAAACTCATTAAATTAAGTTATTCTAGAAATGTTAAAAGATAATTTTTATTCAAATTAACTTAAAAAGAATAAAAGTTAAATAAAAACAAAAGTACGTAACATAATTTACAATGTTAAATATACATATTGTATTATTTTTTTAAAAACCAATGAATTATATAATTTAATTTAATAAATATAAATATCTTTGTTTTCCTTCAATTTTTAATATATATTTTGAGTACCATAATTACTTCAATATACTTATTTAAAAAAGAATCATAATATAAAACTGTTGTTGTAAGATAAATTTAATATAAAAACATTTTATTTTCTATAAAAGTAAACCTATTATATAACTTTACTTAAAAAATAATAATTTACTAAAAAATAACTCGTTATATGACTTAATAAAAATTAACTTAACATTAACTTTTTAAGTTGTTAGTGCCCAACCTTGATTATTATTATACGCATCAATTTAATAATAACCAACCATTTACTTTACACCATATAATAATTGTAATAATATTGAAGTATCAATTATCTTTAACATCGTTGAGAAAATCATGTTTGACGTGCACTTGTATACACGTATAGATGTTTAATAAAAATTTTTAAGCAAATATCACGATAAGCTTTCGAGTATGCATTCCAAAAGTGTGATCATATTCATGTGCTAATTCTTCATATAATAATATGTATATATTTATAACTTTTTATGATTTTATTTTAGGCATTTTTTTAATACCGTCTATTTTTATCCCACCGTGACGTAGGTTCGTCATTCAATCGTAAGTCTCCAATTAACTATTATGTTAATGTTTATTTGTGTTTGATTATTTTTTTTCTTTGTAGTGCACACAATACTTATGAAAACTTGTTATAAAAATATATTATGTGACAATAATATGTGGTTCAGGTGTTCAATACGTGCGTTCAACCGTAGTTTTTTTTTATTATTATAAAAAACTTAATAGTAAGTAAGAACGTTTAATGGTATAATACAATTTATACACACATATGGTATACACGAGACACGTATACCTTATAACGTAATAAATAATTTAAATATTAAACTCTGGTTATTATTAGTTGTTTTGTATATGTTACCTGTGTGCAATTTTGTCGAGTATTTGAGGAGAAATTGTCTTCGTATAATATTTTTTTTTATAATATAATCTATATAATAAACAAAGCATGGCATTAACGAATTAAAAAGTAAAAGTTAAGTTAATTTTAATTAAGTTTAATATTGTTTTCTGAAATACCAAGTTATTTTTCAGTTAATCATTTTTGATGATATAAATTTAAATAATACACTTTTATAATAAATAAAATATGTTTATATTTAATTTGATTTACAATAACAAAAACAATGTTGTATTTTAATCATTTAAATGTTTAAATGTTGTTTTTTAATCATTTGTTAATATATGGGTTAGTACTTAAAAAAATATGATAAAAATTAAAGTTACAACAAAATCATATTTTGTTATAAATTTATATTTAATGAGTTAAAAAATATTATATTACTTTCCAGGCTTTAAATATAAATATTTAGTATAGGTAATGTAGTTAAGTTTTTATATACAATAATATACATACATAATATTTCAATGTAATTGAAATTAGATTTTACAAATTTAAATTAATATTAAAGGTAAAAACTATTTTTTAATGTTAATTGTATCATCTTCATCGTTATATCTGATAATAATATTATGTTAACATAATTATAAGTCCTATAGCAATTATGAATTTAATTCGATGTTCTTGTAGGGTTTGTAAGTTTGTTCATATGGTTTCATTAATATAAAATTATAACACTCTTTATGATTTCAGGGTAGTTTTTTGAGAATAATAATTAAATAGAAATGTGTGAAATACATATTATTAGCTTGCATACTATTTTTATTATATGTTATTATAATTTATGAATTGATCCAACATCCAATATTCAAGAACTTGATGTGATAAACATCATGAACTTCATGATAAATTATATGTAATTTTACTAATGAAAAATGAATTAAATAACAAATATTTAATAATAACATTTCTCTTAAGATTTTTATGAAACTTAGGTTATCTTAATACAGATTACCGTAATAAAGAAAAAGAAAAAGACTAAAGAAGAGGTGGATAGATGGAATAAAAAGTATGATATGATATGATGATAGCTGTTGTGAATATACGAGGTGTAATCTATGAATGTAGACTAGGGTGGCTGATCCCATTGAGTTGGAGTTTAAGGCAAGGTAGAAAAAGAAGAATATAATGAAAAAAAATAATATAGATGGTTATAACTTATAATAAAGTATTTAAATACTTAATTTATAATTACAAAAATAATTATAATTGACCAATTTATAATCAATTAGTCTTTACATTAAACATTTAAAAATATAAAAATTCAGTACAATAAGAATACAAATTATAAATAATCAAGACATAATAATTATATTAAATTATAATTTATTTATAATAATATTGGTATTAGATAATTTATATTAGGTACTTACTGATATTATAAGTATCAATTTGTTAATGTTGGAGTGTGAGCATATAGTTAGCTGTTTATGAATTAATCATAATAAATATATATTATATATGTATTAATTTTATTATATTTACAATTCATAAGACTTGTATAAGAACTTCGAATACCAAAGAAGTGATTAATATGTTTTTCGTGTCACATGTCATATCCACATGTGTTTCGTTATCTTCAATAAACAGCAAAAGAAAAATTGTATCTATAATATGAACTAAATTCTAAGCTATTTGTGTTTCACTAGGATTTATAGCTATAAATCAACATTATTTTATGCTATATAATATAATACATTAATATGCGTATATTTATATAAAGTATTGATAAAATTATCATACCTACTTTACATGGAATTATAATGTAAAAAATTGAACTTAAAAAAAAAAGTAATAATTATAATTTAACTAATCTAACCGTTATATAGATGCACACAAAATTCATAATAATATAATAATAACGTACTTAAATTATATTAACTATTCGAGCTAATGATATTTTATTATTGTTTAATTATTATTAAAGTTCTAGTGTCTAGTGGATTATTATACTATAAATAAACACAATTATAATTATAGTACAATACCCAATTAATGGTATTAAAAATTATAAAAATAACTATTTTTAAAAAAAAAAAAAAGTGTACAAATGTAGAGTACTAGAGTATACTTTTCCTATCTTAATCGTTTGTAATACATAAAATAATGATGCTTACTAATTACAATACACATTTATTGTTTGATTTATTTTTAGATTAATATTTTGGAAACAAATACGCATAATATTATTGTGTAATGTGTAACTCAAATAGGCCGAGTGTAAAAGATAAACTGCCATCTGTCTTCTGTCGTAGTACGAAACATTTATTACATTTTTTATCTTTATAAGTTTATAACATTTTCGTCATCAAAATTATTATCGTCGGATAATATGAAATATATACATTTATTTCAATGAATAATAAAATATGTAACACATCAATATTAGCGGTTTGACGTATACGATTGAACCGTATAATATAATTTATAAAAAATAATACATAATATTATTCTACAAAGTTATTTTTAATTATTTATATATAAATCTATTATAGAACCCAATAACTAATTATCGAGACATTTATAATTTAAGATTAATAATATTGTTTTGTACGAATTGTAATGTAACGGTTAAAATTCAATTGATTAAAAATTAAATTATAGAGTCATATTCATGAAATACTATACGATATTAATTTATTTTGATATATAATATGAGTAATTTGCCTAAATATTACATTATAGTATTAATGCGTAAACGAAGATCAGTTAATAACGTGATATTAATATATAATGACGTATGATATTATACTTACCTGTAATATAAGTAATAATATTATAGATACTCGTAAATATGCAAAATACAAAATTTAAGTATTTTTTGTTAAATCGGGAAGTAGAGTTGGGAAAATTATTAATTTGAATTAACTTATGAAGTCATAATATTAATAGAATATAAATTGAATTAAGTAAAAAGTGAATAACAAAATATTTACGTAACTTAATTATAAGAGATTAAATGTATCATTTTTCATTCATAAATAGTTAGGTATAGGTAGTATAAATTGTAATTAAATATTAATTCGAATGGTTCAAATTTCATTTGAGAATAAACCATGGGAAAGAGTTATTTGTTACCTATTGCAATATAATAGTTAAAATTGATTTAATATTCACATATATTTATTATTATTTATATGTCTTAATTTTTATAGATAATTTAATTGTTTTTTCTTATGTCTTAAAATACAAAAATATATTTATGAATTTATGATAATTTATTTTAACATAGTGTTAATCAATATAATAATTTTGTATAAAAAATAATTTTAACTTACCACGTTAACTTTTACTGGATCAAAAGTGAATATACAAAAAATGTAATTGTTGGAGTATATTTTAATATAATATTATTTATATCAACTATAACGAGCCACAGCTGTTTTAGGAAGTTTAACGCACGGTCATGTGGGGTAGAAAAACTATAATATTATTATTATATTTTATAACTAATTTATATAACACCGACCATATTGATATTGGCGCGTGACTAGTAATGAAGGCAGGAAGGGCTAATAACTCGTTATTATTTATTTTAAATTAGATATAAAACGATGAAACTATACACGACTTTAGGGTTTTTATTACGAGTCTAAATAGTATTCCCATCAGAACAAAATAATGTATAGTTAGTCAATAAATAGGTATAGTAATTTGTTATGTTTGTATACTGTTCGACGTGCGACAACGCGACGTTCATTAGTTATTTACATTGGGAGTCTACCATAATTTAAGCTTATAATTAATATATTTTTATATTTATACGTATATATTATTTATCAAAAATGAATACTGATGGTTATCGAATAATTAATTTTAAATGGATTTCATTCGATAAATATTGATAAAAAATAAACAATTATTCAAAATGATCGACCTATTCCAGAATTGTCATGTTTAATAAGTAATCATAGAGAAAAAACAAATCCTATACTTGTCGTTTTAATTATATATCTTAGTATTTTAATATACCATATGGTTGGCTGGTAGTTTTAATTTTTAAATAAACTTTTTTGTTGGCCTTGTGTTTTATTTACAAGAGAAAAAACGTTTGGAACCGTCACGGTTTTGTTAATCTAACTAATGGAAATGATATTCAAAGTATTAGCCTCCGTGGCCAAGTACAGTGTAAGCCAGCTACATTTTTACTTACGTCGCGTTGAAGTCTTATTCTATGGGTCACATTACGTCCAGTGATCTCCATCTTCACAATCTTTAAAAACAACGTTTGCACAATGATCGTCGGGTTTAAAATTTTAAGTTGTATGACAAAAAAACTTGCTAAAGTTTGTATATGAAAAACTTATATAATCCAAATAGATCGAAGTATTACATATTATAGTACTTCCAGGCATGACTGTCATAATGGGTTGTTACATAAGTTATTATTAATTAAAAATATACACAACAAATTTTTTTAAAATAATATCTTAAATTATTTTAAATAAATATGTTCACAAAAAGTACACAAAAAAATAATACGAATACAAATTTCAAACACATTTGACTACAATAATTAACTAATGATATATCTTGTTGAAAGTGAAATTCTTTTTTATATATACAATACATAATTCGACCGTATTTTGTAAAAAGGACGTAACCATAAAAAAATAGAAAAATAAGTCTTTGGCATTAAAATTTTAAATAATTGTGTATTATTATGGAAAATTTTTATTTTATCTGTAGTAAGGATAGAAAGACCCGGTCATTTTAATGATTTGTATCATTTCAATCAGATCAGTCAAATGATTATGCTAAAAGATTCGTTCGTGTTGATCTGTATTTTTAAAAGATCTATTAGACTCGATTATATCGAATGACTTATAGCTCTAATCCGAATGACGAATACACATAACCATGTATCATTCGCGCGTTAATAATATTAATAACGCTATTAGGTCATGTCAATGTATTATCATACATTACATCATATCGGTAATCGGTTATTGTATCAAATTAAATATGCCGGATGAAATTGGATGCTACTCGAATAGTGAAACTAAAAAATGAAAATATTTTACCCCCTCTCCTTCTTGAAAAATTTCTGCGGACCTCGCTTTCGGATCCGAACCCTTGCTGTAATGAATATCGACAATTCGATATTTTGGAATGTTATGTCGAGCGTAAAGTAGTCGATTAGAACTCACTATATATTTTGTTGCGGATCCCTAGCAAATAACGATGCTTATAAATAAAAACGTTTTAGGATGGGACGATGGTGTGAGGGACTGTAGGGTGGGTTCATGTGTCGTGTTCAAAACATACATTTTACCGATTTTGCAGAACTTGTTTTTTTTTTTTTTTAGAAAATTATCACATATCATATGATTACAAAACGTATAGTTCGTCTCGCAGAATAATAATAATAATAATAATAATTGAAACTCGATGACCTCTGTAGGACTTCAGCCGCAGTGTCGGTGGCCGACACAAAGCGGAATATTTACCCGGAGAGAGAAAGACAGTGATCGTGTGCGAGTGAAAGATCCGACCGCGTGCTGCAGAACCAAAGACGTCGCGTTCACCATTATTTCGCGCGTCCGCCGCCTTAACCGCAGCTGCGGTCTCGCGCGCGCGACCGACCGAGTTCAGTCGTCGTCGCCGCGTACAGCCGTCACTTGTGTGTGCAGACCGCGTTCGGTTGTAACGTTTCGTGGTGGACACGAGAGGGCAAAATAGAGTTTCGACGAAATAACTATACCGAACGTTACAGTGTATCGATAGTATAATAGATAATTGTTCGTCATTATCGATATAATTTAATATTCGTGTATTATTATTATTATTATTATTATTATTATTCATGATCATTATTGTCGTGATTTAATTGTTGTATTCGTTCGTTTTTACACAACACGCGAACGTCCGTACGTCGATCACGCGGACGATCGGTTAAATCGCACGTGACATTATATTTTTGTTGTCTTATCATTCCACAAGGTAATATTGTTACTGACGACGAGTTTTTTAAACCATTATTTTCTGCTTCTCTCTCGTGTGTCCCCGCGACGAATATTATCGCGATAATTTTCGGTCATTATCGGAGGAAATTGTATTGTATTGTAATTTTTACGTCAGTGCCGCGTATTTATGATAGTCACAATGATCGGTTTCCGCGTGGGCGTCTTCGTCGTACGAGTGTTGTCTTCGCGGACGATACGCGATATAGCTCATGTCGCCGCCGCGGTCCGACCGCGTCATCAATAAACACTACCGCGGTATAATAGCAACAACATCAACAATAATAATAATAATTGGTAAAATATTATTATTTGTATTATTAAGAAAGGCCGTTTTGCTGTTACATAATATCACCGTCTAAACTAACGTACAGGTAATTAAATATTGTTGTGTATATTTTTAATATCTGTTCCAAAAGTAGATAGGTTCGCATACTTAGTAAGTTCAGTTTATAAGTCACATGACACAATGTCCATTGGAAATCACACTATAATAATTCGTAGGTACTCATTATTGTTATTATTTGATTGGTCATAAAAGAAATTATTATAATTCGTTTAGAGAAAATAAAATGAAATAAAATTAAGGAGCGCGTTTTGTGAATCATAATTGTTACCGACTTCTGAATTATATGTTTTTGACAGTAATTTTAATTTGATTTATTTGATAATAAACGCCTTTGTTAAGGCTCAGTATAAATAATGTGGATAATACTTAGTACAATATAATAATAAATAAATAATACAATTATACAATTAATTATGCTATTAAATTACAATAAATATGATAATAAACATAGATATAATAAAGATAAACTTAAATGACGATAACATAGAAAGCTATATTTTAATTATTTGCGAGTAAATTAAAGATTTTAACTTTGTTGGACTGTCGTTAAAAAAATCAAAGTGAGTTAATGAATTACTTGTAATTAGTATTCTATTAATCGGAGCAAAAAGACTATAATTTTGCGGAATGTTTTTGTATAGAACGATTCAGTTACACGAGTATTTACTCTAGTACATTTATGGGTATTTGGGACAATAATTCTAGGCAATCAATTTGATGATTAAGCAGTTTATACAACCAAAACACATCATTATATTTTCTTCTATTTTCCAATGTTTCGATATTAAAATATTTAGTAAGTTGTTCAATGGGTGTGCCTATTTTGTTGATTTTATATGCAAGTACACGTAAAAGTCGATTTTGTATTCGTTCTATTTCATTTATTAAATTAGATTGATACGGGTTCAAATAACTGAGCCGTATTCTAAAATTGAACGCACCGTAGAGAAGTATAATACTTCTAAGCAATTTGGATTTTTAAATTCGGAGCAATTACGTCATATAAATCAAAAAGTACGTAGTGCTTTATTACAAATTAATTTTATATGGCTATTAAAAGATAAATCATTAGTTATAACGATACCTAAATCGTTAATTTGTGATACTACCGGTATATCCAATCCATTGATTTTATATTGATATTTTATATTAATGTTTCGTCGAGTAAACGAGATTTGAGAACATTTATCTAAATTTTACATAACACTTAGACGATTACACCAAGAATAAAATGTATCTAAATCTGATTGCAATCTAATATTATCATTGGACGAATAAATCGGTAAGTATAATTTCAAATTATCTGCAAACATTAAGAAATTACAATGCTTGAATATATTTTTAATATCGTTTATAAATAATAAAAAGAGTAAAGGAGATAGATGTCCCCTTTGAGGAATTCCAGAAGTGACCTTAATTTATGATGATAAAAAATTACCTAATTTTACTTGTACTAATTTTCGAGACATACTACAACGTAGGTAATATATTATCTGTAGTTAAATAATAATCGATACGACGATGACTTATTCATGTTATTTAAGTATTAGAGTTATTATTTTATTAGGTATATTAGTCGTGGGTATTCTATCTAAATTACTCTTTGCTAAATAATAAAACAATAATAATTTAAGTGCAGTTCATCAAACGGTCTTATAGTTTTTTGTGACAAAATTCATATCGGTTATTTTGTGTCACATTAATATTCATTATACGTATTATAGTTTATAGAGACTTCATATCAGTTAGGGAAGTTAGTTAATACACTTGTTCCCCATGGCTTAATTGTTATAACTAGCGTTTAATATACAACCATATAAATTACCAAAGGTACTTACTGATAGACAACATTATACGTTTGAATTTATTTCATTAGAGTTATCTAGTGTTTTTCTTGGTTAGTCTATGCTAAAATACGCGTGGTTCAATCTAATACAAAATTTGTTTTCTCTTATTCAGTAGATATACTTTAATTATGCTAAAAATAATAACGTATAATAATATTTGTATTGATTTAGCAAATAATGTATTAAAAAGTCAGTAGAATAATTTAAACATCAAATATTAATAATAATAAAAGTGGGAAGGTCGATTGGTTCCTCCTTCGTCATTTTGGTCCTCGGGGAAATTAGTGGTTTGTTATAGTTAAGATTTAAATGCAATGATAATTCTGAGCAAAACTCAATATAATATAAAATATTATACTGATAAACCTCTCCAAAGATTTATCGTGTGTAAATTACCTATGAGAATACTTAAAAAAATTTCAAGTACCTACGTTCGAAATTGCATTAATTATCATGAAAAATCTAAAATTGAATTCGTTAAAGTTACGATTTCTGTGAATTTTTCTGTAATTTTTGGTAATTTTTCTTTTCCCAAAAATTTTGTTGAGAAATTCAAAAAATAAGCTAAATAAAGTACCAGCTATAAGATAGATGCAATTTTCTACCGAATGTATTCCCTAGTTGTGTTAATCTAATAATTATTTCTACTTGAAAAATTGTTTTATTATTATGTTTGCGGTATAAATGATTGAATTTATTAATTAAATTACATAAATTATAATATCAAAGTTGATAAATAATATTACCGAAACTTTTATCTAAACTTGATTTAAACTTATTTAATTAGTTATATATTATAAATTATAGGTAATATTCTATTATGCTATATTTTATACAACAAAGAATTATGTCATAGATTAATTTGAAATTTTAGGACATTCTGACCTGTTGTAGTTTAATTTTTAAGATATTCTCCACCTAAAATGTTCATCATACATATAATATGTTATAAACTATATATAACTTAATCATTTGCATTATCTTTTTCATATAAATATATAATTATAATTTCTATTTAACGGGTTTTCAAAAGTCAATTTTTAGTTATTTTTTCATACAATAATTTACTATTTTTTTTACCGTTAACGTTAAATTCATAACATTTCCGGTTTTTATAAAATGTAACCAACACTAGGTAAATGCAATTTTTAATGTCCATTGCTCATTATTTATATCAAAAATTAGTAATAACATAATTATTATATGTTTTAATACTTTATTAATACTATTATAATTGGTTTATTATACAAATACATTTTATTAAATATTTTTAATAGAATATTTATTTTTATATTGAATTAGAATAAAGAAAATGTATTGAGTGATAGGTATGGTTGACACATTTATTAAAAATCACCTATTGATTTTTATGACTTTGAAAGTCAATCATTGAACCTATTTTTTAAAGACATACGAGTATTAAAACACATTTTACATTGTGTACAGTCATGGTAACAAGTCACGTTTAACTTCACTTTAATAGTCTGGAAACAGTGATCATGGAAATTCTAATGTGAAACGTTACTTGTAACAATGACATCTTGAGATTTTTTTCATGTCTTGGCATGATAAATGTGTCATTTTTTTACAGTAAACTACATCGTTTTTGTATACAATTGACATTATTTACAAAATATGGTAAATAAAGTACACGCATTAAGGAATAAACTACAATGTTTGTTTTTTATTTGTTGTCTTCATATTTTAAGATTTTTTTTTCGTATAGACGTTGCTTACACTGTTTTATTGTTTAAATAAAATGTAAATTAAAAAATAAATTATGTCTTTGGATTCAATGAATACATTTAATAATAATAATAATAATATTGTAGTACAAACTACATATTAATGTTCTATAAAATATAATAAACAATCATCGATTTTGCATAAATTACATGATTTATGGTTATTGTTTAAATATTTTACTCGATATTTCTTTTATTTGTCTATAGTTTTATAGTCCAAATAATGTTTTTATAATTTTAATTTCATAACAAATAAGGTACATTCGTGTAATGTATATTGTATATGGTAAGGTTAAATATTACATTAAATATATTTTTTTTCCTGATATAAATATATAATACCTATATAAATTGTTTTTAAAAATATGTCTTCTATTGTAGCATTACATATTAATAACTACTATGTGAGTCGTATAAAAAAATATACACATACAAACTTAGCTATACGTATGCATGCTGCGAGCATATTATATACCATTAAAATATAATGGACAAAGACGAATTCATTCTCATCAAATATATATCCAACTAATTACATATTAAGTATTTAAGTACAATTTAGTTTTATTTTTATAATAATTTTAAAAACAGATTTGAATCCATAATAAAATTACTTGGTACACGTTAAATATTTCAATAATATAATAACTAAATTTGTATAAGTCTACTAATATTTATAAACATTTGTTAAATAATATGTAAAATAAAAATATATTTTTATTGTAAAAACAATGGCCATTCGGGTATGTTATATATATATGTAGGTAGGTATAGTGTACTCGTTACTCGTATATTATTTCGATTAAAAATCTACCCACCTGTATAGAATCTTATAATAATTATAATACTTTTATAATACTGCAATATTTCAAACAATATAATGACAAATCAATCTCAAGGTAATCAGTTTCATTATCATTTAAAATCATTACATAATATTATGTTCTATATAGTATAAGGTATAACGATATTGTAGTACTTATAAAATAATAATAATATATAAAATATTAATGTTTTATTATTTATTATTACGTAGGTTTAGATAAGATCTAACGTTATTTTCCTATAAATTTTATTAAAATTTGCGTAAATAAATATTTTACGGACGATTTTGTACGTGAGAACAGGGCATCCTTGAAATAATATGAAATATTCTTCTTAAAATAATAACTGTATGTATGTTAAACCGTATATACCTAATACCTAGAGGTATGTTTACAATATATTTCGCAATTTCCGTTTCATGTCATACTAATAACGGTACAGCGAGAAGCATTCGAGTGAAGTGAGAACAAAGCATTTTTAATGACTGGTCGTTATGGTTTCTTGGTCATAAAATGTAAAATGTACTAAGTATCTAAAATTTATTTTTCTTCGATGAATTCAGTTTTTATAAATTTTAATTTCATGATAATTTTCATTAGGTACCTACAATGTACAAATAAAACTAGATAATCGTCTGGCGTTGTTTAATATAAATGATCTATTTAATTATTTGTAAATTTCTAATAAATATTAATATTGTAATATGTAGGTAAATTCGTTTAATATAAGTAATAGGAATCGTTGTTATACAAATGAAGGACATGAAAAGTGGGTAGTGACCGTGCCTTGAACTGTGCGTAGGCCAAATATAACGTAACAGTACGTATAACATGTTTAATGTACATTATTATACTACTGTGATATTATATTGTACTACTGCACAGATATTATTTTTTAATGTGTTAACTGCCACGAGTTCCACAAAAGATACTCACGTAATATGTATCCTAGTCCTTTTAGTTAAGTTTTAGTTATATTTGTTCTACATGCTTTGAGTACCAATATTAATACTCATAATTGTTCATGATTACGTTACGTAAAATCAATATTGATACTAAGTTCATTTATTGGAATAATGGAATGAATAGAACTATAGAAGAGAACAAATTTAATCGATTCGTAAAAATAGCGTTTAAAATTAATATTTTTTTAATATTGACAGTTTAAAGGAATACTGTGGCAATAAATTTGTAAAAAAATCTTATCATCATTAATATGGACTATAAAATACTTTAAAATAGATTAAAAATTTATAAATATATTTGAGGTTATTTCAATATTGATTTAAAATACAATTTATAAAAACTTTAGAATTTATTATTTAGTATCAATTATATTATATTATATTTATAAATGATAATTATTAATTTAATTTCATATTTCAATCCGAAAATGATATTTAAATTTAACACGTATATGGAAGATAAGTATTGCGCTGGCTGGCTTAAAATGAAATGGTTCTAAATCTGATTTTTTATTAAAAAATAATATTAAAATTTTATATGACGTAATTTAAGCTAAAAACGAGATTCATAACTCAATTATTTAAGAAACTACAGAAAATGATAAGGTTCTATATGTTGAAAATCATTGAATACTAATTTTCACCATAAGTTAGATATAACATTTTATATTAAATACACAAGTTAAAATAAAAAAGTTGTATGTAAAAATAATTACAATGAATTTAGAATTTAAACGTTCTATAGTGTGATGGTGCGGCCAATTATAAAACTATAATGAGAAAAGTATTTTTACCTATCTTTATATCTGATGATATAATTTTTAGTATGAAAGGGTATATTTATACTGTATGAATTTTTGAAAAGTAGACAGTAGAATGTAAAAATTCTATCAGACAATACCTTTTCATTATAAATAGATATATTTTAATTTTTGAGTTTTAGCTAAGACAGTAATTTAATTATGTAAACCATTGTTTGAAAATATTATTCTGTATACTTATTGGATTCTTACAAAATAAATTAAAAAGAAGAAGTTTTAAATAAAATACAATATTGCGTTTTGAATCTTAAAATAGCTTTTTTCAATAATTTCAAAATACTATAAAAGAACCCTTTTATTCTAAGCAAACAATTGTTTGTAAGTTTTTTTATCTATTTAAAAATTATAAAAATAAATAACTTCAAATAGTAAGAGGTAATGGTATTTTTAAACTATAATTTTCAAATATGATTTTTAGAGAAACTATTTAGTATCGACATAATATCTAGTTCATCAACACATAATACCTAATATATAATTGTTTCTAATATAACAAATATTGGGAGGAAGTAATACGAAAACAGTTCCTCTTCGGTTCTCGGTTCTAGAATAAAAAAAGAAATGATACAAATATTACTGATATTTTATATTTGTTGCTATTCGAACGTAATTATTCATTTTTATACCGAATAATACTCGGAGAAACGTTTGATTAAAAAAAAAAAAAAAAAAGACTCTTATGAATAATACATCGATCAATAGATCGAATTCTACATTGTCAAAAATAAAAACCTCTAAAAATCATTGCAATCACTATTGTTCGTTCTATAATAAGTTATTAATTTTGACTAACTAGGGTGTTCCGCTCAACAGAGTGCGACAGCCACATGCCACATGGACATATATTATTGTGTTTGTCCGAAATCGATCGAATTCAAGCGTACAAGCATACAGGTACCTATATACACGTGTATCATATATTATTATTAACCTATAGAGTAGAATTCAATAGTGTCAAGGTCCTATGTTTCTTCGAATTCCAAATTATTGTTTTTTATTATACTGGTCATGAACCTACGCGTAGATCTCTATAATTTATCGTTTATCTGTATAATATATATTTATTTTTTTCCGTACTAATTTTTTATTTTGCTTTCATTTTGCATAGCGTTCACTTACTTTTTATGTAGAATTTTAATGAGTATATATATTATACTATAGTATACATTACAGAATAAAAGAAAATACTGAAGTATAAGATTCTTATATAACGATAGTAAATCGTTCAATTTTTAAAACGTTTTTTGTTTTTTTTAAATAACATCATGGTGTATAAAAATGTTTGAAAAATATAAAATCTAACCTACAAATATACTACAATCACACTATTATTTCTGATGATCAAAAATAATCTAGTGATAACGTGTGGAACTAAGTATTTAAAAATCCATTAACAAAAATGATGTCTAACAATTTTTTATTTTGATAGATATTATCATAAACAATATCATTTAATAAAAATTATGACGACGAAAAATGATATTTTTTCTTTAGCTTTCACTGTTAAACATATTTAGTCATTGTAGTTAGATATTAATATATCTGTCTATATTTTACTCTTCGTGTAAGTGTAACGATAATAATTAACGTTGTAAACAAATGACTATACTCTTAGTCTTATAGACAAAAGAACAATTATTACACTTCAGCATACAAACTTATCGTGTCATAACTCATAATAGTTAATATGTAATTTAAAATAATTTATCTATTAAACAATAGAAATTTCTTACGCGACCATTAATCATTTCAATAATTTAGAACTGAAAGAAAACAAAACGGATATAGATTCTTAAATTATAGAATGATTATTTTGTGAATATTAGGTTAGGTTAAGTTAAGTTACATAAATATGAGTTTATCTCAAAGTAATAAAATAATTAATGTATGTATTGGGATTTGGAAACCATGCTAATAAAAAGTAAAAATACCATTCATTTTTAATGAAACACAATTAAAAGTGAAATTTTTCGTGTTAGCTTTAGAATTTTAAATCACACTATTTATTATAATTTATAACTACATATTATTTTAATTTTAATTTATATTCCAATGTATTTTTACATATACGTATGTTGTATACTTATAGCACGTGTGTGAATCAACTTTTTTTTATTAAATTAGAATTTATTACTTATTATTCCGTACTACTTATTTTAAATAAAACAAAAACAATAATTTTTAAATTTATAATCAATAACATTTAACGTAAATAATTTTTGTTATTAAATTATCTTATAATTTAATAAAATAGAAAAAATAATAATTGTTTTAAATTATTTTCTCTTATTTTTTCACTTCCCCTCCCAATTATTTTTAGTTGATAGTTATTAACTTTTATTCGACTCGATTAAGACTTTCTTAGTATCTACTAATTAATATGTGTTTATTTTTAGTAATGCTACATTATATTTTATATTTTTATGAGTTCGTACCTATCGCTAATCTAATAATACAAATAGTATTAACGTAATAGTAATGTCTATAACAATTATGAATAATTATTAAAATTGTAAAAATTATTTTTTAAGATGCGCATGTTATTGGTCATTATTATGTTATAATATCAGTTATAATAAGTTTTAACGATTTTATTATGACAATATCTATTATTTATATAGGTACGATTATTCAAATATGATAAATTAAATAAATAAATAAAGATTATAATATATATTATTGTATACGGTGCATGTGAGTGTATTGTGTTGCCTATAGTCGTGAGAAGAAAGGCGAGTGTACAGTGTCCGATTGTTTTTTGAGTAAAATATTATAAAAAGAGACGGCGTTAATTATTATCATAAACAAAAATACTGTAATTTATTAAATACGGTATAATATTATATGGTTAAAGCCTTAAAGGTACAAAAAATACAAATACTTTCTCCAACACGGAACCTTAGAATATTTATAATTTTCCCCTACTCGTGACCACCTGTTGTACCGCTGTCGTCGCACGCGATTTTTCAAATTGATTTTAATATTATATATATATATATATATATATGTATATGAGTGTGAGTACATAAAGCATAATATTCGTGATTTTTCTGCAGATGATGACAAAGAGAGTACGATGATTAATGTAGGCGTGTGTTGTTGTTGTTGTTGTTGTCGAATCAGGATTTCGATGTAGGATCCGGGTCATTGTTTTTCACCTAAGTTATGATTTTATTTATTATCATTTATATTTTTTACTTACTTACCTATGATAATCTCGGTCATTCGTGTTTACTCTCGTTTATTGCGAGACAACAGTAAAACGTCGGTTTACGACCTTATCCTTTTTACACGATCATGTATATTATTATATTTGATATTAACTCCACAAATTACAAATATAATATATTTACTTTAATAATCACTCTTATGACTGAAAGCATAAAAAAGTTATATTAATAATCCTCTCCTAACTTGGTAACGAAATATCATTTTGGATTTTGTTGATTTCGTTACATATACGATGACAAAACTTGATAAGGCAATATATCCTTTTATCTTCCTAAATAAATCCTTTTATTTATCCTTTTAAATATGCTTAATAATATTTTGTTTTTACAAATTTAACATATTATGCAGTAAAAAAAAGTTCATGCAGATCAGTATCATATATTAGTGTAATTTATTTCAGAGCTAAAATGATTAAAAACGATAAATATTAACTTACCTATACGGTAGAATGATGTTAGTTTATTGTACTTTTAATTATGCGCAATTACATGAAATTGTTTTATAATATACATCATATTATATTATGTTTATCAGTTACTTTTTCTCAAACTAAAATAACTCTTTTAATTAATACAAGCACTTCTTATTCTTATTGTTGTATAAAGTCATCTGATTTCTGAGACGCCTTTAAAAATTGTTGATTTTATTAATACTCATAATACCACATAGTTAGTTTTTTTTATTTAAACTTATTTATTGGTTTTCATTAGCATAAATCATATTTAACCATAATTCTAAACAAAAATAGAAAAACAAATATAGTACGGCATGATGTTGACCTTCTATGTGCCACGTAGTTATTAGATAATATTATTTTTCCGAAATATTCAAGTTTTTAAATATTCTCGTCTCTAATGATATAATTTGTTTTGCAACATGTAACAGTCATAAGTCATACATTTGACAAATTAAACAGTTAAGATATTAAATTTTATATCGTACCTTACTTGGTCTATTATAATAAGTTGTTAAGTCATAATTATACACTTTGACTATATCATATAAATAATAATATTATCTAAGTAGTATTTAGAGTATAATAAAGGATAGCAAATATAAGTTTCATGATCAATTTAGTCACTTTTAATATAAAAAAACAGTGACCACTTATAATTTTTTATTCTTTTAATTATAATACGATATATTATAATATTATGCATATAGTTTACCATATCTGATCGTTATAGTAGGTGTTCGAAAACGATTTTTTAGGGTTCTGTCCTAGATTTATGTTCTTTTGGCATCATTCTCGACATTTACTAGTAGACGTAAATTATTGAAAAAACATTATTATACAAATTGGCAGCGCAAATTGGAGTAATCGTAGAAAAAAAAATAAACTGTTTTCACTTGATTATTTTTAATATATCGATGAAAACTTTCTATGCAACGGTTTGTCAGGGTAAAGAAAAGAAAACCGAAATAAACACCTTAATTTTTTACTTCTAAAAAATTACCGTTTACTATACATGCACAAACATAATAATGCTCATAACTATTAACGAATAATATATTATATTGCTCGTCAGCCCGTGTCGGTACAACCACAGTAATAAATTATTATAAATATTCTAATACGTTAGAGATGTTTTAATAGGGAACGATTATAATATATATTATAATGACTATGATAATACAAGTGTATAGGAGAAGTTAAATAATTTTTTGGCGGTACCGTTGTAAAATGGTACGTGTGAACTTGTGCTAAAAACTACAAAGAACGAAACAAATTTTAAACACTGCCGTCGAAATTGTAAGAATAATTTCATACAAAATAACTAATAATATGTTATAATTCCATGTTGTTATAATATAGGTTGCACTGTTGTAGTATGATAAAAATACACGTTTCCGTCTGTGTATTTGATTTAGAATCGACCTACTGAACTTGAATAGTTGAATCGCTTTGTGTAAATGTACTTATCATAATAGTTTATAAACGTTAATATAAAAAAAAAATCAATATAAACGTATATAAATTATACATTATTATTATTTTTTATTTTGAAAAAAAAAAAATGTTTAGTTTGTAAATTAAACATAAATGTTAAAACGGATAAAAATATTGTGTTTATATAAGTAGGTACTTATATTTAATTTACTATTAGTATGATATTTGGCTATAATATGTATTATAAAGGCGGGATAGAATTATTGTAATATACATATTGTTAAATTTCCATTAATACAAAAATGTTATATCGACTTAAAAACGAATTTAACCAATATTTCCTGACAATTCGCTGAACAAAGTCGCGTAAAATATGATTCGAAAAATATCTATACATACCCGAAGTGAAGTTAAAAATGTACGTGTGTATAAAAATAATAATTATTAAATATGTTACAGTATTTATGTGAGATGATACATACATACATATATATATATTATATTATGTATTGTATAACGTGATAATAACGGTATAACGGTTTGGAGGCATCGCGATGATATATGCGGTGCTGGTTTTTACGAAAACGGAATTTTCGTGGTCAATAAACTCTACAAATAGATGCGTGTGTGTGTGTGTTTTTTAAGCAGACTTTAATAATATAATTTACGCCTACAATCGCATTATAATATCACGTAGGATGCTTTTTTATAAAAAATTTTATCATCTTTATACACATATTTAATAAAATATAATACAAGTATGTTATATTATTACACCCACATTTTTTTTTAAGTAATAAATTGATCGAAATAACATTCTATACTTAACATGGTTTTTCATTTAATATTAGGTAAATATTGTATTGATAATATAATACTAGTATACAGTAATAATAAAATAATAGTGTTAAAAGACTTTTAACTAACTTTATTATGGCCAAAAAAAGTTTGTCATAATTTTACGATTATTTTCTTAACTTTTTAATCATAATGGTATGAAATTAATTTATGGGATGATGATAACATGATATCATACTTTTTTCTTTTTTTACAAGCACGTGTGTATTTTAATGAATTTAATTCTTTGTAAATTAAATTGAAATTTGCAAGATTTTTAATAGTATTAGTTAAATTATAATATAGGTGTGTGTATTTGTATGTATGTGTATGATATAATACATTTACATTTTGATTAAAAAACTGAACAAGTTGTATCATTTGATTGCACTAGCACACTCGACGTTGCGATATTTGAGTAATTGAGTCGTCGATTCAGTAGGTAGTAATAACATGTCATTATCTTCAATGTTATAAAATTAAAAATATTATATGTACACGACTTTTTTTAATTACTTCAATATATTTCTATATTGTTATAATATTTCCAAAAATACAATTGAACTTTTTGAGGTCACGATAATTTTTTTGATTCTGCAAGGGACCTAGAGAATGTTGCTCTCACGAGTCACGAATGCAAATCTTTTTTTATTTTAATTTACGAAATGATATCACTTCATAACTACTATACGAAAGATTTTGTGGAAATTAACTCTCAAAAATGTAATAAAGCCTGATGTTTTAGTATGATATCATTTTATTAAATATACAAATTATAATAGTATTAGTTGTCACTAACAATAATAATATAAACTATTTACATTACTTATGTTTTTATAATAATAAGGTATATATAAATATTAAAGTATTATACTTATAGCAAATTATTGTTTTTAACTACGATTCAAATTTTAATATTACTAAATGTGATACATAAATCATTTTAATTATGTTTTATAGTTGTATGACTTGTTCATTATCGATATAATTATACGACCTAATTACCTACTAATTTACTTAATTTAAAAAAAAATTAACTAGGTTTCGATATCTATAAATATACTAATTTATGCATAAATAATATATAAGTTAAACTCGTGGTTTAAAATGTTTTAATAATTACAACGAACTTTAATATAGTTACAGTTATTGAAATATTCAACATTTTCTGTAGGTAGGTACTAAAAGGTAAATTACCAAATAATTAAGAGAACGAAAATTAACTAAATAATATTATTAATAATATATTGTTCATTTGAAAATATAAAATTGACAAATATTTCCGTTTCAAACGTCGCGCGTAACTACTTATCTCATATAAATTTATAATATATTTGTATCCTAGTAATATTTTTAAACTGTACGTTTATGTGATTGTTGATTTTATCAACTCGAAAAGCGTGCTCAAATCGTTGGACAGCTAGTGTCGACGTAATTTGCGGGTGTATAATATAATATACAACACCGGAAGTTGCGGTGTATGCGTGTCACATATATTTTATTGTGATCGACACCGAAAACACAACACAATAAAGTGGGAATAGATTGAATGCAAATAAGAGCATCGACCTTTTACTCGTGCATGTAGAATATTAGAATATATTATTATTATTATTTTCATGTAGAACTACGCAACTATAAGAAATGTAGGTAGGTACAATAATGTATTGACGAACATGAAATTGAAATTGAATTGATATTTTAAAATTTCTTAAAATAAAACGAATATTGGACCACAGTTTCTACAAATTACATTTTTTTTTTTTTTTAACAAATCTGATAAAAAATGTTGGCTAAAACCTAACCGGATTCGGCTATATTTTATATTTTATCTGTTAGATATCGTTCGCGATTTTTACTTGTATTTATCTAATGCCTGCGTACTACGATGCGTGCGCATATAATATAGTATAGTTCCGTGACCGAAACCAAATGTATTATAGTGGAAATAAAAAACGCGAAAAAGAGGAAACCATTATGCCTCGGTGGACCCGAGCGAAATAATTTCAGGCACACAATACATAATATACTTAAGCTACCTAATAATATAATAACGTTTTGAAAAACGGTATACGTATTACCGTATACGCATGTATATTGGCTGTCATGGTTATGAGTCGTAAGACGAGAGTATACCTATTACAATTTGAGTTAGATAGGAATAATTATGCTATAATAATATCATTACGTTTACAGGATGGTCAAAATTTCGTATAAAAATATACCATATTACATATTTAATAAATCAGATATCGTCGCAGTATATTTGAGTTTGCAGGACTAAAATATATTGGTGTTCTCCATTTCAATATAATATTAATATTAAGATATTTCCTCTTCATACACTACTCTTATTATAGAGTACGATGGATCTAAAAGAGATTAAAATGAGATTAATTATGTGCACTTTAATAATTATTATATACATTACACGCACTAGTAAATTATTTAATGATAAACATAATCGATACACAAACACGGACTTAACAATGAAATATTTAGAATTTATATTGAAAATTTGCGCAGTAAATCTTCCAATAAACCAGGACAACAGTTACAATCTACTCGTACACATACAGTACCAGCTAAGGTTCAGCATTATAAAATAAGGGCTAAACATTTGATTTTATGTAAAATAAATATGAATTTTTTTTAGGAGTCTTTAAAATTACCTAGTATTTTTTTAACATAAGGGCGGTGTGCCCAGGTACACCCAACCCTCACCTTGTATTTCTGCCTATGTTTGTACATGTAGTGTACACATTATCGACACTAAGTTTTTACGTACCCATCACATGTTGTTACAAGTATTATATCTAATATAATAATATATTGGAAATTTCATTATCTATTATAAATTTATAAATATTGATTATTATAGACGAACAAATAAATGGTGTGCATCTAACCTACGCTAATATACTTGTTTAAATGTGCATATTATTAGTTATTATTATTATAATTTATTTAAAAAATATAATCATAAATATACTACAGCGCATTTCGGAACATTGCTGTGGCGTTGGCGTAGTTATATAATATAATGTATAAACGACAATATCGGCATAAATTACAAATGACCGTTTCCCACGGAAACACCGTATAGCATATACATTATACATATATAGCACGACCTTCGCGTGATTGCAACCATACCACTGAACGAACTGCAGGGATTCCATTTATTGTTACATTTTTATTTTTGATGTATATATTTAATACCTATTTTAAAGTATGAAGTGTGTATGCACGTGAACCACACATTATAAAAACAAATATATACAGGGTGTAATTATAGTGGTTTGAAATTTAACCAAAAAAGTATAAATAATATGTGTACTTAACTGTTTTATACGCGTCCACATCGATTTCGCATCAGTTTAGTCTATGGACGATTTTATTATTATTATCTTTATCCGTGTATTTTATTATATTATACATCTACGTCTAAGAATGACGAAGATAACGAAATGAAATAATACTCATCGCACTATGTATGCGCAAGATGCGACCAATGACCAGTACGTTCGTACGTATTATAAAGAGATTAATCGCAATTATATAGTTCGGATAATATTTTTGTTTTTATTTACAAACCATAACTAAGTCCACGTCTGTTTAATCGATCACAGTAAATTATATTTCAATCGTATATACTATTTTGTCGTCTCGACAAAATTATTACGAGAAAAGTTATAATCCGTATGACTTATACCTATGAGTGTACCTACCTAAAAATATTTAGAATCTATATAACGTGTTATTACTTATTACGTAATGTATTATAACGTATTCATTATTATTAAAGATTAGGTTACATATTTCTATTAAATTAAAATATATTGTAAACATTTATATTTTGTACTGATAAAAAACGTTGATGTAACCTATAAGTCTTTCTTTTAGGAAGGTATTAATCTAAATACGTTTTCCACAGTTTTGTCCTAAGCTTTACGTACCTACGAAGGTACTTACTTAGGCAGTTAGGCTACACGTATAATATAATTTGTAATTATACTACTATATAGTAAAACAACTAATGACTATATTATATTAAAATGTGCATAATATACTATTGTACATGCGGTACGAATATACGATACGTATATTATCGAGAAAAAACATCAAGGAAATTTATAAAGCCATAATTTTCTATTACTCTATTATTTCTGTACTGCTAAGATTCAAGGTCAATTAACTGGCTACGCGTATTTTGTGTTTTAATAATTGTCAATTTTTTTTAACAAACAGGAAGCATTATGAATATTATGTAAATATGGGTCCTACATTAAACCTATGGGCTTGTCATGAAATTTTTTTTTATACCCCCAAATGAGGATAATTTTTGTATAAAATTTACATTTATTTCATATTACATTTTTGTACAATATATTGTTATTGATTTTATTGGCATTAATATATAAAACAAGTAAAAACCTATAACTATATTGATTATGACTATAAGAAATCAATTTATGTCTATCGCGAGTTAAATTGTTTGAAACAACTCCATTAATTTATGTTATGTTAATTTTACCGAAAAATGTTTAAATTTAAGTGTAATTACGCTATATAAGACCAATGATTATTTTTAAAACTCGAAAGTTTATATACTATTCAGTATTCATACATTTGGAACATATTTTCCAACAGACTCGACAAATAAAATTATTATTGATCTTGTAATTATTATTCATCGTATAATTTGTATAATAACAATGCATATTTAGATACATGATAAAAATTAACATATTTATTTAAATTATAGAAATTTATACCTAGTCCGGATTTATGCCTGAGTGAATTGGAAAACATTTTCTTAAAATAAAATGTGTTTTTTAACAACTCCGCAAAAGTTAATTTTATTTGTTGATGAAATCGTATTGTTTGCAACGAAGGGTTTTTGTTTTATTATAATATATATTTGGTTAGTTTTTTTACCATTATTATTATGCTGTGTGACGTCATTTCAGTGAACCTCGCACTCACACTCTCGATTTCGATTCCTAACAACGATTTCTATGAAACAACAATAGCGATTCGTTTCATGCCGCAATTGAGCTCCTGTATTGTCGCTTTCTTCTACACGTTTTGTCACGATTCATTTTTACGCATGCCTACTATATATTATTATATAGCAGTAAAAATAGAAGAAATATGTTGTTATTATTATTTTTATTTAAGTTTAGAAAACTCGTACAATTTTATTATTTTTATAAATTATAAAATACTTGCGAATTGTATCCAGTGTGTGGCCAAAAACCGCCTTCTTTTATGTATCAAAAACGCATTTTATAAGTCAGTATATTATATTTATAATCGATATGAATTACTGAAATACAAAAACTTCAAGTCGATTTAAGTATTAATTGTTATTATTTTATTAGTTCATTGACTATTTTTATAAAAATACATTACACAATCATCATCATTATTATTATTATTCAATTATATTACGAATACGTTTCGAACTTCTCTAACACTGAGCTGCTGTTGCAAGCAAAAAAAAAAACTTAACATTTGCACGAGGTCTTTGAACCTGAACTTGAGTCTATTGGTATTCGTCTTTACATATAAAACTATACGTGCGTTACCTACCTATCTATTTGAAATCGTTATTATTATTATTATATATTATCTTTTATCTATTATATCCTGTCGTAGATCGATTGGAAGATATAGGTACGTCGTATTATTTCACGCACTATTTACTTCAATGCGTCATAACGTCATTTTATTATTATTATTATAATATTCATAATATAGAAGTCTATCATCGATTTCTATCTGTCGCGAGATCCCGGGTAGCCAATCTATAAACTATAATAGTACATACATAATATTATTAGATATATATATATATAGGTACACATGTGCGTTCTAAATTTTTTTTCGCAAGCATCTCTTGTAATAGCTATTACAAAAACAATGAAAAACATGACATGTCACATTTAAGTGGATTGTTCGGGTATTCCGATCAGCCGTAAAATACGAAACGAGTTTTTCTGTTAACCAAATTAACCTAACCTAATCTAATAATTTACGCGTTTATTGACACACAAAATAATAATAATATTATATAGCCTACACTTTTTAGGGAATATAGTTCCTATATACAATATACATACAATTAACGAACTCTGTGACAAAATAATAACGATAAAATCAAATATTGGATATTTAGGTCAGTATAATATTATACTCTAATGGCAAAGTCTATTAAACTACATTACTTAGCGTTTTCAGTGCTCGTTATACGACATTTTCATATTATTCTTAATTTCTACAAATTCTATATATTCTCAATAATCTCTTACCATCATACGTTATACCTTAAACATATAATTTTTTTTATGTTAAACTTTATATACTTAATTGATTAAATTTGTACTCATTACATACTCATTAGATACCTCATAATACCTATAAGATATCTATTTAAAAAAAATAACATACATATTAGTACAGGTACTTTATAGTGAATGTTTTAATTGCATTAAAATTAAATTATTTTCATAAAAAAATCAACGTTTTATATTAATATACTGAAAAACACAATATCAGTACTAAGTAATGACTATTTTATTTATTTGAATCATAATTCATGTATATACCAAAGTAGTATTTCGAGTAGCAAATAATAATACTACATAGGCACGTACACAAGGGGGGATTTAGGGTTTCAAACTTCCCCAAAACGTTTTTGAAAATTTCAGTTGTGCTTTATTAAATATTGTCATTTATAGTAAATTTAGAATTATTTTTAATTAAATTAATTTAGACAATTTTGTATATAGGTCACTTAATGTTGCTAATAAACCCCCTCTCGAACTTTTTTTTTGAGTACGTCTAGCCTGATACTACATAATATGTGTTTGCGATCGGCTTATCAATTATTTATTATCTTAAATCGATTTATTTAATTTTTTAAGTTATTAACTCATATTATTATACACACGAGACGTCAAATACAAAACACAATAACTGTATTTATAATAATATACAAATAGTTGTAACTTGTGTTTTTAATACCAAATATGAAAAATTAATAACTCATAAAAGTGTCGTATTACAAATACACGAAATGATTTCACATAGATATACAAAATTACAAATACACTTGAAAAACACAAGTTTATTGACATAAAACTATGCGATTGGTACCTGTTCAATATACCTGTGTAGTGTGTACGGTAATTTATTGTATTATTTAACAGATGTACTAATATCTACTATTGAATACTATGTAATGAAACCAATAAATGAAAATAAAATTAATTAAAATGATGATGAAATTTTAAAATCAAAAAAAAAAAAAAAAATAATAATAATAAAAATGTACGTTAAATCGCAGGTGATTTTTATTCGCAAACTCGTTACTGCGTTGGCGATGGTACGCGTGTAATGTACATAGTTATACGTCGATATCGAGTTGAATATTGCGTGCGCATAAAAATGGAAAAATAGTGAATCGCGACCATTTAGAGATTACGAAACCTGTTCCCCTGGGGATCTCGCGCTGTGTGTGCCCTTCACGAGCACTTGAACTACCTTAACCCCATCGTTGACGACGACATCGAAGAACACAACTGCATAATATAATATACGAACGGTTTGTGCAGTGTACGCGCATCGTTTTGTTTTTATTTTTTAATAATTACTATTAGTTTATATTTATACTATTCGATGGGATAAAGTTTATACACACGATGCACAAAAGCACAGGGGTTACCGAACCGAAAAAATCGGAAAAATATTTAGCCCGACACGGCGATAATTGGATACGATCATATTCAATACGCAAAACGGAAAACTACGACTATAAAGTTTTAATTATTCGCATTTATTATTTACCGTAAAAAAAGAAGAAAAACATGATATTATTATGTTATTATAAATAACGAGAAAATTGCTTGTTCCCCTCCCCTTGCCGTCAAACAATCATTTTTTAATTTTTTTTTTTTTTTCTATACAAGTTTTCAGCATTTCCGTCCACTTTGACGGTCAAAATGATGTATACGTGTCTGTAAAACTGAAACTATAATTTTTGTGTTGAGGATCACACGATTTAACGGGTCGCAACAAGTGGCGTCAGCGGTGGCGGCGGTGGCGACAGCGTTTCGCGCTCTCACAAAACGCAGACGTTCACAATATAAAACATAGAGGCAGATACGTCTCGCCAGTCGGCCGAACCGGTTGTGTTTGTGTTTGTTATTTTATCGGACAGTGAGCGAGTTCGCGCAGTGCGTCTATAATTCGTTCTCGTCGCCGCGGTTTATTTTGATTTTTTTTATCGATATTATTATTATACTATATTACCACTGTAATAGGAAAATATTAATAAATAATAGTGATAAAATATGCAAATGTTTTCGTCGTCCGGTTAATACAAATGTATTACGTTTATAAAACATAAGCGAATATTAACGGTTGTCGTTTATGCGAAATTTCAAGTAAACATCATACATATAATATTATATTTTTATTCTCGTAAATCGTATTCGGTTATCCGATCACTGTATAAAGATTTATTTTAAATTTGGACAATACCAGCTAGATGATCGATATAATAATATGTGTTATATATTATAATTATATCATCGTTAGCTGTTGGTCTGCGCGTCAAAACTATACCACGGTTAGATTTTGAATTCGTTTAATTAATGTAGGTAGGCATATATTATTTTATTTCTATTTACTTTATTCAAAAATAATGTTGCAATAATACATCTCTGATTTTAATTACATTTTAATAAGTAAGGTTGATTTTTTTCATTATATGTTCGGTTGTCGTTTTTTTCGAATTTCAGATGCGTATATTCTATAAATATATATATAGAAATAAAGAATAATTAAAATTTCATATTACAAAAGTGATAGGAATAGCTATATATTTTTAATGTTGTATCCATCATTTTTTTTTTATCATAAAATTCTGATTATTCTGCACACATCGTTTTATTAATAACTTCTCGGTAATTGATTAATTTGAAAAACATATCGTTTTTATGATAATTTAATATTTTTCATTAGTTCGACTGTCGACCAATACGTATTCGTACTTATAAACATCAAACGGAATAACGCGCATTCGTGTTTCAGGTATAGGTACATATATTATATTTGGGTTGAGGCCAAATGCGCGTTGAAGCTGAAAATTCGAGTCGAAATACACGGACTTATTCTGATGTGCTCCGTAATATCGTAACAATGTACAATAATTCAAGGAGACTACGATAATCGCCGCACAAAAGTTTAATACGGTTTACCAACATTAATGGTACGGTTACCTGTGTGTGAATATGGTTTTATCGTAATATATAGATATAGACAGCTGGAAGATATAAGTACAATACATACAGACTTTGCAATGACTTGTCGATTAACGACACTTTCACAAAACGACTACGATGCGTAATGGACATTATTATAAGGAAATTAATACCTATCAAATCTGTACAAATTTTTTCTTCTTAGTTTTACCCTGTATGTAAAAACAAACACAATTAGTTAAATTTTCTCTTTATATATACATAATATACTAAACGTGTACCGCGATTGCGCGTCGACGACGGTGAAAATATCATACACTTTCTCTATGGAAAATGATCAAGTTTATTGGCTCTATTCGCTTCTTGTCGGCTATTATTCTCGTTATATTATCTCCTACTTGCCAGGTTTCACTGCGTACATTAATTAGTGATAAAAAAAATATATATATATATTTTATATTATATCTTTTCGTTCCAAAAACGAATGCACCAACACACGTTTATATACCGCGCGCAGGTATATTACTGTATAGGAAATTTGTATTTCTATTTACAATAAAAAATTGATATTTTGTCACTCGTTACAAACGTAATTAAAAACGTTGTTTTATTATTATTATTATCATTATCGAGCATTAAAATTAAACATATGCGTTTTATTATATGTATAATGTTTTATACATATTTTATAATATATATTCCGCGTCGCATAAAATAATAACACATTTAATTAATAATTGTTAAAGACAAAAAGCGAAAAACTCCTACGGGATTAGATTATGTTTTCTGCGCGGGCATTGTTCGCCACACTTCGGTCTAGGAATTTTAACGCCCCGCAACGTATCGGCCGTCACGTAGTCGGCACAATAGGAAATGAGAAGAATGGCGCGTGATCCGAATGTAAGTACGATAAACAAAAACACGCAGCGTCGGGTCACTGCAGACCGAATCGTTTAATGATTTGAATACAAAACAAAGGCAAACAAAAACTAACATAATACCTGTATGGATCCCGTAGTTAGTCGATTCCCAAATACGTTTTGTATAAAAAAAAAATATATAATATTATATAACACGTCGTAATAAACTAACAACTAGGTACATGCAACTACATAAGCTACATACGCACGTACCTATATCTTATTTTCAACACTGATTTTTCTCGATCTCATTTCCCTGTGCAACGCGGAGAAGACCGAAGAAGATATTTCATATATTTATTTATAATCGGAGACAGATAATCCAATATATTATTGCGTGATGTAGTGCTAATTTTACACCTTCTATCCATTCTATTTTATACACATTAAAATTATATATTTTTAATATTTATTTTACGAAATTTTAATCATTTTTGTATATTTTATTTTACATATAATGTAATATATGATTCATACATGATTGGTCTGAAATCTGTATATAATAATCTTGACATGTTATTTTAATGATGAGACGTACAATACGTAAAAATGTTAAATTTTTCAACGAAAGCTTGATTTATTGGCAAAAATTATTAAAAAATTATTGTATTGTGTATACGACGGTAACTTTTTATTTATCACATAATCGAATGATCTGGGATCTAACGTCATCCGCGTGACAAAAGTATTGACTGCCTATGGAGTTAGATTAACCTTGCACGATATCTTGAAATCTTTAGGAGAAAACTAATCATGCGAATAGAAATGTAATATTAATAATAATTAATTTTTTTCTTACGAAATGTATACGAGAATATTATATTAGTGGCGCGACCCCTTGCGAAAATCACGATGTCATAAAACAAATTCATATCTAGTTACACTCTAATATATAATATTTTCTGTCGAGATTTATGATTAATTTTTTTCTATCCATAGTCCACTGCTGTGTCACAACACCATCTGCATCGTGTGGTTTATATAACGTAGCCATATAAATCGTATGTACGGATAAATTTGTCGATAAACGATTGTGTGCGTGGGTGTAATGTGTTTTCCTCGATCGTAAATAGAAATACAATTTTCTTTGTCTTGTTTTTATATACGTTGATATAAGTATAGTTTCGCACGTTCCCCGGTGAGTTTTATGGAGTAAAAATGTCGAAAATTATGTAAATTTGTATTAAACGTTAAGTTGTTCATACTTTATATTATATATCTACTAAACTGCCCCGCTGCAGTTGCGAATTTCACCGAGCTCGTTACTAGTCGATTCGACGTTATTAAAACTAATATAATATGGGTCATGCGACGATCCGCAATCATATCATTATAATAAGCGACGACGGTGCGTGTATCTCAGAATAATAATCATAATTTATAATGAAAAAAATCACACGAATTTTTATTTTTATCGTATTGTGTGTCTCTTCATTGTTATATTTCTCGGTCATCTGAACCTTCTCATGTACCGAACGCTCGTGCAAATTGAACACTCGCGCGTTTTTCATATAATATTATGTAGCGCGAAAAAAAAAAAAAAAAAACTAATAACGAGACCAGGAACTTCGTGACCGGTCCCTTATTAGGTCAACCGCGAGACCCAACAGTGAAAAGAGAGACCGGACGGACTAGATAGAGACTGAAAACCGAATCGCGACGCTCAGAATTTTTGTTGTTATTAGGTACCTTTATTACTATTATTCCGTTCAGTTGTCAACTCGTATCATCATCGCCGCGAACGTCGTTCGTTTAGTCGGTTAGGTGGAACATTTTCAATTATTTTTATTTATATATAATTTATTTATTTTTTTTGTAGATTATAATATTCACACAAACGATATCATAATAATTACGATATTCTATAACATGAGCGTGTGTACTCGTTACAACAGTGTACCTACAGCGTGATCGCGGCGAAATGTGCAAAACAGACGATACAAAAATCTCGCGTTTCCGTATTTAATAACTCAGTGGACGTCCTTGGCGATAAATTTTTTTTTACATCAGATTTATTAGCCGCAACCGTTTTCTTGCACAACTAGTTATATAAATACATACATATATATATATTTATATGCATATTTCCCCTTGATCCTGAAATAATAATAACTAGACGACGCGTTCCGTTCATTAGTGCGGTGACCATGTTCGGGCGAAGATCGGTTTTGTGTTAGCGACGACGACGACGGTCTTCTCGCGTACGCGGAGATTTAAGTTTGAATGCGTTGACACGATCGTACTTAAATGCCACGTTTCGAAGTCATCACCAATCGGTATGGAAGTATTATCGACGTGCGAGAATGTGCTGATGAGTGAGTGTTATCATAATAATATAATATAATAACAATAAAATATACGTAGTCATACGAACTATTATAATAGGTATGTAAAGTATATACGGTTAAAATATTATACTATAAGTATTCATCGTATATTCGACAAAATATCAATATTTGTAACGTGTTTTATTATTATTTCGTTTTCGTCCATTCTCTTGTTCTATACATACAAAATAAGTGTTTATATCATTTTGTATACACGATTATATTACCTATATATTATTGTACGGATAGCCGATAAGGCTAATTATCGTGTAAATTAACAAAATTAAAAAAATAATAATATTACCAAGGCGTTAAAATGTGGCCTCTACGAACAGCAACAACAACAACAAACAATATACTTGATTTATATGCTTTGTTTAATTATCTACCATTTTTACCATTTTTTATGAGTTATATCTTCACGCCCCTCAAATATTATAATATTTAGGATTTTTTTTCTCTGAGAACTGAGGGCTCCAATTTGTTCATCTCACTCAAACCAACGTGAGAATAATTCATTATTCCTCTGATTCGCATGACTTAACCTCACCATATATGTATGTCCATAAAACAACCGAATATTCGTTTCGACATATTTACCATTTTAAGGCTATCCCAATTGTATACACCAAACAAACAAAATGTCATTCGAGTACGATTTGTTTTAAAATAATAATATCAATCTCTCTCGAATATGACGTTGAAAATAAATATTTTTTCTTATTAAAAATATTTTACATAATATAATATCAAAGCATTTACTTCACTACTACGAGCTATTGACTAAAACATTATACAATTTTTCCCATGTTAATAGAATTTTTTTAAATATTTAGAAAATCATATACATAATATTGTGTATTTTTATGCCATAACTGACGCATAATTTGTTTTTACAAAATTCTTTTGATAATAACGAACACTGAAACATTATTTCTGGTACTGGTAGGTAGTCAATCAGTATTTATTAAAATAATTTGTATTAATTTTGTAAGACGTTAACGCCATAATTCATATAGTCTGCATGTGTTAACGCTATGGAATTTGTATAGTTTAGTATATAATGGTAACTTAGAGAACATACCACGCTTATATAAACAGAAATGTGGCAAGTTTTTTAAAATATTTTTTATAAAATATTCCATGGTTTGTAGAATCTTTATTACAACCGAAAAAGTCTTCCTTTTACATTCTCGATCCTCGTACATTATACAATGTATCGTATATTTATGTACTATTATTAATTATACGAAATTTAGAATGAAAACGTATTATTATTATATCAGCTCAGAGCTTCCATTGTATGAGCACGTGTATTATAATAAAATGGACTCACGCAAACACAATATACTTATGGCAATCAAAAATAAGACAATAATTTAATTATACTTACTGAAAACATTGATAATGAATACTATAATACTCGAAATCACGATATAATGCTATATAAACCTGCGGAAATGAAACACGATAATACTATCATAATAATATATTGTGTATAATTAATGATTTTATGTAAATGAGGAAAAAAATTATTTTGCCAATAATTAATAAGGTGATATGAAGTGTTCCGTGATAAATAAATCACTAATAACATTGGTATTATTAATAAAAATTTGTTATTTTTTTTGAATGTTGATAAAATATGGATAAATATACCCACATAGTACCTAAGCATATAGATACTATAAGACATAGTGTATATGTTTTTTAATTATATCAGTTCTTATATTTGTATGGTTGTAGTGGGGGAAGGGGAACTCGATCGTGTTGACATTGACAATCGAACGACTGTATAATAACATATTAATATATCACGGTGAGTATAATATTATTATTATTATTTGCTGGCCGCCGAGTTGATGTTATATGAGCTGTAATTTACAACACCGTTAAAATAATATAAAATTATGATCGCGCCACAAAATAATTACATAAAACTATGACGCTACCGAATAAAACGATAATAATAATAATAATAATAATAATAATAATACTATAATAATAATAATAATATTATAATTATTATTATATTTATTAGTATTTTGTTTTGGAAGGGTTAAATAATTTATTCGTAAATATCAGGTTAAGATATGTTTGAAACGTTTAAGTTCAAGTTTGTACTGTCTATTATAGTAAACGAGGTTGCTCGCATATTATAATATTTCATGTGCAGAAATTTATACGATTTATACGTCTGTTTGATATTTTAAAACATTATAATTACTTTGTTTCAGCTAAGTATATGATTTTAATTTTAATACAGTAAATTTGTATTCAAATTGATAATAAATTATATTAAATCTAATACACACACACATACATATTATAAATTATATTTAATAAATAAACAAAATTCAACCGGTTTGTATGATTGTTGAATTTTTATACAAACCTGTTTTATATATTATTATTATGTACTCGTACGTACAATTTCAAAAATCACAAAAAATATATTTAGTAGTTAAGTACAAAATTAATTTAATGTATGATACTTAACAAAGTATCAAAATTTCAGGGTCGGCAACTACACCCAGATGTACCTACGCAAATTGAAGGTTAGAAAATCATTCATTGTTTCGTATTAATGGACAATGAAAATTCAATACATTGTTCGAATTACATTGAATTTTGTATTCATATTAAATCTTAAATGTTTTATTCTTTTAATTTTTTGAAGCCCAAACCGTTCTCCATGAGAATGTATTCTACGTGAAAATTTTCATTCCACGGTCAATAAACTTTACATAATATACAGGGTGGTTAGAATTATATATTACAAAAATGGTGGGACTAACACTAGGTTTTCTAAGTTGTCTAAATTAGTTTTATAGAAAAAAATTTTGATCATCCTGGAAAATTTTGTATGATAAAGAGTTGTGTAGAATTAAATTTTTAACATAACAAAAATTAATTATTTGAATGATTATATTATAATTTTATTTATACATTCTATATGTGGAAATCAATATTCACAAACTATGATTTTTACCTTTTATGAATAGTTTATTGTTTTTCCTTTTTACATAATAACATCTTACATAATACTACCAACTGATATTTTATATCTATGTATAATTTATTTAAGTATATTTTTTCAACATTAATTGAGAAAATATGATATTTAAATTACACAAAATCCCTTTAAAAAAATACTTAAATACTTCAAAATACTATTAAGAGTATCAGATATAAATTCGCATACAATTTTATACGAATACACTTTAGATACATATGCGTATAATATTATTATCGAGTATAGCATCTAACGATTTCTTATAATAAATTATAATTGTGTTTCGTCATACGAGAGTCCTTGATATTCAATATTTTACTCTTTGTGAACGTTCACCGGCGCAGACGGTGCACGTGAACTTATTTATTATAATAATACACTATCTACATTAAATGTATCTACCTATTTTTATATATAATTCAAATAAAAATAGATGATTAATCGGTTTTAAACATGTCTTTCTTTGTTTCATACTTGGTTTTTTATAACATTTTTTAAATTTGTTTTTTCATGTTTAGAGCATACGAGATGTCACAGGAGTCTCAGAGTCCGCTGGGCCAATGGAGCAACAAATACAGTTCCGTGTTGGCTACACTCGGATGTACTTTGGGAGCCTTTAACATCAGTCGGTTCGCCATACTCACCGTACAATTTGGAGGTTAGCGTTCTCAATAGTTTGCACGTTATAATGTTAAGTTACAATATTATATTATTGTCGATCGATCTAAATGCGCTCTCCGATCATTTGATATGGTCTTTCAATAGTATTCTATCGATTTATAAAACATAACCATAACTACGTATTATATATTTTTTTTAAAACGTTTTACAGCCAATTTTATACTACAGTTCCTAGTGTTATCGTTGCTAGTCGGAATACCTCTATTTACATTTCACAGTTCGCTCGGTCAACTACTGGGCGCTGGGGTCATGGACATGTGGAGGATATCTCCAATATTTAAGGTGAGTTCCGTTCTGTCCCTAAATGACGGCGCGCATATAATATACCTAACCTAACCTAGGTACCTAATAACGGTATATCGACATCCGGTGTAGTAATTCTAGTGATTTCCGTTTCTGCTACAACTGCTCCCGTTGCGTTGGAACGGAAATCGTGCGTGAGAAAAAGTCTTCATTAACAACTTAACGATTAATTGAAAAGATTTTATACAAAAAGTTGGTTCCCTATTAAAAAGTTAAGCTTGTGCAAAAAGAGAGAGATTTATTAACAATACAAATTACTTATGTTTTTTAGTAAAAATCTTATTAAATACGTTATTGTATAACTTTTAAAAATTCCTCAACACTAATATAATTACAATTGTACCTTTATTAACCTTTACATGATTGCATACCAGTAATAATTTACAATACTAAACAAATTTAATATTACAAATTATTTATTTAATATGGGAGTTATTTTTACTTTTGGTATTATAATAATGATTGAATATTTTTAATAAAGATGACAATTAATGTTATTTTGATCTCAGGGAATCGGCATCGCATTGCTCTTGGCACAAGCGTTTATCGGCACATACACAGTAATTGGTATCTCGTGGATGTTCACGTATTTTCGCGATTCGTTCATCACGAAACAGGACGTTTACCGTTGGGCAGAACCGATCGATGAGTACAAAGAAGGTAAGTGACCCGCAAATCTGTGCACATTTTTTGTCGCTATACTTACCTATAGGTTGCAATAGTTATAATAATATTTTCAGTTTTAAAACATGGTAAAATTAACTTAAAAAAAAACCTCTTCTATTACTAATTTTATAATATCAGTGGTAGGATATTTATGATTTTACATGTTTGTTTCTAGTTTATGCAGTTGAATATTATGGATCTTTACGATTCGTGAAACATATAGAATTCAATCAGATAAAATTATATTTCATAATAATGTATAGTTTAAATCCTAAGGTTTAGAGAAAATTGAATACGTTAGAGATTATTTGTGATTATAACAGGACAATAAAATATTTATTTGAAGAAAATATTTTATCATTAGGTACTTGTATAAATCGTATTTCTACTACAGACTACGGAGACATGGGAGTTTTAATATTATTATTTCTACCAGAAAATAATCAACATAGCTGATATTCTGAATTAGGGTTATACTTTTCAATTCTCCGTATAAATATAAATTTACTTATAATATATAGTTTATTGCTTATTTAGGTATTATTATATTAATTTTAGTATTTACAACATTTATTTGATATCTAATTAAGATTTGCTAAAATATAATCAATTATAAGGATTTTAAAAGAACATAAATGCGATTTATTTTTCAAATTCTAATTGTAATATTATATTAGTTTAGGATAACACAATATAGCAAATAGCTGTAATAAAGCAATAACGGATATTCAGATTTTTTTTCATTATGTGTTTGTCATGCATGATGTACTTTTTTTTATCAAATATTAATTGTATTAAAATTATCATATAAAAATTATAACTGCGTGATACGCTTTTTAATATAACAGTGGTTGTTTATTACCATTGATTATTTTCGTATAGTTTATATTATATAGTTTTACACCTACATTTTTCCTTTTTTGAGTCCGTATCTCCGTCTTAAAATAAATAAATCTAAATATGCTACTATTTTATTGTAATGTTACGAAGTTGTAAAAAATAACTTATAACATTATATATATTACTACATTACAGATGGCATGTCCTGGACCTATTCTTCTAATATTAGCTATAACATCGAAGAAACGGTGCCGGGTTATTTCAACGGCATTGTTTTACAGCGCAAGTACGTGGAAAAACTCGAGATGAACGATAACTCGTTGAAGTTGCCGGTAGTGATAAACCTGACGATCATATGGATAATTGTGTTCATATGCTTAAGTAAAGGTATTTAGACAATACACGTAATTTGACGACTATTTCTTTAGGTTTTTTTTTTATATACATTAATTTACACCTAATTTATGGATGTATTCTCCACAGGTCTAAAGTCATACAGTAAGGTAGTTTGTGTATTCTCGCTAGTGCCGGTGTTCGGTATGTTAATGTTGTGTACGAAAATGTTGGGTTTGGCGCCAATAATTGGATTTCAACATCACGATATTTTCCCGGAAACAGATTGGAGCGAGTTTTTCCTTAACACGAAGGTAAAAAAAAATTGTAATTAAAAATGTTAATCACTGATGTTACCCATAAAGCGGTTTATTATATATTGAGGTAGAAAATATGAAAAAAAAACTAGTTGTATTTATTATTGTTATATAAAAGACACCGTCTGTACTTTTCTTAACTAGAAATGTGTCTTCCATATATGATTTCGTTTTAGATTCTGATCGAATAGGTATAATTAATGTAAAACAAAACAAATTCCTTATAATGTAGTTGCACATATTTGTTTAAAAGTACTGAGCTAAAATTATTTTCACATACCCATACTACTAAATTTAAAGATATAATAATTAAGTCTGATAACTATATATATATATGTGTGTGTATGTGTGTGTGTGTGTGTGTGTGTGTGTGTGTGTGTGTGTGTGTGTGT
>CM023359.1:37557101-37572903 GCA_013282895.1 Eriosoma lanigerum | reverse complement strand
TTCTCTAATTTTACTAGTCTAAGAAAAAATTGCTATAGCATAAAATTAGCCAATATAGACTATTTAATTACAATTTATTATTATTTGCATTCCACGGAAACGAGGAAATGAATTAACAATAACGTTTGGTTGAATAATATTATATTTATATTATTGTGGTAGATAAAATTTATAATATTTTATTATATCTACGAATTTTGTACTATTGACTCAGAATATATTTTATACGTAATTTAATTTGTAATAGATCATAGTAAATTAAATAAAACATATAAATTCACTATTATCAATACGAAATGGAGTATTAATCTAATGCTAATAAAATAAAAAAATCGAAACTAGTGCCTCGTCTAAAGCATAGTACAACACTCTTTAATACTTGGACTACATCATCGTCATCCATCAGATCAAAAAAAAAAAAAACTCTTTGGAGGGCACCAACGAATATCGATTTTATGATGCTGTGGAACTCAATATCGATAATAACGTCGACAGAAGGCAAATACTTGCTACTATTAACTCCAAAACCGACGCAATCTATGTAGTCGATGCTATGCCGGTTGAATTTATGAGTAAAATGGACTGGAAAAAATTGGACGGAAAAAGCAGATAGTAGACAGAGGCAAGAAGACACGAGTACACGTATGACCACGTTGTACTGGTTGAGCGATGTAGAATTTCCTATGGTTTCTTTGATTAGCGAAACAGAATCGGAAATAAGAGAAATAAGTGCAATACTTTTGCCAACAGAAACAAATGACGTAATAAGACCAGACACTGGCGCGTCGAGTGAAAATTCTATAGATTCGATCGACGTCTATTTTCTGCTGTCGAATCGCTATTCGAAGACCGATAACGAATATTATAATAACCTTGACGACGAAATTTCACTTGACTTTGATGGGAAACAAGACACCGAGAGTTCGTTTTTGACGACTTCCAAAGAATTGATAATCGATGTTTTAATCTCGCTAGAAAAACAGTGACATACCTTATTTAAGCACCAACGAGAAGACGACAAAGACGGATCATCCACAACAACAACATCCTCATAGATCTTTCTGGAAGATGACTAAAATATTCTTGCGCAATTACGCGAAAATTTTAGGTCGCTATGTATGCTGTTGTGGAATTTCATCATAACACCAATTCATTTTTCGTACATGATATTTTTCCAACTGATCTTTAATTTATATTCCAATTTTTACGAAACTTTAACGTATAATATATGTATTATCGTTATAATACATTATATATATATATATGTTATTGTTATATAAATAATTTAATATCAAAATTATTTCATTTTTTGTTACTTAATAGGATAATAAAAATAGTAATAATAGTAAATAATTGACTTTGTTTTATATTTTTGTTTTACCGTCCAGTTGTATTATATTCATTCAATAAGGCGTTAGCTTACTTACGATCTATATTCTTCTTCTTCAATAGTTTAACGGTCCATTAATAAGCTTCTTCATTTTTCTCTGTTCAAAGTCCAGTCTAACGTTCTATCTTGTTCTTGGTTTTTCAAGTAGGCGTTTTTTTATTTATTTTTCCTATCAGAGTATTCTTTAATACATCTCCATCAGCTCTCCATACATGTCCCACCCACTTTAGACGTTTACATCTAAGTATACATGTGAATTCATTTGGTTTTTCATATAAGTCATACAGCTCTTCATTGTGTCTCTTTACACAAATTCCTCGGTTGTCATTGTACACCGGTCCATATATATATCTTAATATTTTTCTTTCGCATATAGCAAGTTTTATATTGTCCTCTAGCCTAGCCTAACCTAACTTAACCGTGGTATAAATATAGCTAAATGTGAAGAAAATATTACATTATCTAATTTGAATTTCGTATTTGACAGTATGAAACCTTTGCGTGATATTATTGGTTGTGAAACAGTAGCGTCATTTTATTGGGTATGAGTCGCCATACATTTTCCGTAGTCTATTATTTATCAACAATTTTAGTCGTCAAGAATGACTAAAATCTTACATTTTATCTACATCGTGATCGGCAAATTTGAGAAATATATTTATAATAAATATACCCGTTAATTACAAAATGTAGGTAATAATTTTAAAAATAATAATTAATAGAAAATTAAATTTATAAACATGATTAAAAATATTATTATTCTCGGTAAAAATGTAAATTTAAATAGTACATAAATCCACGATGTAGATAATCTATCAATCTGCCTATATCGTGATTCGTGAACTATACTCATATATATGGAACAAACTAATACAAACAATTATTGTCCATATTATACTAATTGTTTATTATACAATGGTTTTTATAAAGTCTTTATAATGATTAACTATAAGCTTGTATACGAGGCCGTGCCCAGCAAAAAATTTTAGGGGTTGTTTGATTATTTGTTTTGACTAAAAGAAATAGAACATAAAAATCTAAACAATAAGTGTTTGATATAATTTATAATTTTGATATATTTTATTTATAAAAACAATTTCCGGGGGGGTTTGTACCCTGAAACCCACCCTGGCCACGGCCTTGATTGTATAATATGTAAATAACTTAATGCATTGAAATTTGATTTACTTTTCAAAGCTATTGAATTATTTCTTGATCACTGCGTATAACATGATTAAATCGTACAATTGCCTAATCACAACCCGTAAAAAATGACCGTTTCCAATCAAATATTCGCAGAAAAAAAAAATAAAAAATTACCTCTCCCGCCCCTATTCTTTACTAACAGTCGGAAAACCGGTGGGTCTGCCATGGTCTAATAAAAACTGAAATGACGTCACTGTTGGCAATTCAAAAACCAATCGGGTTATCTCGGCAGATGCGATGCGCGCCTGTGTGCGGGTGATACGCGCGTGCGAACTGTCAGCCACCACCGTCCGGCGAGGAAATATCGATTTTCCGGTTGTTCCACAAATGCATTTCACATACAACGTGCAGTACGCACTGTGCGGTCTTATTTTATTCGTCATCGACCGTCTCGATAATATTGTTATATTTTTTTTTATCATCATTAACATATTATTATTGTTTTTGTATTTATTTATTTTATCATTTATATCATTAAACCGGGCTATAATTACGACACCGTTGAGAAAATGCCCAGTACACCATCATGAATAGTCTTGTCAATCATTAATTATTTGTTGTAAATTGCGATCCCATAATATTCGGAAACGGACGAAAATTGACGTACGCTATGGAATGGAAATTGTTGCTGTTTGCCGTGCACAATGTCATCGCATTGGCGCATTGCGGTGAGAACCTATAAAATATTCTATTATAATATCAAAGCTAGTCGTCAGTAATTAAAATGATAAAAATTACTAAGTATCTTCGTAATATTTTTCAATTTCTAGCTACTTTATTTTCATTCGCGATCTGAATGAACTTAACGAATTACTTCTTTATTGATCATAAAATACACAAAGTTACTTCTAAAGTTCTATATTTCATTTCGATTAATGAATATTTTAAATAAACATCGTATTGGTGTTATATAATATTATACTTTTTTTTATATAAATAGGTATTTAATAATATTAGTTTTAATACCTACTATATTATAAAGTTGAAATTTTGATTATTACAAAAATATGTTTGTGGTTAGATATTTTACAGTTAAATACTTAATTCAATCTTAAATGTGCTAATACATGTCCTTTAAAATGTAAACAGTTGATTGTAATTATTTATTTGACGTATAGTAAACGTTTCGTTTGAAATTATATTTTTAAAGGATTAATTTAATTATTAATATATAATTTTTTTTCACAGTTGATCTATCTGGAAAAATTTATCAGACTGACGCAGCTTTAGAAAAACAAAATTTGATGTTCTGTTATGAGTGCCATACTATGGTGAACGGTAAAAGCTGTAGTAATTTTACTGACAAAGAAGAGTATTCGGCATTTTCAAAAAAATGCACTGGAGATAGTAAAACATGCATGGTAAACTTACAATATATTATAATATTATTTTAATAATTTTTTAATTATTGTTCCTGACAGTATCCCAACACTTAACACCACAGAGACAGACATAATAATACATGACATAGGGATTACTGTCTTGCATATAATCTAAAAATAATACGAGAATTCCCTAGAGCATTTAAATTACATCATTATGTAATATCATTATTATATTACCTTATATTCATCATATAAGGAATGTCCTTAAAATATCCTGATATCCACCTATTTAGTTCCTTCACGAAATGTTATATTCTAGATATTCTTTGTCCTATTATACTCCTCTAGAATATTAATTCTTCAAACATCGTGATAATGTTATTCTCTTATCAACCCAATAGACTTTCATTTTTTCTTTCACAATAAATGAATAAAGATACCTAAGTACCTAATATGGAAGAGGACTTAAAGCGTAGTTGTTTATTTGTAATAAACTAATAAGGGTTACCCCCCTGGAATGGCTTAGTTGTACAATTTATCTAAAGACACCATCATTTTACCTTTTTATATATTACTCTTGCAGGTTGCAGTCTTACTTTAGTACGTATTATAATTTATCGTTTAATAAATCCACCACCGCATGCTGCACGGTATTATTACCACTTACCGTGTAGTAGGTATATAACATACCTATCACTGCAGTACCACAGCTTACCAATATTCTCCATAATCGCTTTTATATACATTAACAAAATTTTGGTACATTATTTTTCCATATAACTCATCATTAAACTTATGTCTGTTTCAGGTCAAACGTTACTCGTACTCGACAAGCAATGAAAGCGCCACTTCTGGACAACAGCTCTGGTCGTTGGAACGGGGCTGTTCAGGCAAATGTGAAGATGGATGCATCGTGATCGGAGAACGGATCAAGATTTACGCATGTCAAGCATGTTGCGAGACACCTCTATGCAACGTATCCAATAGATCCTATCGATTATCGTCGGAGATGTTTATATTGACGTTTTGTCAGGGGATTTCGTATTACATCTTCTTAATCCTTCTTAATTCTGTCATAAATTCATCATAAATGTTGTAACGAATTTGAATATGTATCATAAATTCTTTTGAGAAATATATCTGAAAAAGTATTTTAAATATTTTTCAAAAGTATTTGTTTTTGGAATCAAATATATTTTATTATAGATCCACATCAGTATATTCTTAGATCATATGGGTATTTTATATTTAAAAATGAAATAATCGGATAACAATACGCACATGCCATGATATAGAACATAATACTAATTATATTTTATATTGTCCACTATATAATATATCGTCTATACTCTATACCATACACGCAGGGTCCCACAAGAGGGGGTCAGTATGACCTTATGGTCCTGGACCCGGACTCTCAAGGATCTCACGCAAAAATTATAGATAAATAAAAACTGTAGGTTGCAAAATATAATGTTTAAAAAATTAAAAAACAGTAAACAAGACAGTAAAGTGTTGTGACAGTAAATTTTTTCTTCAGAATTTATATTTAAGCAAATTATCATAAATAACAGGGGAAAGTATCAACGTGACTGGCTCATTTATCCCTTTGTTGACCAAGCATAGAAATAAAATGGTTTTTCCGTGTTTTTTTACATAAATATATTTTATATTGCCTAAATAAATAAAAAATATATATTTTTTTTTTTTTTGAAATTCCAAATTTGAGTTTTTTACATGGTACTTTGAAGTACCTTTGGTCAAAAACTAATTTTTCCCTGGTACTTTTAAGTACCGTAGGTCTTTATAAACGCTAACTATTTTATATTATTCTTACCTAAACATTTTATCTCAAGTTCATAAAATTACTTTCATAAGCTTAAATAAATTAATAAAAAATGTTTACATTTTATTAAATAAAACCAACGTATTTATAATAATATGTAGAGTAAATTATTTTTCTGCAGTTTCTTTGTATATTTATTTTCTTAGTTACAAATGTATTTCTAAAATAAATAAATATGTAGGTATCTAATGATATAAAATGTATTGGTCTTAAAATAAAAATATATACATCATTTATTTATCACAATCAATTGCATGATACTCCGCAAAACAATTTTTTTTATCATTACAATTAAGATGAGACATGATTAATTACAAAGACAAATTTATTACGTTCACTGTACACGAGTATATCGGAAATAAATAGGTATGTACGTAATGTTATCGTGACACGCGGCAAACAATGCAGCTAAAAACGCTGTAACCCGACGGTACGTATAGGTCCAACTGAATTATAACGAATTATTTATATCAAAACAACATTAAAATACAAAAACAACAATTGATAATGATATTACACAAATACCCCGAAAAATCTATCGTTTTACATTTTGTTTATAAGGTTTATAATCATAATCAAAAACAATAATAAAACGGGCCACTAGAAATTATGGGTTTCTACAAAATTCAATCTAAAAATAATCGTATAGCAGCCAAATTATGATATTTTTTCATTTGTTTTTCACTTAGTATATTTTATATGTGGTACTCGTACGTACCGATGGCTCAGAAACTATATCTAAATGAAAATGTACGTTTAATACAAATTTAAAGTGATGGTACTTAAAAGTACCATCGGTCGACAAAGGGTTATAGTATTTCAAAACATACTCGTACAGTGTTTTGATTTTAATCGTTGATACGTGAAAACCTATAGATAATGAGCGACTGCGTCTACGATAAAACTAACGTGGTATGTTTATAATAACTAAATTTCTTGTTTAATAATCTTAAATCGGTAAAGTCGACGTCCATTTATCAAGATATAAACATAAAAATGGAATAGAACGGAATATATTTCAAAACGATATACAAGAAAAAATAACGTTTTATTACATACATACCAAACGGAAAGATGTATATAGTTTATACAAATAATTTTTTTATTGTAAATCATATTTGTATTGTTAATAAATTTTTTTTTTCTTTTAAATAATTGTAGTTTTATTCCTTATAGTACATGCGAAATAATATTAAATATGCAGCATAGTTTAAAGAAGAAAAAAAAATAACAGTGTTATTAAGTTCCCCAAAATTGAAGTATAGACGGAATGTAGTAGTTGATTTTTGACGGTGGTGGTAATGGGTGTCGTATATTGCATATATTTGATTTGATTGAATATATTTGGTCCGTCGTTTATATCGATAGCCTACAAAAATAACAATCATGATATAGAAAATAGAAATACTAGTATATTATATGATAATATTAAATAAATTACCATCGTTCCGTTGTCGTGTGGAAGGAACTAGACATTGTCTCGTTTCTGCGATAGTGATAAATGACTTGGTGAAAATGGTGTACAATCTTGGTGTAATGTTGGTGATATCTGATCGAAACTTTCGTAGCACGTCTAAATAATTCAGATAAATTAGTAAAAATATTATATTTTATGTTTATTTAAACCTTTATGTCAACTGTATCATTTTCTAGTACCGTCGTCGCTAGTTGTTTCAATGCGTACGTTTTAATCTGAGTAACACAATCACGGCTGTTCTTTGGAATATTCATAATAATTACATCTTCGTTGAAGTTTTTATTAAGACTATAAGTTTCTTCTTTGTTCATAGGTCTTTTTATATTTGATTTCAAGTATAATAATGCCATTGAATTGAATTGATCAAGTATTATTGGTTTAGATATCATATTATTATATGTTGTAACGTCGAGAATATTCCATCCATACCTCATCATATCGTTACGGTTCAACGACAATACCAAATTCTGGATGTATACAATTGGGACACAATACTACGATATCGCCCGAAATCATTTAACCGTAGGATTTGTAACAACTACGAAGAGTACAGTCATTACTGATACGATTTTGGTACAGCTCCACTTATCGCACTAGGCTTGTCATACCTTATTATATCAATCTATCTACTGGTATGTCCATTAATGAGGTGCCTTCATGACGCAGATTGTAAACTTTTCAAGGGCAATAATAATTTACGAATGGAAATGGGTAACTCGAATTGATATGTTACCAACAATAATGTTTGACAAATATTTCCGGTTCTATTATATACATTTATTAATAAAATTTCAATATATTATGCGCACAATATTATTTGAATAATACATTTATTATAGATAATAATAATAAATCGTAATATTATAATATCAGGACTATACACATCCATAATAATTAATACACAATGGTTATGACAAATTACAATTGCATAATATTGGTGTAAGTACGTTGCATATGTTTTTGGGATGTCCCTTCCCTTGTGAATAACCTGTGCACGTTACTGTAACTAATAGATATTAGCTCAATAATACGAATTTGGATTACTCGATCATAATACGATTCATGCGATGTTTTTTTTTTTTTAAAAATATCATTTAATATTATATAGCACGAACTAAGATATACTTAGTATACGTTGTTATTACATAGGGAGAGCTGACTCCAGAATATCTATGGCTATAGTAATAGTACTGTTACAACCAACACTCTGTGTTATATATTTATAATATATATTTAATATTATCGTGCTACGTATTATTTAATTTACATTTTCGAGAAAATATTTTATTTGTAAATTTAGAAAAATCAAATCAAATTTTAAGTGCGCATCATCTAACGCGATTCCAGTTTGTCGTTTATTTTCGTATTCGTATTATATTTATACATTTGTAAAGTTTAAATACCGCACAGTTGTTATGCAGAAAATTTCATATCTGTGGTACTTACCTACAAAAAAGTACGCTTGACATTTTATTATGCGTTTATTATTTTAATTCATCTACAATTTTTTACTTATTATTGCACATAAATTATTCAATAGCGTAGCCAGAATTTTTTCAAATGGGAGAGGGCAATACAATTATGTTATATGAAATATATATAATAATTTAAAACAAATATAAAATTTACTTTAATAATAAAAATGTATAATTAAATAAAGTGTTTGATATTTAATAGTAATATACTATTTTTAAATTTCATATAATAAAAAAAAAAACTCGGCTAATGGGGGGGAGGGCAGCCCTTAGGATCACACCCCCCTGGATACGTCACTGAAACAATTTATATACATATGGTTTTATTCATGATATTGTCATACATTTATTTTGAATTTACTATTTATTTGTCATTATATTAGTGATAGTTTTTTTAAAAAAATAAAGTATGTACTAAACTTTACTATATTCTTACAGTCTTTCTATAAGCACTTGTTCGACAAAAATAAACAATTTCAAGTCCTATAGTGATAAATCGCAATATAATAATAATGCATTATTTTACAATTTTGTATTAATCTTACAAATTTTTTCATTTATAATGAGTGTTTAACTAACGATTATTATACTTTTATAATTTTAAAATATTTTGATTTAATTACTTTTTAATTCTTTTCTATAGTTTTACTTATGCGATTTACCAAAATAAACTATTTTTAAATTTTATTTTAATGAATTAAGCCGAAAATTCTTCAATTTCTATTCCAAAACAACAGAAAAAAAACAAAAAAATTTCTTAATCTAATATATTTCTATTTACTTTCTATAATAATCATTTCAAAGGTGTTTGAGATTATATATAATTGAATTCTCTGTTTTGGGTAACAATGATTTCGCTCTATTCCTTGTAATGTAAACCTTATAAACACAGTACTACAGCAAAACATATTAATATGTTATCCAGAACTTTCATACTAAAGAGATAAAGAAATCAAGAATATTTTAATTTTTTTATATTGTATTGTTAGGGAAGGTGGTGATGGTGGTAGTGATGGTGGTTAGACCTAATATTCAGATGTCCCTCCAACTTAAAATGTTCGCTGCCACTGGGTATAATTATATTGTTATTTGATTATCAGATATAATATTTCATTTTTAATATCAGAACGAACGAAACTTACCACTCTTAAATGTAATGTTGTATGTATTAACTATTTATTCTTAATTTTTACCGAAACTTGGTTACATTGTAGTATTAACTCCTCTGAACTTGACTTAACGGATTATACAATCTATCGATGTGATCGTTCTCCATTGACAAGTACATTTGGTCATGGGGGGGGATGGGCGTTTTTATAGTAATTCGTAATGATATTTCTTCATCTCTTCTTCGGGTTCCGCCCTATAAAACAACTATTTGTTCATTTCTCTTTTGGTTTTCTTAACTTTATTATCTGTGGTCTCTACATTCTCCCATCCAGTTCCAGTGATATATATTTATCTCATACTTCTTCTCTTGATTTTATAGTTGAAAACTACCTGTCCCATTCTCTAATTTTTTTTTGGTTGTTACAATCTACCTTACATTTCTTGGTCTAATGATAACCATAGTCTGTGCTTCATCTCTTCCTCATCTATCCCTAATCTAGTTAAACGTTATTATTACATAGATATTCTCTAGAGAATCAGCTCTCTACTCCAAAATATCTATGGATATAGTAATAGCACTATTACAATCAACACTCTGTGTTATATATTTATAAATTATAATATATATTATTATGTTGCGTATTATTTAATTTACATCTTCGATAGGATCTTTTATTTGTATATTTAGAAAGAGCTAACCAAATTTAAATTTTAAGTGCACATCATTAACGCGATTCCAGTTTGTCGTTTATTTTCGTATTCGTATTATATTTAAACGTTTATAAAGTTTAAATACCGCACAGTTGTTATGCAGAAAAATTCATGTCTGTGGTACCTACCTACAAAAAAGTACGCTTGACATTTTATCACGCGTTTATTATTTTAATTCATCTATAACTATTTACGTATTGTTGTACATAAACAATTTATATACATATAACTATTTGTGATATTGTCGTACATTTATTTCGAATTTACTATTTATTTGCCATTATATTAGTGATGTTTTTTTTTAAAAAAAAAATAATGTATTTACTAAACTTTTACGATATTCTTACAGTCTTTCTATAAGCACTTGTCCGACAAAAATAAACCATTGAAAGTCCAAGCGGTGAAGGATTTCACGAAACGACCATCACTTTGTTTCAGGACAACAAGAAGAACAATATACAGAAGGAAATTGCATCTGATCAATTACAGTTAAGATGTTTTTTTTTTTTTTTAATATTCGTTTGTAGTAATTACTATAATTAGGGTTTGGATTTAAATGCATTAAACTTGAGCAAAACTAAAATATATAAAACCATGAAATATTTTCCAAAAAATTATTTTATCCACCAGAAATAGTATTCCTTAATATGAAGTAAAATATGTAGTAAACCCATATTAAAAAATTAATTAATTAATACAAACAACCAAACATCTATAAACTTAATTTAAATTAATATCAAACAACCAACAATAATGTTAATTTTTTTCGTATTACAATATTATAATATTACCAAAGAAATAGTTTAAAAATATAGTTAAAATGCAAAATACCTAAACTTTAAACAGTGCCGCAACTAGAATTTTTAGGCCATAGGACATCCAAATTTTAATGCCTCAATTATTTTACATAATGATTAGGCACTAGTTATTTGTCATATAATTTATATAATACAGTTTAAAAATAAATATATTTCATTAAATTATAAATTATATATATATATATATATATATAATATATAAACTAAAATGAATTTAATTCTTCTTGCCTTTAATTTGAAAAAGTCTGTTAAAATTTTGTCTTAAAATAAATATGCTGTGCGTTTTTGTGCAATGTTTAGTACTTTTATATTCGATAGTTGTTTCTGGCCCAATAAATGTCATAAATAATACTTTATAAAAGCCGGTACACGACCTATGTTTAATCGGACGGGTTTTTAACGTTAAAATGTTGATTAGGTCATACGACCGATTATTCTTCGTAGATTATAAATTTCAGTGTAAAATAATCTATATATAAACCAATTTTATCTTTTATATATTAAATTTAAATAATGTCGATATAAACGAAATTAACAATATAAACGGATTTTTAACATTTGATAAATAAATGTTAATTAAAATAATGTTTTAACGCTACATAATAAAACTAAAAAATGTCGCTGAATCACCGATGACTTAGTTAAATATTATATAAATTTATTATAACTTTAGAAGCTTATAAAAAATTGTAAATTACGATTTTCAAAATATTTTGTAAATAGGTTAAGGAGTAGGTATTATATTTGTTATATACAATTAATAATTTTAAAATAATATAATTCTTTAATCGTTAAACCCAAAATTGCAGGTAATATATAACATTTTTGAAAAAAAATTTTATTTTTGGAAAAATTTTAAAGCTTTATATTTAGTTAGAAAAACAACCAATCTGTACCAAAATTTTTTTTTGAGATTTTTCATAGATAGTTTACACACATCATAAACTTATGCATCAACCTATCAGTATAATATATTGTATTATATTGAATTTCACTCAGAATCGTATTTTCTTATGCAATATCATTGAATTCAAATCTTAATTATAATAAACCAATAATTTCTCCGAGGACCGAAGGGACGATCCAAAATTGACCTTCCCACTTTTTTAAATTTCTATTTTATCTAATTTTATCTTATTCTATTATGGGGATGTGACCAAGTGCACGTCACTGTAGCTAATAGATGTTAATTCAGTAATATTAATTGAAATTTCTCGATAATAAAACGATTCATGCGATTTTTTTTTTATGTTTCACGATAAAAAATAAAATTGTATTTAAAATATAACAAAAGCTCCGTCACCGAGTTAAATGCTGTTATTATCTAGAATATCTATGGCTATATATGTATGGCAATATCGATATTAAATATAATAACCGATAATCTATGTTGAACAATTTACAATGAACATTATTATGTTACGTATTATTTATTTACATTTTCTATTGGAGAATTTATTTATTATTAATTAATTTGTAATTTTAGAAAAATCAAATTAAATTGAAATTTTTAGTCCGCAGTTTTTATAACGATTTCGGTTTGTTGTTTATTTTCTTATTCGTATTATAGTTATATTATTTATTTATTATTATATATTAGATATGTTTCACAATTTTAATGTTTAAATAAGTCACATTTGTTATGCAGATAGTTCACAGTCTATGATGAAACTTATCTAAAGTAATTACCTACACTTACAATTTTATTATGCGTTTATTCATGTTAAATTTCGTTTGTTCATTCATCTATAATTATATACTTATTTTTGCACAAAATCAAATATATTTTCATAATTTGTTATTTATTTTTTTCGCATTTAGTGTTTAATTGTTTCAATATTAGTGTTTTTTTTTTATATATTATTTAATGTTTTGACTAATTTTTTACAATAATCTTACAGTATTTTCTATCTACAAGCGCTTGTCGGACAAAAAAAAAATATCGGAAGTGCCAACGGTTGAGGATTTGACAAAATTACCACTGATTGTTGCAGGATAGCCATTGCGGGAGGAATTGCGTCTGATCGATTACAGGTAAGATGTTTTTTTTTCTAATATTTAATATAATAACATTTTCTTAGTTACATATGCCGGTAAAACAATTATATAGTTTTGTTACTATTCAGGTTGTTTTTGTTATCTCTCTTTTTTTGTACTTTCTAAAACCATATTTATGTGAATAAGTATTGTCAATTAAACATTTATATTATATATTTATATGAATATCAAAGGCCATAAACAATTTTATAAATTAATTCTTCTATAATTCAATAACACAGATGTTGATTCAATAAACTATGACAAAATTAAGAAAGTTAACTATTATGCTTTATCTCAATGATATGTACAGTATTCTGGTGATCGATTTTTTTAACGTTCAGTGAGCACAATTAGGATTTTAAATTAAATTATATACAAACTAGAAATAAAAATATGAATAGACTTCTTACATATAATCAGAGCTGTATTTTAACTTTTGCCACCCCTGGACATCTCGATTTTACCGCCTCACACCGAACTTAATCTTGCCGAACATATTTTTTTAAGCAAAACAGACGAATTGTCAAACAGAAAAAAAAATGTGCCCTTATTTCTATATTATATAGATAGAAATAGCTACGTAATAAACTCATAAAACGCATAAAAGATTTAAGAAGAATAAAAAATATTATATTTAAAACTATTAATAATTTTTTTGTATCAAATTATCGCCTTAATGATACGATAGCTGCCATTATTTTACATAATATATATATGTATCTTGTACAATAGTTCTGTGAAAATGTAAAATACGAATAAGAGAGTAAATAAATGGATGAAGTGAAAAGAGAGGATATGAAATATGAAATTTAAACGTAAGGAAAGGTTTAGAGCTTATCTATTGTAAGATAATTTTCAACGCTATTTCAACTGTTTGTATTAATACTACTATAACCATGGACTGGAACAAAATATAAATAATAAGCTTTTCTAAATATTATTATTCATACAGTGCCACAATTAGCTGTGGGAACAGGAGTGCATAGCACCCCACGCGAGGACCAAAACTAATCTATATGAGGCTCCCAAATAAATGGATATTATATCAAAATAAAAGTTACCAACCGGCTCCGCATAATTTAGCTGCGGCTCTGTATTCATACCTTCTATTCATAAGTGGGTATTTGAACTTATTTATCTCAAACAGACAGTACATATTCGCTGAGTACATGTACTTGTACTTGTACATGTACATATACTTGGGTATTTCGTGCGAAATACCATCTCCAGACCGAATGAATAATGAACGACGTAATGAAATGAGACTATTGTCACGAGCGAATCTAATTCAATCTCGCGCTCGGCTGCTCTCGCGGTATCTCAGCGAATGTGTATTGACAGCACCACAGGCGTACGCAAAGTTTACGGTCGGGGCAGCAAAAATTTATGCCATCAGACCATTTTTCTTTCTTAACAGCCCATAGATTATAATAGTTAATATAGTAGCCTATAGTTAATTTGTATATTTTGAGTGAAGTGAGAATGTACCTGATGGTTTCACAATAATATTATGCGCGTCTATTTTTTGCTTTCGGTAGAGAATTGTATCTATTTGGTACTTTATTTAGCTCATTTTTCAAGTATTTCTAAATATTTTTCCTTGGAATAAGAAATATCACGTAAATATCATGTAATTTACCCTAATAATAATAATTGATGAACTATATAGTAATTGAATACATTTTAGGTGTTTTCTAACTTCCAATAATATTTCCATTAAAAAATTAATTTAAATTTGTAAACAAAATTTTTTATGGCTTCACTCAAATCATAAAAACGCTTTTACATACTACCCTCTCCCTTAAATTTAACATACAAAAATAAACACTATTTTTAAATAAATGAAAATTAAAAAAGATTTTTTTGTCTCCATCCAAATCTTTAAAAAAATTTAAGTACTTCCTCCTCACAAAATTATTTTTTGATATTTTGGGGTACTTCAAAATAAAATATAAACATTTATCTAACTTCTCATTATACTTCCATTAAATAATAAATAATGTTTAAAAATTAATGAAAACTTTTAAAACTTAAAAAAAGATTTTTTTGTCACTCAAATCATAAAAATGTTTTTACGTACATCTAAGAAGAATAAAAAGAGTAATAACAACAACAAAAACAACAACAACAACAACAACAACAACAACAACAAGATGGAGAAGGAGGAGAAAAAGAAGAAGCATAAGGAGGAGAAGCACAGGAAGAATAAAGCACAGTACGAATGATACACAGGACATATGAAGCATATGGCGAAAAATGGAGTACGAAGCACAGGACAAATGAAGAACAGAATGAACGAAGCACAGGACAAATGAAGAACAGGATGAACGAAGCACAGGACAAATGAAGAACAGGACATGAGAAGCATATGACAAAATGCAATGAAGAAATAAGCACAGGACGA
>CM023359.1:37479484-37557091 GCA_013282895.1 Eriosoma lanigerum | reverse complement strand
TACAGGCAGATAATAAAGAAGCACAGAACAAATGAAGAATAGGACCAACGAAGAATATAAAAATGAAGCACATGCGAATGATGCACAGGGTGAAAAAGTGAGGAAGAAGCAAAGGATTAATAGGATAAGGAATTTATGGAGAAAGAACTATAGGCAATGATTAAGAGGAGGAGGAATAAATACAAATTTTACTGTAATATTCTATTTCATTAAAATTATGTTTTTATTAATATGCATCGATAATAAATAGTTTATTTAACTTAATAAAATCTTAATTTTAGTACAATTATAACTAATATTAATTACTAATATTATATTGTGCAAATAAGTAAATTTAATAAATTACGAATTTTTGTAAACAAATTATATATATATAATATGTTACTAAATATATACGTACACTTTATCACAAATTCTATTTTTTTTAAAAAATAATTATTTATTGACTGATTACAGGTTGGATGTTATCCGAAGAATCATTCAATTCCCTCATTATATTTGTTGTATGTTTCTATAATTAAATTTTATTGCAATTATTGATATTTTTGTCATAATTAATCATTTTAGTATTTAATATACTACCTCTACGCTATATATCCCACACTATATTTTCCAGTAAAATCCCTGAAACAAACCCCCAAATTTCCCTATTATTATTTGGGTTTAGTTTAAAAAGAGTTATAGGGGCCCCAACAATTTCATATTTTAGATTCTGAACGAAGCGAGGAATGTATTGGTTTACAAAGATTTTTTTTTTTTTATGTATGAAGAAACTTTTACGGGTAGAAATAATGGTCCGATTATCACAAGTATATGCTTTCGGTAGCAAATTGCATCTAGTTAGTACTTTCTTTAACACATTTTTTGAATTTCTCAAAAGTTTTTCCTTGGGAGGAGAAAAACTCCAAAAATATGGTGGAAAATCGGCAAAATTACAGTTTCTGTTATTTCAAATTTTTTTAATTTCGTGATAATTAATTGACTTTTGATCGCAAGGGCTTTATTGACATAGGTAGTATATAAGTGTGGTAAAATTTTGGAACGGATTGGTTGATTATTTGGCCAAGTATAGAACTTGGACTTTTTTCCAAAAATGTTTAAGATTTCCGGTTATTTTTGGTTTATCGCTTTGAAAATTTTTTCGAAGTCTAATCATATACTACTTAATCTTTTTACAAAATATTTTGAAAATCGTGACAGATAATTTTTTTATAGGCTTTAATAGTTAAAATTCCCAAAAATCGGCTAAATAACGGTTTCATTATTTTAAATTATTTTATTTCTTGATAACTAATTAAGTTTAGATCGTAGGAACCTAAAATTTATTTTAAATATTAACATTCGTAATTATAATAAAAAAAGGATTAAGATTATGATAAAGGATTATCATTATAGTATATTATAATATATTGAGTTTCACTCAGAATCGTATTTTCTAATGCAATATCATTGCATTCAAATCTTAAGTACAATAAACCACTAATTTCTCCGGAGCCGAAGGGATGAAGGAGGAACATCCACAATCGATCTTCCCACTTTTTTATTATGAAAATACAATAATATATATTTTTATTTTTCTAATTAAATGGAAAACTTGTGACCAAATAAATTTAAATGTACCTACAATCAACAAATAATCAAAGTATATTTGTATTATTATTATAACTTTTAGTCATATTTTAGTTTATATTTTATTAGTTATATATTTACTATACGAATTAATAAAGTAATAAATACAATTTTTAAACTATAAAATAATAATTTTAATATATGCCTGTCCCGAATTTATTTACTAATTATAATATCTCCGTGAATAATTAAGATTTTTAAATGAAGTTTTTTTAAAAATTTTAACTTAGGCAATAGTTAAATGATTAGGCAATTATATTACATTTTAGTTATATAGGTACATCTAGTAAAAGAATAAGAAAAACAATTTTAATTTTTAAATTATGTAAAAATTGAAGTTAGCCATTTTAAATAGTATATTTTTATACAAGTTTTAATATGTAAAATTTCTTCAAGATGGTGATTTTTAGAAATGGTTTTCATATTACATCATAAAGGGAATGATGAACAATGAATTATGTAGTTATACCATTATGATATATAAGTTTTAAAATTTTAAATTATTACAATAATTAATAATAACATTAGCAATATAATTTCTCAAAAAATGAAAAGTTCCTTAAAATCGATATTTCTACCATAATATATATATTCTTCTTTGAAAATATTTATTATTTTATGTGAATAGCGTGTGGAACTATACAAAAGAAAATTTTATTTCCTTCAGCTCTCCTTTTGAAAGTTATTCGTGTCTATTACTATACCTAATCATAGAAACAAAATGTCATTTTTTGGGAACATGTTATCGACACATTATCATTAAAAAAACATGTTATTAATGTTCAATAATGGTCATATTAATATTACCCATACCACATAAAAAGTGGGAGTGTAAAGGTCTTTATATAGTATAATATGGACGATAGGTTAATGAGCATATATAAGAGCAAACATTTGCATTTCTTGTTTTTAACACATAATTAATTATATGGAGCCTTTTTATACAAGTCCTAGGAGTGCTGAACCTGATCTAACCTACATCGACTGGAAATGCATCAGATAATGTTCATGTATGTTAAAAATGGTAGCATTTTAATGATTTTTTATTAATATCAACAATATTCTGAAAGATTTACGGATTTGTACGACGAGGGGGGTAATACGTAAAAATGTTTTTATGATTTAAGTGAAAACAAAAAAATTTCATTAATTTTAAAATAGTCTTTATTATTATATGCCAAAGAAGTGAATTATAATTATTTTATTATAAAAGATCTTTATAATGCTAAAAAAAAAATTGTGGGGAGTAGTGCGTAATACCGTTATTATGATTTAGATGGAAACAAAAATTTTTAAAATAGTCATTATAAGAGGGGGAACAAATTATTTCTTAATTTTGAAAAACTCTGAAAATTCAGTAAAAAATTTATGCGAGACATGCTGTACGTAAAAACTTGTTAATTAATTACGTGAAAACCAAAATAAAATAAGTTTTATAAATTTTAATTTATTTTTTAATGAAAATATTATGATTAATTAAATAAATTATTTTATTTTATTATTAAAGACTCCAAAAAATCGAAAAAAAATTTGCGAAGCGGTAGTACTTAAAAATATTTTTTTGATTTGGGGAAGCCAAAAAAAATTTTTTTTTTTTTAATTTTAATTTATTTGAAATAATGTTTATTAGTGTTTATGATAAATATTGTGGGAAATTAGATAAATGTTTATATTTTATTTGAAAAGTCCCCCAAAAGTTTCAAAAAAATTCTGCGATGAGGGTAGTACATTAAAACGTTTATAAAATATAGGTGAAAACCAAAATACAAATTTTAAGTTTAAAAAACATTTTTTCTAAATGTTCAATTATTTTAAAATTGTATTTATTATTCTATAGCCAAATTAAGTGAGAGCAGTGAATTGTTATTATTTTATTATAAAGGACCTTAATTATGCTAAACAAAATTTGTGAGAGTGTTAGTACGTAAAACCGTTATTAAGATTTAGGTGAAAACCAATAAAAACAAATTTTAAAAGCTTTCAATAATTTATAATAATAACTATTATTTACACCTTCAATTTATACTATTCATTAAAGTCTATTTCATTTAATATTTAACATTATAAATGTTATCAAATTTTTCAAATATTATAGACTGTCTAATATCATTCAAGTATATTAATAATATCAATAAGGCTGGAATTTTGATGTGATGCCATTTTTTTTTTTAGTAGTTTAAAACATAATTCTGTAATTGCAAGATATTTTTCTTATTAAAATATTCTTTATTTAACAATAATTATCAAAAATTATTTTTTTAACAATATTTTTTGTGGCATTAAAATAATAAGATAGTTAACAATTTTCATTTTAATTATTATATCAGATTTAAAAGTCAGAAGATAGATTAAGAGTATATACCTAGACTGTAATTCATAAATTACAATTGAAAAATAAATAATAAATATTAAATAATATTTTTGTAATTTTTTATTTTTTTTTATCGTAAATTCATAATAATTATATTTTTAACGCATTTTAGTGAATTTTATTAGGTTTTTAAGGAATTTTTGCATTTTTTTAGTTCGTGTTTTGTACTTTTTTAGAGCATTGAAATCTCAGCCCTAATTATCAGTATCAAATTCTAAATAATAGGCTATTTTAAGATTATTTCTTAATACCTTCTATTTATGGGTATTTGAACTTATGTTAAACAATACATCATAATTCATTTATTCATCAAATTTCTTTTAAATCATAAACGAAATCCTTAGTGCCATTTACTTCCCCTGAATTCTCACGCCACATTATTTGCAATTATTATTCACCGATGCCAAGAAAACAACCAAATAAATTATATAAATTTGAATGATTATTAGAATATACTATGTATAACATATTACATTATACACGAGACTTGGGAATTTTTTTCAAAAGAGATAACATAAACAACCTGCATAGTACCGAAACTATATATTATAACAATAAATACTTTTTTAAAATTAATTATTTTATTTAATTGGTTTACCGGCATATTGTACTAAGAAAGTGCTATTTTATTAAATATTATAAAAAAAAAAACATCTTATCTGTAATCAATCAGACGCGATTCCTTCCGCAATAGCTATCCTCCAACAAATCGATAGTAATTTTGTCAAATCCTCAACCGCTGGGACTTCTGATAGTATTTTTTTGTCGGACATGCGCTTGTATAGATAGAAAATACTATAAGATTATGGTAAAAGATTAGTCAATACATTTATAAAAACAAAAAAAAAAACGTCATTAATATAGTAACAAAAAATGAATAACAAATTATGAAAATATATATTTGATTTGTGCAAAAATAAGTAATTAATTATAGATGTATGAACAGAATAAACGCATAATAAAATTGCAAGTGTAGGTACCTACTTTCTATAGGTAATTCATCGTAGACGTGAATTAGTCTGCATAACAATTATGACTTATTTAAACATTAAAATTGTGAAACGTAACTAATATAGAATAATAAATAAATAATATAACTATAATACGAATAAGAAAATAAACAACAAACCGAAATCGCTATAAAAACTGAGGACTTAAAAATTTCAATTTAATTTGATTTTTCTAAAATTACAAATTAACTATCCAATCGAAAATGTAAATAAATAATACGTAATATAATAATGTACATTATAAATTATATAACATAGATTATCGGTTGTAATATTTAATAGCGATATTGTCATACATATATAGCCATAGATATTCTAGATTCGTCTCTTTTTAGATTATAACCACATTTAACTTGGACGGTTAGGTTAGCTTATGTTATATTTTAAATACAATTTTACCATATATCGTGATACTTAAAAAAAAAAAAATGAATTGTTTTATTATAGAGAAACCCTAATTCATATTATCTATTAGCTACAGTGAAGTGCACTTAGTGACGTCCCCATCATAATAGAATAAGATAAAATTAGAAAAAATATACACTGTATATAAAATATTCAAATATTTTGGAAAATTTAAGGTAGGGCAGAGAAATTTTATTATAATTTATGAAGGACAACAATAACGATAAAAAAAAATGTTGCGAGGGGAATGGTACGTAACGATGTTTTTATGATTTGAGTGAAGGCGAAACATTTCCTTAATTTTAAAATTGTCTAGATTATATTCTATCTGAATTATAGATGAGAATTTCGTATAGAAAAATAAACGTTTTGTTTTTATTTCCGATAAACGTTAATATGGTCAGCATTGATACAAAATTAAAAAATAAACAACTATATTGATATTGCAACATACTATGAGCTTTATAAATAGTTTATATTATTATGTTTGTTTACCAGATTAATTAATTAAATATACCTAATAGACTTTAGTATTTGGATAATGAATGAACTATTATTATTTTGAAAGTTCCGGAAGTTATGGAAATAATTGTAATGCTATATTATTATTAGTATAGGTAACATACTGCAGTATATCGGTAATACAAATTATATATTACCCCTTGAAAATGGCCAAAATGCATCATAACATACATATTAATCAAACAATTTATTATAATATATAATATTATATTATTTTATATTTTATAATAGACTGCTAAATTCACACTCGTATAATTATAAATTCTATGTCTATATTATATTTATTATTTAATAATTAGTAAAACGATTAAAACATTTTTAATTACTTTGTTTTTGTTACTTAAAAATTTAAGTGTTATTTTTTAAAATATATATATTTCAAAAATGTACTAACCTAACTAAGACCTAATTGATATTTATGTGGGTAGATGTGAACTTTAAAAGTAAGGCAAGGAATATCTAATGCAAGGATTATATTATAATTATAAACATTTGATTTTTTTTTTTTATAATAATAAAATATATTATAATGCTAAAATTAAACAATTAGTTTTAGTCCACAGTTAAAAAATAAAATATGAATTTGTATTTATTGTCTACCAATAATATGTAATTTAAGAAATAAGAAACAAATATATCAGTATTCTAAATTTGTACAAACCTGAAATACCAATACATGTAAATAATATAAAATATATAAAAAATTATACAATTGAAAACTAAATCTGTAAATATAAAGAAAAAGGTATGAACATGCCATTAAAATTCATTTACTATTTGTATATATTTATTACCCTAACATAGATATTTAAAAATTCGTAGTTTACTAAAGTAATTTATCACAGTGCTTAGAAATGTATAACATATCAATATTATATGATTAATAAGTTATATTAATAAAATACATTTTTAACATAAAATTTGTGGTAACTAAAGTTATAGCAACATGTAATATTGGAAGACTTTACTAGAGTACAAAATAATGCATAATTATATATATATATATATATAATTTAATATCTTTTTCATTTATCTAATTTTATCATTAACTAAACAAATTGAACAAAATTTTGTGTACCTAAATATTATTAGTAATACATTATTATTAAATACACAATTTAAGTATATATACATTAACTAAAAAAAAATTTTAATAAATTTATTACATCACCTCATTAAACAATAACAAATATTCTTTTTTTATAATTCAAAGCAGACAAAAACTAATTATTTTATGATTTATTATTAAAACCACCTCTTAATGAATTTTAACTTAATAAATAATATATACTGAACACAAATGTCATCAATTAAACATCACTAATTATGATTGATGTTATTATAGATTATATTAAGTTAAAATGAATCATTTTAGCATATTTCAATATTTTAATACATAATTATTATTATTATGATATTAAATTTATTCTATAACAGAGAAATAGATAAATGTATGAAAATCTTACCTCAGTTAAAAAAAAAAAAAATACTGTAAATTATAGTTAACAATATTAAAGAAATATTAAAAGTATATTGTAACTATTATTTTAATAGTTATATTGTGAATTACATATAAATATATATCTACTTAAAATTACAATAGTTGTTTAAATAATAAAAATTGATAAAAACACCAATACATCATTTTTTTAAATAAAACAAATGAAGTTAGTTTATAATATTTGTATTTATTGATATCTTTATGAGATAGCATTAAAATATCAATGATACATCCAAGATATATATTATATTTAGTAATAACAAATCTCAACCAAATAACGTGTGCATAAAGTATGTACAATGTACATTAAAAAAAATACATTAATTTACTGTTTATTCAATCAATACCAATGTTAAATTATGAAATTAAATATATATGCTATAAATTGGCTAGATATTTATTTATAGAAGGAATAATTTATCATTTGTATTGATTCAATGATAAGTTATTAATAACATACTATACATATATCATCTATGTTTAATAAATTATACAACTTTCAATAGTAAAACTTTAACACACAAAAGTTAAATATTTAATTATTAAACAAAAATATTATAGATTTTTTTATATTTTACATATTTATTTGTATCAAATGGTCAACATGCTTAATTAATTTTTATAGAAATAAACAGACAATAAAAATATCTCTTTATTTTTTATCTTAATCATCTCATGGAATGAACTCTTACAGTTAGTCAACAAAATCATTTAACATTGTACTTTTATTAAAATTAGTCCATATAAAATTAACTCCAAACATCAGCTGAATATCTTTTTTGTTGTTCCATTTTCTTAACATAATTAAGTGCTTGACTATTGGTCATTTGACCTTTTTCCATTACAACTTTAACAATAATATTATGGACATCCTTTGCCATACTCCTTGCATCACTAAATATTTAAAAATGAATATATAATAAATTACAAAATAATATAGTAAAATTAAATACGTACCCACAAACATATATATGTCCATTTTTTACACCAATAATATCCCAAAGTTCATTAGCATTGTTTTCTAATAAATGTGTTACATACTGTTTTTCAGCTTGGTTACGTGAAAACGCTAAATGTAGCTGAAATATTAAATGAACATTAATTTAAATCAAGTTTTTTATAAAATTAAAATAAAAAAATCCAATTTAATACAAATTAATAATTATTAATTACAAAATTTAATTTAAATTTACTTTTGTCAAAGTTCCATTGGATACATATTCTTGTAATTCATCTTCATAAATGTAGTCTTCTTCCTTTTTACGACATCCAAAATACAAAATCATTTCTCCAACTTCTCTACCTATATAAACAATGTAAATTAATCAGATATTTTAGAAACAAAGAATATAAATACTAAATAATATATTTAGTTTAAGAGTACACCAAACACCAAACAAAAACCAATTTTACAAGTGTATCCCTATTCTCTCCAATATACATAACTTGCGCCATACCATGTTGTGGCAACAAAGTACAGAACAATAATCTGCAAACTGGGTTCTCAGTTTTGCTGTGGAATATATTACGATGCGTGCAAGTTATGTACTAAATTGAGTACAACATTAAAATAAAAAATCCTAATATAGTATAATATAATTTTTTTAACCTTCTTTACGTGCATAATCTCTTTCTTGTATAAAACCTCGGAATGGTGCTAATCCCGTGCCTGGACCAATCATTATAATTGGAATTTGACTCTTTGGTGGTAATCTATAACACAAAAATATATTAAAATAAGTGTAAAATATGAATACAATAAGTTAGTTAGACTATTAAATTTATAAAATTGTAAAAAATATTTATTTTATTACTTGCAATAATTATTAAATTATTATTTTTTTTCTTTTAAAATTAGACAGTGTTTGTCAAACAAAAATAATGTTTCAGAGATAGGCGCTGTTACTATTACTGTCCCTACTAACATATTATTATTATCTCACACACCCCATCGAAGGCTGCTAGTTAAACATAATAGAAATTTCGGGAATGTCACATTATTAACTATATTAAATTTGACCTAACCTATAATTAATAATATGTTTGTGGAGTAACTATAAAGTTATTTGAATGGGTATCACAATAGTTATAATTTTAGTCGATATACCAACACATGAGCAGGATAAAAATATAAAAATGTGACACTTAGAAAAATCGAATTGAAAATCTGAAAATGTATTTCAATTTGTTACCTTATTGTTGTACAAAGGATCAATCAAACTGTTTTTTAAACTATTAATGTTTAAGATATTATCAAAGATTAAAAAATGTTTTTTAATGTTATATTACTTGGTCAATAAAATATAAATGAAAAAAGCACTATAATTGATCCCTAATATATAATACTAGAAATCCAAAACCAATTTTAGATTATAATATCGACTTTCCTGAGCTACACAGTTTTTTGCCGCTTATTGTTCGAATTTAGCTTAGTTTTAAATCCCCTTAATATAAATACTATGAGTCATATAATTTCATTTAGTCATATTATTTTTAAATCTCAATAACTCAAATTTACCTGAATTGAGATCGGCGAATAAATATAGGTATAGTTGGTTGTAATTCATCATTAGTTGGTTTTAATTGGGCCAACAAATTAGTAGCTACACCTTTATTGATACGATTAGTTGGAGTAGTATATTGTACATGTACTGCTGTAATATGAATAGATTTTGGGTATACTTTTGGTGATGACGATATTGAATAATAACGACACTGTAAACGTGGAAGTAATTCACATAAGTGGTCCAAATCAGGTTTAACACTTGGTAAATCTTCCAAAATATGCACAATATTACGGTTGTCACGTAATATCCATTCATGAAATTCTTTTTTACCCTCTAATGTTGAGCTAGCCATAAGCTTCAACTTTTCTTGATCCTAAAACATAACAAAATAATAAATTAATAATATAATTAACATATTTTTATCATAAAATAATAAAATATGTTATATTATACCTTTGGATCACTTGCATATTCTATTAATTCTTTCATGATATGTGTACGAGGGTTTGAAGTAATATCCAAGTAATATGTTAAAGCTGTCCGATAAGTACAAGGACATGGGAATGGGTGTTTTTTACTAGACTCCTCTGTGATAAATATAAATAATAAGTAAAATAACTAATATGAAATAGCATGTGTTTATCACACTAAAATCAATTGAAATTATCGTACCATCAGTATTTAATAACGAAAAAACAGTATCAAGATCTGCATTTAATAGTTTTCCAATTTTATTAACTAATTCAGAAGAATTTTTAGGATAAACTGCTACATGATCACCAGTATCATATCTCATCTTTGAACCATCAATATCAAACTCAATGTGCATGCACGAACGGTTACCAGATTTGTGCAATTCTCGATTAACCAAAACCTTAGCTAAATATGGGTTCTTAACATCAAATGGGCTGAAAAAAAAATTAATTAATTATACATGAAATTCTTTATTCTAACTATAACTTTAATATGGCTTACAATCTTTGGTTTTCATAAGATTTAAGTCGTGATATTTCACCAGAAAATATCCGTTCTGGTAAAACTTCGGAACAGTCTACTAATTTGTATTGTCTAACATTACTTTCTTCGCCAGTTTCTTCAATGCCATAATGAGAGCAAACACTTTCCCATAACTTTTCTTTCCAAGATACAAAATCATCTTCAATACTGAAGTAAAAATAATTATTAATATAATTAAACAAAATAAAAGTTAAAATAATGTAAGTATTTAAATATGTGTAAATGTCACTTCACACAAAAGACAAATGAGTGAAATAAAACTACCAAAAACCAATCCAATAAAGTATTGGTTGGTGTATACTATGTTTAAAATATTTTCCTAAACAATAATTTATATATTTTCTAAAATTAAAATGTTTGAAATTAATTTTTCAATATACTTTTTTAATTAAACTATAAAAAATTATAAAATAATAATCAAAAGAATTTTAGTGGTTTATAAAATATATTTGAAATTGTGTATTTAGGTAAGTTAATTTTTGTTTACTTTGTATATACAAATAGAGAATATTATAATAATATACTATAAAAGGAATTTGTGTAGTCACAAATAATATGCATAGCCACATAGGTATTTTAATAACAATAAACATATCTACGAAAACATATGAACATATCGCTAATTGCAATGATATAATAACATTAATTATAATTAAAAAAGTGTATAATTATTGTATTATTGTAAATAATTTTAAAATATTAATATTTACTTTGCATCATCATCTCCAAGACCAATCTCATGTACTCTAGTTGCACCTAATTCTTCTAATCGTTGGTCTATGTAAATGGCAATTTCGTTATAATGTTCATACGTCTTATTACCCAGACCAAATACCTATAAAAAATAAAAATAAATGTTAGTAGATATTTAACAGATTAAAAGTAATGTGTAATTTATTTGATTTTATTAATATCTAATGTAATATAGTAGTCCATTGTAAATATATATATGTATATATATTTGTAAAATAATTTTCAAAAAGCCAGTTGATCACTGATTTTGGATGTTTCTTCTTCCCTTTGATCTTTAGAGATATAAGATTTGGCAGTGGAAAGATATTGCATTGCATTATAATTAAGATTTTAAATCATTACATTAAAAAAAAAAAGTCTATACTTATATTAATGCCTTATATTTATACCTATATTAATTTAACTTAAGCCAATAAATTCATACTCTTTAATAATAGTAGCTCTTATGTAGTTGAATAATTACTAATTATATGTAATGAACACAATTATGTTATATTTACATACATCAAACATAATATATTATCATAGATTAAATATATTAGTTTACTTAATTTATGATATTATATAAATTTCTTTTGTCTGAAACTTATGATAAATAATACAAAATACAATGTACAGTATATAGATCAAAATTTAAACTTTGAAGTCATAAAAAAAATTGTTCAGACTAATTTATTCAGGTACGTATGAAAAGGTAAGCCATAAAACTTGATTTTAGAGTATTAAAAATTAAAATGTTTACACATAATATAATATAATAAAAGGCTATACAATATTTTTTTATTTTGACAATTTTATTCAAAATTCCAACTTTAAAGACTTGAAAAAAAGATTGCGAGTTAATATTTTTAAGAAATGTTATATTTAAATTATGTTATATACATATGTATATGGTCAGCGCTAGTATTAAATTTTCAGATCTATCTTAAAACGCAAAATTGTAAATATTATTAAACACTAACTAGGATAAAATTTAAAATTAACGTTTAAAAAATAAATCACCTAAGTAGAATACTATTGTGAACACTCTATACAAATTTCAAGTTTCTATGACCATTATTTCTTCAATCATCATAAAACAACAATACATTCCTCGCTTCGCTCAGAATCTAAAAATACATTTTATTAAAAAAAAATTTTCTGGATTTTTACTAAATTCAAAAATAGAGTTAAAAATAGTACTAACTAGATAAACTCTACCAGAAACTTACTCTACTTGATGTAATTGTACCATTATATCTAACCCAAAAAAATGTCTACATACACAACAGAAAAAAAAAAAATATTGCAAGACACAATCTTTACTTCACTCAGAATTAATGCTAAATAGATAGCAAATATAATTGTTAAACAAAAACAATTATTAAATGTTAATGTGGAAAAAAATTAATGTTATATTATTATCTCTTTATTATATTATAAGTATACATTTATCATTTAATATTATAGCAATATTTATGTACTATATTCTTTAATACACAATTAGATTTGTAAAATTATATGCATACCTGATTAATTAAAAATCAAAATATATATGCCAATAATTATTGTTTGGATTTAAATATACATTTGATAACTATTCATGAATGTCAAACATAAATAGGACCAAGACATAAAACTATAGCTATAACTATTGATATATAGCTATAACTTTGGAGTGACCTCCATTTAACATCACTGTGAATAAAATTAAATTAATAAATACACACGTATGCCTTTTATTAAGATGCCTACTTATATAACATGTCTATTTGACATTTCAAAAATTAAAATTCTAAATTAAATAAAATACATAGTTTTCCCAAAGCTTAATTTAAAATTGAAATCAAAATTAAATATGAAAAAACAATAATAATTTAGAATCGTGATTAGAAAATAATAAAATCCAATAACATAAACATTTTAATGATAGATAATATCCATGCTAACATAATAATTACAATTTGTAACCTTGCAAATTAAGTACTTACTGCATAATTTAAGCCTTCTAGGTCAGCGTCACCATTTTGAAGCCATTCATAAAAGTCCATTGCATTATCAGTGGGATCTCCCTCACCATATGTTGCTATACAAAAAATAGCTAATGATTTCTGTATTTCTTTCATTTGAACTAGGTCTGCCTAAAATGATAAAATAATATTTTAATAGTATTTATGGTTAAAAATAAACTATATTACTATATAAGTAATAAACACATAATAACAAAATTTGATCATATAATAACATTCATCAAACATCAAACATAAACATACAAGTAGTATAATAGAATACGTTATGGTGTTCAAATTGAAGAATGGAAAATACTATACAATAAAGAACTTTAAAAAATAATACAATAACATAATACCTATAGTTATGGAAATTACAACGAGAAGATATATCTGGGCAAGATATACTACATGTCATGGCTACATGTATGACAGAAATACAATTCCTTATAATAATGTCTTAAACTTAAATAATAAAATTATCTAAACAGTTCATCAAACAAATTTAAATATCTCATCTAAAATGTACATAATATTTCTTGTGTGTCAAACAAAAAAAATATTTTTATACAGTAATGTCTAGTTTTAGTAAATTGTTAGTTTTCTAACATCAAGACAGGCAAACATACTTATATTATTTAACTCCAATATACAATATTGTGTTATTAAATTAGAAAATTAAATCAATCCACATGTTTAATAATGATAGCAATTACATTAAAAGTAAATGGTATTAAGATTCTAAAAGTGTATAAAAATAATAATGGATCACAAAGCTACAAAATAAATACATTTCTAATTTTAATACCTTTATGTCATTACATATTTTGGTTTATAATGGGCCATAAAGTTTCTCTGTTACATAAAACTAGACACTAAATTATGCACTAACGTTCTGTTAAAAGATAATTATGATTATTATAGAGTAGAGGCACAATAAATTAATGTTCTGCATAATCTTTTATGTATTTCTAGCTACTAAAAAAGTGGCTTTCATACATTTAGGGTATATGATCTTAGATCATTTTTTTATTTGGTTATGCCATCCATACTAATGTATAAATGTTAATAAACTAATATTCATAATTTAGATAACATTTAATATTTATTAATGTGTATAAGTAAAAACATTTAATTTTGCATACATTATCAGTTTTGATACCTAATATAAATTAAAAAATGTAAACACAGGAAATATTGTGAGATAGGTAGTTATTACAACACAGCCTACAAAATATAATTAAATAAATACATAATGTATTTTCTTAAAGCAACTTAAATTTACAAATAAAAATTAATTTACTGTTTCTCCTTTAAAATAAAATAAAATATAAGTACACACAGTAATGAACATATGTGAAATTATTCATATAATAATATAATTGTTTATAAACTTTAATATATCATATTTATTAAATTGATAAAATTATGCTTAATGTTTTGTAAATATTTCTTTTAACAGATAAATAGTGAGATACTATACTATGAATTATACTATGACATTGAACCACTACAATACTATGGTAACGTATAAACCTTGAAAATTATATACATTACTGTAAATGACCTTCAGACTTATTTCGATTGACAATTCTCAATTTTATATTTGTTAGTTATTTCTTATTTACTTAATTACATTACACAGATGATCAAAACTCAACGATAAAAATAAAATAATTAAGTATAAGATATCATTAATGAAGTACACAGTTATTTAGTATTTGTGTTAATTAAAATAGGTATAAATTATTTTGGATTATATTAAATTAATATGCAAACATTAAATGAATATAAAACAGAATTTTTTGTGACATTAAAAACGAATAATTTATTAGGTATTTATTATTATTATTTTTATATTTTTCATAAACAAAAACTAATAGAATATAAAAATGTTTCTTTTAAATCTTTTATGTTTTTAATTATTATTGAAATAAATTAACATATTAAGTTTTAACATTTATTATTAGACATTTGTTTATAAAAAATTGCTTAATACAATATGTATAATATTTACCATATCACATTCTTCTGGATCAGCGACCATTCCTTTCATTTTATATCTACCACCCTCCTTAGCTATTCTTCCAGCAAATTCTTCTGCAGTTCCCGTTTGACTTCCATAAAAAACCACTAAACTACGACCTGTAGATTTTAATTTTTTTATGAAGGAACTATTGGAAGTCTTCTCAATGGAACTCATTGGAGATGGTCTGAAAATAATTAATTTATATTATCATAATATCTTATTAATATAGATAATTTTAAAATTTTAAAATAAAACTAAACCTAGTTATTAATTTTAACTAACTTGAATTAGGTACCACTATATTTTTCTTTATTTTTTATTTTTAACCTTTATTAATGTAGTAAAAATAAATAAAACAATTTTTAACTCTCTAATAGGTAGTACATTTTAGCTTTTTAAAAATAAAATTGCAAGGTGTCAACATCGAATAAAAAACAGCCAATAAATTATGTTTCTTTTATAATTCTTCCAAAATTCAAATTGGTTACAATTAAGTATTTTTTTTTTTAGTATTAAACAAAAAAATGAATGTGAAATATTAAATAAAAATATAAGTTAGTAGATACCTATATACTACACATAATAGTATGTATATCTTTTTTTTTTTATAAAAAACAAAATTTGTGATAAATTCAAATTAATTTAAATATATATTTATAATTTTAAAATAGATTTAGTTAATTCTTATGTATTTACGTTTATGGGAATAATACACAAAATATTTAAAAAAGTAAAAATTAAATTGGATAGGTATACAAATTACAAACATTATAATATTTGTATATTAAAAAACAGGAATGAGAACTTATACTAATACAGGCTGAAAAATATAAATAATATTCCACTATATTATTTAAAATTTGTAGAATTGAAGAAATATACAACATACGTTAATAATTCTACTATTGTGGTTTATAATTTTTTTTAGTCCAAAAAATAACTACCTAGAACAACATAAATCAAATAAAATTTATGAAAAATAAATATTATACTTACTGAATAGTGTAGGGTTTTTTTTCTGGTGAACTAGATCTCTTATCTTTTTTGATGTACCAAAATATTGCAAATGTAAAAATAACAACTATAAGAGCAATGTCTAAGGAACTAATCAATGGCTCTTCTGATATAATAGTTGGTTCAATCTTTACACCTTCGGGATTCTCCATTTTTGAATTTTTTTATTTATCAAATATGATAAGTAACTGGAAAAATATATTAAACAAAACATATTTAGAATAAATATATAATATAATATTAATTACGAGAATAATTATTTACACACATTAGTAAGTTTAATGAATTTTTAATTCAATATTTTAATAGATCTCATTATTATAATAATCAGAGAATAACAATTAAATTTTAATATGACCTAATAGTCATAAAACTGAGGTATAGGCAAGAGGTATACATTTGGCCAATTAGATAACATGCATTAATCTGTTCATCAAAAAATGTATTGTATTTATAACAATAATCATTCCTAATTTGTTTAACAAAATGTGTCTTTATTTGAGTCTTAGTAAATTGGTATAGTGATTTCATAATATATTTTTTTTTTAAATACTAATATATTATAATATATATATATATTAATGTTAGTAGAAATTAAATAAGTTATTCATTCCATGTATCTGTAGTTATAATATTTAGAATAAATGGTATACAAATAGGTAATTTAAGACCATTTTTTGATATTTTAATGTATTTTCATAATCAATATATTTTACTTATCGTTATCTTATGACAACTTAAAACAATTTAAATGCTAGACCAGTGGTGCGCAATCTTTTTTGATCCACAATTCTTTGATCCTACCAACATTATGTAAATGTATAATATATATGCAATAGAACTTGTAATCACAACATTAAGATATGACATAATATTACGATTGACACAGCCATTGACGGTACAAAATAATTTTACTTTGTATAAAACTATAAAATAATATACATAGTATATAACTTTTTCATTTGGTGTAAAATTATTGGCAACCCCCTAGTAAAATTTTAAGACTCCTATGTTGCGCACCACTGTGCTAGACCATAACACAATATATGAGTTTCTTTATTCAAAATTACAAAATTACATAATCACATTGCCGCATCAGTTATTATTAGCATACATTTGCAATTGTAGAGACTAAAATTTAAATTGAATATTTAATTTTCATAGATATTACTATATTTTTAACTAGTATTTAATATTTTCTTCAAAAATAAAAAAATTTTAAAAAATGAAACTTTTCAAGAATATTTGTAGAATAAATTCATTACTACTTTCAAATAAAATATGATTTAAATTATAAGATAAACCTTAATTTTTTTTTTTTAAAACAATAGAAAAATTGTTGCATGTTGTAACAAAATATAATTAATACAATTTATGTGTTATTAAATAGTTATAGGTTGGATGTATAGTTATATAATAGTAAAATATACTAATTTTATACAGTAGTATAGTTTTAAGTATAGTTAATATTAACCTTGATATCAACAAACATTTACAATGTTCTTTTACATTCAAATTAATATATATATAACTACTATATTCTATAATTCTAGATTATACTTTTATAAAAATTGAAAATTATAATAGTAAACAAAGTATTTATCTTCCTTTTAATTTATTATATTATAATATAATTTAATTATAATTATGCAAATTATTACTATATTATGTATTTTATATTCATATAAGTAACAAATATTAGTTTTACATTTCAAAATCATTTAAGTGGTGGTCAATTTTTGTTTTATAAAAGCAATAAAAAAAATTATTATTTTGTTGAGCCAAAAATTTTAAACGTTACCTTTAAGTTATTAGGATATTGGCTTAGTCACCTTTCAATATATAAAATGTTAATCTTGAGTAAAAAATGTTAATAACTTTAAATTGTTTAGATTTTTTATCTCTTAGAAATATTCATAGCTAGGTATAGTACCAAATTTTAATTTAAAGTGAATTATTTCTTTCTTGTGAACTTTTATTATTTGCACATTTGTTTAATTAATTAAAGTTTATTTTTTACTTTTTTTGAACTTTTCCCAGTAAAAATGAAAATAATATATATTTCTTATACCCATAATTAAACAAAACTATCAGTGATTTAATACTTAAGAAGACGCTATATCCACATATATTGCTGTATAGCTATCTCCGTCTATCCAATAGAAAATATAGAAAAATAACAGTAGAACCATGTAGAACTTAAATTGTGGTATTTAAGTTACAGATTAAATACTTATTACCATGTTTAAAAATTGGGGTATTTTTGAGATTCTCTTGTGCACTTTTTGTTAAATGTCATTTAACAACGAAGTTATCCAGTGTTTTAATTTTATTCACACTTTAAATATATATATAAGTTCAATATCAGATGATATTTTACAAAAATACCACGAGAGAACATTGAAAATATTCTACTCATTAAATTTGGTAATAAGTGTTATATCTGTATAAATTTAACTCAAATCCCACAATTAAAGTTTTAAGTCATTTTTATTTTGTCTTATTTTCTAATAGATAAGCCCAGGCTAGACAACCAAAAAATAAAATAAAATTGTAAATAGCTTCAACTTTATATAAAGTATAAAGGGAATAAATTGATTGTGTGAAAAGTAAGCAGAATATGAACAAATGTGAGATGAAGAAAACTATTTGTTTTCGAGGTATTATTAAACGAAACAATTCAGGGATTAGGCTAATAGAGAAATGAGATGGATCTATACCAAAGATTATAATGTAGTGAAAAAGTAAACCATTTAATTGACCAAATCTTCAATTTTATTATGGATGGGCAGAAAATTTGATGCTGATTGTTTAACTTATCGAAGAAATAAGCTATTTTATCACCATCAAAATTTCTTTGTGAATAGGAACCCAGATTTATTCAACTTTTATTTGATTATTTTAGTGTATAACTAATTATCAATAAAATATATCAAAGATATGGAAATAAAAAAGATTTAAATTTAGAAAAATCAAATAAGTAGTAGGTTTGTGAATTTTAAAATATTGTTGAAAGAGTAAAAAAGAGAATATAAATTATAGGGCAGGGAAAAAAGGTTATCAGATAAAGATATATTGAAACAAGATATGGGCGGGATTGGTATGGGTATGGGTTAATTTAATCAAAATGTTTAATCAATTCTTATTATGAATATGCGAAAAATTCCTTAGATATATAAAAATGCTCCTAAAACGCCAAAAAATGCCGAAAAAGTTTCAATTTCAAACTCTTTGATGTACGAAATGAGTTTTGAGCTTAGAAAGCAATGTTTTAGGCCATTCAGTAAAAATAATATTTTGCATTTAAATTTGTGCCCTAATTATTAGGTACCTAATCAATTAATAAAAATATATTTAAACATGATGTGGTGCATACTTTTTCTATAATTTAATAATCTTAATTTAATTTGTTTGTATTTAAAACAAATACATGCAATATTGAAATAAAACAATATCTAGATATTTATATAATCTTTAATAACTCATAATAGATTATTTATGATAAGTATACTCAATAGTAAAATATGAACATTTTACTCGTGGTTTTAGTGATCTTACATCTTCCAATTTTATTTATTATATGCAAAGTTGAATATTAGGTTAAGTATAATTAGATTATATCTAACCAGCTATTAACGTAACCTAACTTAATATAAAAATAACACACTGGAGTTTGTTAATTAAAAGTACCTACATTATTAGTTTTCACTTGGTTTAAAATATCTTCAACATTTGATTATGTATTAATCATTTTTAGTTACTTTTATAATTAAGATTATGAATACTCAAAACACCTATTTAAAAGACTTTAGTCGCTGATTTCATAACGGGGGAAAATAGTATTCTACTTCAGAAGCATTATAATAGTTTTATCTACATCATTAGTTTTAACTTGGTTTTCAATAGCTTCAACATTTGATTACATATTAATCATTTTTAATTTATTTTCTAATTAAGATTATGACTGTTCAAAACACATATTTAAAAGACTTTAGTCACTGATATAACGTGGGAAAATATAGTATTCTATTTCTGAAGCATTATAATAGTTTTAAATATTTTAAATAATAATAATAATATATATATTATATATATATATATATAGAGAGAGGCAAGTAGGGAAAAGTAACTATCTAGTATAAAGTAAATAATTGGTTAATAAAATTTCATTATAGATACCTAATTTATAATTATATATTATTTAATTATCATTGTTCTTAGATGTCTATGAGACTAGTTGAAATCGTTCATTTCATGAAAAGTTAACCAATTTAAGAAATGAAAACCAACAAGTTCTTTCAACTTTGTGAAATTAAGAAAAATGTCATTAAATGGTCAATTTTTCATTGATTAGACATCGAATGTGACAACAAAAATTTTTTTGCTACAATTGTATAATAAACTTGTCAAACTAAAATCAAAACAATTTAAAATTAATATCATATTTTAATAACCTATTATCTTCTACCTATAATATGTTTTTATTTATAAATAGGTAGATCATTTTATTATTATATAATGAAATAAATTACAAAGTGAGAAAATTTGATGTCTATTTCATGAATAATTAATCATGCAGTGAAACTGTTTCTTATTTAATAATGTGGAAAATATATTATTATTTCATGAAGTGATCAACTTTTTTATGAAAAGGCTAATTTTAACAAGTGGTTATGGTATCAATATTAATTACAATATCTCATATTGTAGTTATTGATTCTATTGATTCATATTAAGAAGGGTATTGTATTACTGGGTCTTTTGGCTACTCATTGACCCAGATTTCAATTAATACAATTTACATAACAAATATAATAGGTACATTAGTAATGCAATTTTTATATACTTCATTAACAATTTTATATTACTTTAATTAAACATAGTTTTGTATCAGTAATTATAGTTTAATTAGTAGAGAGTGAATGAATATATAGATATGTATAGTACATAGATACATATAGTATTCACATAAAATAACTTACAACCAATTTATTATAAAATAACCTGTATCGATAAATATAAAATACCTACTACCTAGTAGAAACATTTTTTTTTAACAAATCTAAATGCATTTAGGCAGATTACAAAAATACTTATCTATATGTATTATCTTATGTACTTATCTATAATAAGCAAATGAGTACAGAGATAGGTAGATGTATCTATTACATATTAAAATATTATGTACTTTCTAATTCATATTCAATCATTATATAAATCTTTTTGATCTAGTCAATGTTAACACTATGACAAATAATCAATGTGATTCTAATTAATCGAATTACAAACTACTGGGCAGACTGATTCAGTCGAATAGATAGAAAATTTTAATAACTCTAATAATGATAGCATACCTATATCTTGAAGCACATTGATTTTTTGCTTCATTAGGTAAGTAGGTAAATACCTGCTTCAAAATTATAAATATTACCTAGTTAATAATTATAAATAATTAAAAATTGCTATTAATTTACTAGACTGGAATATAAATCATTCTATATTACTATGTATATAGTAAGTATGAGGTCGATAGTTTTCCAAAGCGAGTACTAGATTATCTTATAATAATTAATGATGTTAAAACCATAGAAAATACTTAAAAAGACCATCTAGATTAGATGTTAGCAAAAGGGAAAATTCAGCGAGTGTTAAATTTATTGTGCACTTTTATATCGACTATAGACAATAAATAACGTAGGCAGTCGTTAGCTAAATATTACCCATACCGGCTAGGTATTACTGTCATGATTTATTATAGATTTCGGACTTACTTGTTACAACGAAGAATATATTGGATTGGACGAATAGTGTTGCGAATACGAAGTAACACAGTACATGCAATATAAATATTGCGGTATCCGATGAGATAACGGACAACGGAGATATCGATAATAATATTTTGGCAGTCAGCAATAAAAACAAACTATAATAATAATAATTATGATAATGATATAATTAAAATATATAACTTTATTGCTTTAAAAGTTTAAAATGAGTTATTACGAGTAAGGTGTAATGCGCGTGCGCGACGAACGTTTAAACGAAACTACTACGGAATACGGATCACAGATATTATAGTGTATAATACTCGACACTCGTCTACTCCTAAGTGTACAATAATATTTCTGTTAACTAGTAATGTGTCGTGCACTAAAAACTAAATACTACTACAACTACTTCTACTACTACTACTACTACTACTACTACTACTACTACTGTTACGAGTGTTATGAAAACTTGGTTGTAGTGGAGGTAGTGGTGGCGACCGGTGGAGGTAATGATAATTATATTAATAATCTGTTTACAGGTGTTTTTAGTTTTATAAATATTTACTGTACAATGGATAATCTTAATAAGTTCATTCAATTTATTTTAATGCCTACCAACTTATTATATGATTATAAATACATTAAAATAGACGTATTGTAGTGTTATTATTATAAATTTATAATGTTTTTATGAAACGAATAATATTATTATATTATTATATTATTATTTTTACAGTGTTTTATCATTGATTAATTATAATATATATATATATATATATATATATATATATATATATCGCTTTACAGTAGTACGGTCTGCGAATGAACAATATTTTTACGTTGACTGTACTAAACAAACGCTAAACTATATATATATATATATGTATATCAAAGTCAAACTACGGATAAAGTTAAAACTACACAATGCCAACTGTGGCGAGTAACGAGATTACGAGAGGTTTACATTGAAAACGTAAACGCTACGGCGTTAAACACACGAAGAGGTCCGAATTATTGATATACTAGTAGTTTTATGATTATTTAAATTATCATAAAATGTAAATTAACACTTGTTCGAGTTCGACGCCAAAAGATTGTAGACGCGGAAGCGTACAGACAAACCCGTACTAATAATACAAATAAAGGCTATTTGCAATTAGGTGGAGATATCATTTCCTTATTATAAATTTATAAATATTATGTAATCGATACAAGCAGTGTGTTGATATCTAATCGCTATAAAAGTCTTCACGACGGTAAAAAGTACCTATCGTACCTACAAGTCTACATTACTCGCTCACTCGTAGACTCGCAGGTACACATTATGAGACTTTTACAGTTTTACGTGTAAGTATTTTAGTAATAAACTAATAAGTTATATGTATTAAGTACTTGGTTAATTATTGATTTTAATTTTTAGAATTAAAAAAAAGATTGTAAAATCTATAGTAGTTGTGTGACCAATACCTGCGCCGACAACTATTCGTCGCACGTAAAATTTTAATTACAATATAATTGCTTTAATGTTTGTATTGTATCCTTGTACGGCTGTAAATGATAATTATTATTGATAATTTGTTTATGATAAATGTATATTTCCAGGACTCAACAATAAATTCATGTACATACGTCTTAAGGTAGATATAAATTTATAGGTAATATAGAATGGGTAACTCGTAATGTAGGTTGTAAGTTGTAACGTAGTATACCACGTGATCGTGGTGGGGTTACGTTTAAGTACAATTCATATAAACATTAAAAAGTCAATGTCAAACCATAAAGCAAAAACTACCAACTATAGACTAGGTATAGTGTTGTACTGTTGTTGGTAGGTACTAGGTAGTTTTTTTTTTCACAGTAATTATTACTGATTAGTGATTAGTACATACACGAATAACGATGATTCATGAATATTATTCTAATCATGACAAAACCGGTCTATTTTCTAAAATGTTCCTGGTAGGTAGTAATCGACGTACCAAACGAAGAAGGACGTAATTCATTTTTCGTCATTTTTTGGTTATATATTATTTGATTATCTCATGCCGGTTTTTTCGCTTGTTTTCCAACGAAAACGACAGTAACTTTAAATTTACTTAAAGGTTATAAAATCATATAGTATAAAAAGTTCTAAAAAATATTTATTAGAATTTAATTTTGAAAGCTTTAAACTGCTGCCCTGAAAAGTTGGAAATATGAATTACGTCATTCTTCTTTGGGAACGTCTATATATATTTTTTTCTTATAAGAATGTATCTATATAAAACCATGTAGACGATAAATTGATTAACCAACCCGAAAAGTCACGTAAGTAAGTATGTATACGAATATACATATTGGGTTTACAGGTGGCCTGTCGGTACTTCTTTAAACCCGCGTGACGTGGGGGAAAATAATTTCTACGAAATAAGTTATGTCCTATAGTTTAAAAAACGATTCACTAATGTCGTTTGCGTCATAAACTAACCTATTAAAATTTTTTATAAGTAAATAATTACGCATAAATTATACATAATAATTTAATAATAATATAATATTATATAATTTATTTACACTTTAATTATCAATTAAATTAATTCAAATTGGTGATGGCATAAAAATATACCCCCAGCTAAAAGTGCAATAAAAAAAAAGTGGAAAGGTCGATTGTGGACGTTCCTCCTTCGTCCCTTCGGTCCTCGGAGAAATTAGTAGTTTATTATAATTATTAACATTTGAATGCAATTATATTGCATTATAAAATACGATTCCGAGCGAATCTCAATATATTAATATATATTATACTGATAATCCATTCCAAAATTTACCACGAGTGTAAATTACATATTATGTAAATATGTAAAATAAATTTCAAATTCCCAATTTTTTTACTATAAAAATATATTTATTTGTAGTTCAAAATCTTTTATCACATAGGAGGTACCTATAATGTATATAAAATCAATTGAAAAAATAAAATAAAATATTACTTAAAATAAAATTCTTAATATTTGACAACATTATTAATATAATAGTATCATTGATTAAGTACCTATATAAATACTAATACCAAAAGTATTTACAATCAATGATATATAGTTATATCTATCTATCTAAAAGTGGCGAAGTGTGATAGGAGACAAAGTGATAATGTTTAAACCAGGGTCGGATGGGAAAAATTAGACCCACCGAAATTTTAATATATTTTTATCGCCCAATATTTTTTAATTGTTTACCTGTTTACCTGTTGATTGTTTATTTGTTTTTAATTATTCTAAAAAAATTGTAATAATTGGTGTATTTATAACATTCAATATTTTGATTTTCAATTATTTTTAACACTTATCCTATACATTTTTTTATCGGCCCATCGAGATATTCTCGGTATAACTCACCGGACTATTCCGGACCTGATGTTTATACCCACTTAAAATACGGACAAATAATATGGTTTTATTATAATATGTAAATAAATTTTTTTTTTTGTTTATTGATTTTAATTTAAATTTTTTTTTTTTTTTTTTATCATAGTATTCATAGAATAGCTAATAGTTGAAGACCCGGATGCGTTCGCACAAGATGCAGCCGCCGGGTCTATCCAAATGCAGTATAAAAATTAATGAGACTAATTCCAACTTGTATCTTCTGCCGGACACGGTTATGCAGTGAGAATTGGAAACTGGCTGGGGGTTATAATTTAACCACATAATATCTATTTTATTAATTATTATATTGTTGTGCTATGAGAATATGAGATATGTTTTGTCGTTCATATATAATTTCATATTATTATTATTTCGTTATCATTTATGACCGGTCGCGTCATCGGCCATCGCTTGCTGCAATTATTGATTATCGTGAATCGTGATGTAATAAATTATTTTTTGTAATAAATCAACTAAATCATATTACTAATTATGTTAAAATGCCTAACGATTTAATTAGTGAAATATTGAATAATGGAGTTGAATTCGTACAAAAAAAGCAAGCGGAAAGGTCGATTTTAGATGTTCTTCCTTTGTACCTTCTGATCTCATAAAAATTAGTGGTTTAATATAATTAAATATTTAAATGGAATGATATTTCATTCGAAAGTACGATTCTGAGCGAAACTCAATATAATACAATATATTATATTGATAATCCGTTCAAAACTACCTATAAGAATACTTAAAAACATTTACAAATCTTTAGTTCAAAATTGCATTAGTTATCATCAAAATCTAACATCAATTTTGTCAAAATTACAATTCTCGTGAATTTTGCCATTTTTCCGTCATATTTTGGTAGTTTTTCTTCTCTCAATGAAAACTTTTGAGAAATTCGAAAAATGAGTTAAATAAAGTACTAACTAAATAAAATTTTCTACCGAAAGCATACCCTATTTATGGTAATCGGACCATTATTTTTACCCAAAAAGTGTCTTCAGACATTAAGCTTCGCTCAGAATCTAAAATAATAAAAATTTGAACTAAAAAATAAAAGACGGAAAAATGAGTAGACAATTTTAATTCTTGTTTTTTTTTTTCAATGTTTTGTAATATCTATTACATTTTTTTATTTTTTACAAAATGTTTAATAGACCTAATTAATTGGAAAAATGATATATTTTATAAAATACCTGCAACGCTATTTTCCTAGGTTTTCAATATTCATTTTTTAATGTAGAGATAAAATAAAATATACCGGGGTCTAAGGTTAGGTCAGTCCCCCTATCAAGTCACATAATGCCTTTTTTTCAAATCCTTGTTACTGTCTATTAACATTATTTATTAATTTTTTTCTTTTATTACAATTTATAATCTTAGTAGTTAACAAATTATGACACGATTTTAAGTATCTTATTCATATTGGATATGAAAAAAAAAACAAAATGATATACCGTTCCGTGCGTCAAAAATTACTTACTAAATAATCGTAGGTGTACATGTACAATACTAAAAAATTAGTTCATATACTTAATTCCTTTGCGTCTCTCTCACCACAATAAGATCTCTGCCTGTATAGTCTGTACTCTGTACATCAATACAATCATATATCAATAGCATTTACAATTGTAATTATATGAGCACATATGTAGCAAGTCAATTATCAACAATTAAATTCCAGAATTGTGTTGTAGACTTTAGAAATAATATAAATTGACTCCACGCTCAGACGATCAGGACCAAATGAACAGAATAAAAACGTGCAACAAACAATACTTTTTTATCTCAAACATAAAATAACACATTCGAATTCAATATTTCTATACACAAATAAAAAGTGATGACCGGAAAAACTGAAACATAAATTAATATTAAACTTAATATCCTAAATAATTTTTACATTGAAGAATTAGTATAACAGTTTTAAATAGAACGGATAAGACGTTATTAGAATTAGTAACTATTGACGTCAAGATATTAAAGAAAGAACAGTTAGAATAAATAGGACAAACTTGAAGTTTGAGAATAAATATACGACTCGATGCTAGTACTTCAGGTGGCGATTTTCACTCAAATTAGGGACTTGTATAATAGGTTGGAAAATTAATGACATGTGTTTTTTCAAACATCAAATACAATCAGCAGTTCTTTTATTGTTTCTGTTTATGGTAAGTAGTAGTATCATAATATTTTTGTTAACACTCATCCATTCTTTGCGCATCTTTAGATAATCATCATAAACCAATAATAAGGGCCACCCAGTCACTAACATCGAGTCGTATTTGTTCTAAAATAGACGAATATATGACCTTTGAAACGATCTAGGAACGTTTGGTCGTTAGTTGACCATCACACCTAAAAAAGCATATATGGAACAATTCAGGCTGCTGACTATAGTGTACTGACTAACTCCCTCACAAGCTACCATTAAGTGACAAGTTTGTCTCTTTCCCACTTTAACAATAGAAATGGTTGGTCGGAAAAAATAAAACTTTACACATAGTTATATATCTAGAAGAGAATGCTCTTACATATTATGAAATAATTTAATATACCTAGCTATAAAATGATTATTGAAATATAAACTGGAAACAAAATTTCAACCAATCCCCCAAGTAGATAATTATTGATTAGATTATTATCTGCCTTATGCTCAAAAAACACAAACAATTACCCGACAAACAAACTATACAATATGTAGATACGATAATATATAATATATGAACGAAGCAGAATCTCTTTGTAAAATGCATTGAAAATTCTTAATGCGCGGTCGTATTTAAGGGGTAACTAATCCCTCCCGAAGTTTAGCCACCGAACCAATAATTTTTTTTTTCTTAGGGATCAAGTCACCCTGTATTACAACTCTAAACATGCCCTTGCAGTGAAATGGTAATACTTTAAAAGGTCTCAAACTATTTATCGCTAGATTTATAGGCATTATGGGAAATGAAACGTTAGAAGAACTAAAAAAAGAACGTCTCGTCTCTCATTCTTTCTATGAAATAGAATTATCAATAATTTAATATAAAATACAACAAATTAATACAGGAAAAAATATATTAGAATACTTAAATTACGTGTTGAATAAATAATAGAAAATTAATAGAATTAATAAAATTAATAGATAAACTAAACAAGCTAAAAAAGCTAATAATGAATTAATAAATAACTACGAACATAATTACCATAATCAACAAAATAATAATAATCAACTATATTATACACAAACTTTGAATTTGTTAAACAATTCATATACATTCAATCAACCATCATCTCCTCTTATACAAACATATTTAATTGCATACCATCAACAAATGTATCAACTTTTAACAACTATTTATATTACTTATATAAAAGGAAACACTATAATATGGTAAAATAAATTAGACAGAAAATATATATTTCTTTAATAATAAAGATATCGGTCAAATAACACTGCATGCCAATTATGCAACAATCTAGTACATTCGGCAATTAAATATTTTGAATTCATTAATAATTTTTAAAACTAGATACAAGGTCAAACTTAGTTGTCAATAGTTCAACCTTCAAAGGAGCTCTATCAGCAAAAAGTAGTAATAAAGTACAAACCATATAGATATTTCTATAAATAAATGCATTTTTTGACGATTCAATTACTATGGCATTAATAACTAATAACAAGTTAATAACTTGTAGCTATGTTATCCTCGTATGCTGTACCAGAAAAAATTTATTATATGAAAATCGTATAAACATAAATGTAGTAAAACTATTTGGATCACACAACAAACCATTGCACTGTTTAGACCTTATATTAACATAAATCTAGGTAAAGACTTAAATAGACACAAAGCTATAGTCTATAATTGATTTAGAATTTAAATATAGAAAGAAAAATATGATCATAGACAATCAGTTACATCATTATTACACAACTATATAACAAATTTTATCAATAACATTTGATTAATAATTCGGAAATTAATATCAAAGAAATAAAAGCCGGGAAGATTCTGGAAGTTCCTTCGTGATTGGATTCTCGGAGAAATTAATGATGTAATGTTATTATATTATATTATAATTAGGTATTACGATTTGAATGCAATATTATTGCAATACATTCTTCGCTTTGCCCAGAATTTAAAAGATAATATATTCAATTTATCCCTGACTTTGCAATTGTGCATTGTATTTTCGCAGATTTAATAACGATAAGAGGCCTATGCAAATAAGAATGCGATATTTATACTAGTACTATAGATATCAACTTTCTTCTCCCGAGTCCAACGCAATTGTGGCTAACTTAAAAAATACAACAATTGCTCGCTAAAATAAATAAGTTAGTACCTACCCACACATTTAGTCATCATATTATTATAATAAAATAATTTTCTTAAAAAAAAGCCATTATATTTATAAGAAAAACGGATTATATATAATATTCAAATGTTATTTTATTAAAATATTATAGGTAATTAACATAATTTTACATATAGAATTTAACATTTATTTTTTGTTTTCACGTCGACTTACTCAGTAGGAAGGCAAGTCTACTAGAATTTGGAAGGCGTGCTTGTGCACCACTTTATTTACTAATTAGCCGCCACTAGAGCCCAGAATAAGGGATATGTTAATGATACAAACGTACTCATGAATAATTTTTTACCTGTGTAATTCCCATCATCTTTGTAACACAAAATTTTGATTCTTCTGTATTTAGGTATTAGATTAGATTATATATTAGGTATTAGGTTAGATTATAGTGGCGCCCAACTTTTGAAAAATATATGGTTCAAATGGTTCTAACCTTATAGAATTACTACCACCACCTCCCATAATGAGACAATTTTAGATTCTGATCGAAGCGAGGAATTTGTTGGTTTTACAATGATTTTTTTTTTATGTCTGAAGACACTTTTTTGGTTAGAAATAATGGTCCGATAACCACGAATTTTATTTTTTCGTGATAACTAATTAAGTTTAGATTGTAGGGACTTTAAAATTTTAAGAGTACCTATTCACATAGGTGTTTTACAGAAATGTTTAAAATTACGTACAATTTTGGGTTTAACGGTTTGAAAATTTTATAGAAGCTTACTCATATAATAATTTATATATTTACAAAATATTTTGAGAATCGAAAGTCATTTTTTTTTCGTTTGAATTGGTCTTCAAACTTTTTATGTTGATGTTTGATTTTTGTGTTTTTAAAAGTCTGAAGATACTTTTTTGGGTAAAAATAACTGTCCGATTAACACAACTAAGGTATACTTCGGTAACAAATTGTATCTTGTTGGTACTTTATTTGTGTCATTTTTTTGAATTTCTCAAAAGTTTTTTCTTGAGAAAACAAAAACTACCAAAAAATGACGGAAAAATAAAATTCACAGAAATCATAATTATGTATTTGTAGATATACAATATATATTTTACTGATAAACCGTTCAAAAATTTTACCACGTGTGTAAATTACTTATAAGAATGTTCAAAAAAATTTATAAGTCCCTACGTTCAAAACTGAATTTGTTTTCACAAAATATTTAAAATTAAATTCACCGAAATTACCAAACAAATATAATAAGCCTACCAAATAACAAATTTCATTTGTTCGTATATTGGGAATTATCGTTAATTTATTATAAATATACCCATTGCCAAATATTTAGCCAAAATACTATATCGCTATACCACAGAATATTATGTGTCTATTGGCTATTATTATGATTCATGATAATACAATGATTATAAATGTTTTGTAAACGCATTATTTTATTATAATTTACTGTATAATTAAAAGACAAAAATTACAAACAATATCATTTTGTGACCATTGAGACCATCAATACCCAGACAGCCACCCACAAAATAGTCTGGTTCAATTGCACCACTTAAACTATATGTTGGACGCCACTGATGACGCCCAAACTATACTTCATGTAAGGTGTACATTGGGTGGGTTGTCTCAGAAACAGATTTAGTGTAAGGTATTATTTAAATACTATGTATAGTCTTTAAATGAAAAATAATTTATAAACAATGTCAAGTGATTTTCAGGGATAAAAAAGTTATATGGGTGATGTAAAAATGTTGTAAAAATATGCTACATTGTTACTTATTAAACATATAGTTTGATCGCCACTAATATTATGTATCTTACTATCATGGCTAAATAAATGTTAGCAGGGCCGTATTTAGACTTTTACCACCCCTGGGCATCACGATTTTGCCACCTTAACTCTCCTCAAAAAAACGAACACATATTTTTTTAAGTAAAACAGAAATAGTCAAACAGAAAAAAATTTACTCTTATTTCTATTTAAATATAAGTAGAAATACTTACATAATAAAATCATAAAATCCACAAAAGATTTAAGAAATATAAAAACATATTATATTTAAATCAATCAATAATTTTTTTTGTAATTAAATGTCGACTAATGACACAGTAGCTAGTAACTACCTTTGTTCTACATAAAAAAAAATGTATTAGATGAAATTTGCTGGTCTAATAAAAATTTACCTCCCTTTTAAAAATTGTTGTTAGGGACATTACGGGACCGTTGCCTCCCCCTAAATATGGCCCTGAATGTTAGGTATATTGTATAATATTATTATTATTATCTTTATCATTTGATGTATTTACACATACACACATATAGGTGTATATATATATATATATATATATATATGTATAATCTGTAGGTATTCTATTTATAATTTTATACAATAATACACAAATACTAAAAGCATATAATTTTAGAAAATCCCTGCGCTTTGACGTTTTGTATTTGTCGTAACTTGCAATAACCACTTTTATTGATATATATTATATTATAAAAAATCGTTGCATTTAGTTGAAACTTAAAACCGATGTATTGATTATATGACAAATTACATAAGTGAAAATAAGTGAAATGGTATGACGTACTGAATAATTCGTATAATATTTAGTAATTAAATAACTATATTTTAATATATGTTATACCTACCAATTATTGAACTTAATATTGGTAACGATTTAAATTTAACTCAAATTTTAGAATACGTTAAATGCTATTTATATATTACAGGTATACTTATTATAATTTAAATCAGAATTAGGTACTGAATTTATGAAAATCGAATTATTCTGTATAACGTTTTTTTCTACCTTTTTTTTACAAGTCCCGCCACTCTTTTAATTGCATATTATTATTTAATAATTTAAAAATTACTAAGTAAAAAGATGTATGATTTAAATAAAAAAAATTAAAATCATAAAAAAATTGTATTTTTGCATACTTATTGTTTTATTGAGCTTTTTAAAAACCATACATTTATTTACATAGTTTGATTATATCAAATAAAAATTAATATTTAACTTAAATTTATTAAATTAATTATATATTTTTACCCGATTTATTTACGAAACTTGAAAAATAGTAAGTTATTTCAATAGTGAATGCTATTTCAATTGTTAAAGAAGCAAACGAAAAAATAATCCAAGTACCTACGAAGTTAGGTTAAAAAATAGGTTAAAACAATACTTAAAAACGAGATAGTTTTTGTGAAATCAAAGGCTACCAAACATTGATAAAAATATGAAATATGATTAAAGGAGATTAAATATGATTATTTTTTATGAATTTTTAATTAAAGTTGTATTGTATATTTATGTTACGTTTTATTTGTATGCATACATAATTTTTTTTTCTTGTGAATATTCTCATACATATCTCATTACATCTCAACAATTTTGATTACATATTTCGTTAATTTTCTGAGAAATAATAATGTCGAGCCGACGAGCCTTATTAATTACATATCTAACAAACCTTGTGCTGTATCCATAAATAGGACAGAAGCGTCTAAATGTATGCAGCATATTTGTGTACGAGTTTTTAAACAAAATATCGTCATAATGTCATTACGTGCATACATCGAACATAATTTAACTATTTCTTTTTTTATAAAAATTAAAAAAATGTAAAACGATATCTAATATAAATTGAGTAATTAATTAATTATTTGGAATGTATCATTTATAGTGTATTATAAATAGGAACTGGCCGAGAGTGCAAACTATGAAGTCAAAAAAAATTATGTTTTTAATAGTAGTAAAAGTTTGTCGTTTGATAAACTTTTTTGTATAAAAATTGAGACTGCGGATGTAATAAACGTTCTCAACAGCTGTAAGGACGATACAGCTCCAGGTTGTGATAGGGTAATGATTAAATTACTAAAATATGTCATTGAATTTATTAAAGATTCATTAGTCTATATTTATAACCAAAGTATACAACAAACTATTTTACCAGATCTTCTAAAATTAGCTGTGATTAAACCAATTTACAAGGGGGGAGAAAACAAAAGTATTAATAATTATAGGCCTATATCTTTGCTGAGTAATTTCGCTAAAATATTTGAAAAAATCATTAAAAAACGACTAATATTATTTCTGGAAAAAAACAAACTTCTATTCAAAAACCAATTTGGGTTTAGACCCGGCATAGGCACAGAAAATACTCTATTTAACGCGTCGGAATTTATCTACAGTAAATTAGACAACAGTAGAAAAATCTTAGCTGTGTTCTTAGACTTAGCCAAGGCCTTCGACACGGTAAACCACGAAATTTTGTTGCAAGTCCTTCCTTCTTTTGGAATAAATAAAGTTAGTTTATCATGTTTTAAAAGTTACCTTTTTAACAGGTGGCAAATGGTTAGGATTGATAACGTTTTAAGTCATGAAGGTATGAATAAATATGGTGTCCCTCAAGGAAGTGTGTTGGGCCCGATCTTATTCTTATTTTACATTAACTTAATCAGTTATTTAAACCTAGATGGGTTAGTTATATTTTATGCAGATGACACCTGCTTACTTTTCTCTGATAATACTTGGGAAGGAGTTCATCATAAAGCAACTATTGGTGTAAACAAAGTATTCAAATGCCTACATTACAGGAACCTAACACTAAATGAGGAAAAAACAGTATTTATGACTTTCTCTATTAATAAAATAAATCTAAATCTTCAACCTTTAAGAATACACAGATGTGTTGATGGGAGCTGTGGTATAAACTTGAATAAATGTATTCTTATAAAAGAAGTAACAAGAACCCGTTACCTAGGTATTATATTCGATAATAATTTAAGATGGAATTTACATTCACAAAATTTAGTTGGAAAACTACGCGCAATCATCTATATATTTTATAAATTAAGGAGCTTAGTACCTATTAAAACAATGTTTGTCATTTATTTTACGTTATACCAGTCAATTCTACATTATAGGCTCCTAGTCTGGAGTGGATTAGGCGAAAATACTTTAACCAAATCGCAGACAAACCAGAATAATATTATAAGAATATGTTTAAATAAGTCTTCCTTAAAAGGATCCACAAAGGAAAACTACAAAATATTCGGAGCTCTTCCGCTAAAGTTTCTCTATAAAAAAGTAGCAATTATGTATATTTTTAAGAATGTCATCAAAGGTGTAAATATAAAATTTAATGATGGTGAAAGAGAATGCAGACTTTATAATATTCCCGTAAAATACACACGAAAAACCTTTAGACAATCTTTTGTAAATTATCTATCTATTATCGGTCTATTTCAACTCTATGTCAAATTCATATAAAAAAAAAGTCTACTATATAAAACTAAATCCTAAAAAAATTATGTACCCCAAAGTTTTTTTATTAAAATAAAAATAAAAAAAAAAAAAAAAAAAAAATAGTACTTAATATTAATTAACATAGTAATATTTATTATATTATGATACTATTTTTAGTGTAAATGAAATTGTAATTTTAAAATTAAATTTGATATGTTAAACTGTCCATTCGAATTTAGAATAATTTTAATGTTTAAATTTTTTTTTGTTTTTTTTTTTGTTCTATTATTATATCAATAAACTATTTTTAATGTAATGAATTTACTCTCTATCTCATCACAAGCACCGCTTAAAGAGATAGATAATCTTGTATATAATAAATATAAGATTTTATAAATAAAAAAAAATAAAAAAATAATATAAGCAATGGTATTGATATTTTAAAATTATATAAAAGATATCTTAAAATTACTTATACCTGCATTAGTTTGACCTGCAATTTTTCAGTTTCAACTGAAAAATTGAAAACAGAAAGATTTATATTTTAATTATAAATTAACATTCGTTTTGTTAGTAATAACAGTAAGTATTCAATTAATTAATTAATAATAAGATAGTCTTAGTATTATATTATATGAAGTATTTGGTAATTGATTTTAATATTTTCAGTACCTATATTATAGACGATTAATTATTATTTATTAGATAATATTTATAATAACTCAATGTTTGACCACATAATATGTTAAATTATTTAAGCTATTCCATTGTTTGACAATTATTACAAAATACAAGTATTAAAATATTATTAGTTTAATAATTGTATAATATTATAGTATTTCGAATTAAAAATAATCAGTGCTCGAATTGTGAATGTCCCGTCCCGCAAGAAGACTAAGTACCTCAATTAATTTTGTAGAGATTTTACTGTTACTGAGAGGTGTAGTCTTCACGATATATAAGGTTAAAAGGAATGGTGACATATTCTTTCTTCAATTATGAAAAGAGTAATTAATAATTTAAACAATTATTAATACATATATAAACTAGAAAATAAACTATTAATACTACTAATAACGTAATTTATATTATGAGTACAAATTCTAAAATTTCTAATTTAAATTTGGCATTCATTTTAGATATATTATAATATAAATTAATCTAATCTAATTATTGTATAAATTTATAATAACAATAAAGGGTGAAGAAATTCGTAGTTAGAGTTTGACGGAGAAATATCACAAACAACTCTACTCTTAAGAGTAGACATTAACTTACCTACCTATTATGTTTCGGTAACAATAATATAGTTACTCTAGAGCGACGAATGACGCTGACGTAGAGTTATTCTTAAAATCGCTAACGATGAATGAAATGTGCTTCTAGTGGTCAGTATTTAGTAGATTAATGTTTTATATTTTATAGTAGAGTAGTTCTAATGGTCCACTGACCATTGACAGATTTCAGATAAGTAAACTATAGAGTATAGGTATTTAGTACAGTAGTACTTACACTTGACCTTACTTGCAATTGTCGTCTGTCGTAACACCGTTTTTCAGTTATATATAATCATCCTGTTACTTTGACCTAAACGCCTGTTGGCATGTAATGTACGAATTCTATTGTTATACAAAATAATATGACATGCTTATTTATTAATTTATAATAATTATTATGCGATGCGCTTATAATACAGTTCAACGTGAAATATGACAATGTGTTATAAAAGCTTAGCCATTTAGGTTATTTTTATTCGAAATTGTATGTCTATTGCGAATCATTTCCGTTAGCCTTACCATATATATAACGACGAAAGGTTAGAACAGCAGCAACTATTGATGTTGAAAAATATTATATTAATTCATTCATTTTCTATGTAATATTAGGTACTTGCGTGTATACTACATTAATATTCATATAAATGAGCATTTATACTTATAATATAACTACTGCAGTTTATTGTTTAAATAACTATTCTAATATAATACATTTCATTTTTATACTGTAACTGCGTACTTATTTAGTTCAACAGAAGAAATATTTGTGTAGGTAACAAAATTATAGTACTTACCTATAATACATTCATTAAATTATCTATTTAAATAGACAGGTAAAAATAGAAAAAGTATAGTTTTATTATCGATACAGAGTTACAAACTACAGTTATTTTAATTAACTAATGTGATTTGCATAACACATCACAATGGAATTTCTAGTGTAATTTTATACATAAATCAAACAATATTATAGTCGGCAATACTTATATTATCGAAATAAACAATTTAATTTTTTTTATAAGTATGATAAAAAATAATATAACTATTATTTATAAACACTATTTTAGTAGGTAGCAACTATTAAAAATTTTAGTATTAAAATAATATTATCTGGTTGTTTGAACTCGAAAAACACGTAATTTAAAATTTTTTCCAATTATATTTTCCCCTTAAATATTTGTAATATTTAATTCTAATCTAAATTAATTAGTTAATTAATATTAAGAGCCAGATTTAACAATAGAAGGCTATCATGCAAGATACGTTTAACTTTTATTTAAAAATAATATATTTGAAAAATATAAGTAGGTACCAAATCTGGTGGGAACGGGTTATTTCATCAAGTAAAATTATCGAAGAAAATTGATCTATGCCATTCAGTTTTTAATTAGGAAAAATAAGGACAATCCTTACAGAAACGATATTTTATTTATTATACAATAGTAATGGTATATAATTACTCAAACTTATATATTATGTTATAATATTCGACTATTATTATTATTATTATTATTATTTTCAACCATATAATTTTGAAACAGATGGAATCGATCACTTTGTTTTAGATCATTTGACAGTCGACCATATGATTTTCGACCAGATTACCTTCAATCCAACCTGGTTAACTACCTACAATAAAACAAAAACTATTAATGAGTATAGGTAACAACATAATACTATAATATTATTTTATTTATTTAAATTTAAAATACAATTTATTATAAAAATGAAAAACATATTTTTATTATTTCAAGAAATAATTAATTTGACACGTTAAAATATTATTTAATAAATACTAGGTAATTAGTTAAATACTAGACGATTATACAACTAAATTATCAAGCAATAATGGAGCTCGCGGTATAGGCATTTTACTATCCTTATTATTGTCATATCTAAAATACTGAAACTCGAACTAGAAGTGTTTTGAGAATCTATTATAAAATTAGAACAACGTTAACAATGACTTACCAGTAATAACTATTACCATAGATTAAATATTTATTCTATGCTACTTACTAAGAATATTAAATAGCTCCAAACACATCATGAACACATGGCGAGAATCGCTTATTCATCACATACATATACTGATATACACATAATAATTAATAAACTCGGACTGTTATAAACAATACGAGTATATTGAGTACACTAGTTACCAACATAAACGAACAAGAAATAATACCTAAATTTGAATAAAACGTTTGCGAAAAATCATAATTTCATAATAAGGCTAATTTAATTGTATTAGAAATTAAAATTCTATATCCTAAGACAATTTTGCAACAGTATCTAAACTTTAGACGTTTAGACCATAATATTATATATTTATACTGATTAAAGTATAGAACTATAAAATATTATTTTTAACAATAGATAAATTCGGGACTCAAAGGAATATAATAATAATAGTCGTATTAACGTTATTTTCAATCACAAAATTATAAGCATAACCCAATTTTTAAAATATTAAAACAAGACGATAATAACAAATAAGATACATCATATTATTAAATATTATTTGATTTGTTATAATAATAATATGTCTATTACCTATATTATGTTAAACAATAATAATTCATCATTAGAATTATGTTTTTATTTTGTTCTTGAACCTCATAATTTATTAATTCCTAAATATTATGTATAATTTAACGAGGCAAATATTTCTGTATATAAAAAATAATATTCTTCATGGCAACATACTCATTACATAAATTAATATATTTGTACATCATATGAAATTTATTAAGATATGATGTATTGCCTCAAAAATATCATTACTTTATTAATCAGATATCAAGAAAAAACATTTATGTAAGTAAATGAATATATTATTCAATTGTATACATTATATAACAAATATGTAGCTTGTATAAAGATAAACTAGAAAATTCAGTACGAGTAAAAGATAAAAAAAACAAAAAATCATCACTATTCAATGTAGATTAAATCTTAAGTATAACATTTTATAAATTTGTAGGTACATATTTAGTAAAATACTAGTTCTAGTGAATATAGAGGTCATTAATCGCACGTTGAGAACCCCTGGTATATGGATAATTTACATGTACAGAAATAGATAATAAATTAGATTTCTAACTAGTGATAATACGTGAAGTTAACCAATATAATTTCAATTAAGTTAAATACGTCATGCTGTGATATTTGATTACGAAATCAAATAAACGTGGTTATCAAACATATAGAAATATAATAACTTTCTAATAAATAAAAACTGTGAATAATATTATTAATTTGCTCAAAAATCAGAATCTATTTAGATTTTGAGATGACTGCTGAACTGATCGCCATACTGGATATAAACAAAAAAAAGGACTCGATAAAACAAATACCTATTTGCGATTTAAAAATCTTAGAAATGAACTTGAAAAGTTGATTAATCAAAATAGGTAGGACCATGAAACAAAAAATGACTTAAGCTCAATTAATAGATAGTTAACTAATATAATTAACGGTGATACTAAAATTTGTATACGTCGATTAATTGAGACTTTAGAGTCCGAGACAATTGCGTGACGTCACTAGACCACACGACGTGGCGGCGGCGGCTTAAGCATTTATAAAGGAACGCCGACGCAGTCAAAGTTATTTATTTATATTTTTTGTTATACTCAATAAAAATGAAGACTTAAGATAGGTTATTATTATAAGTCTGTGTGTTTACCTAAATTTTAGTGTACGTTTTAAATTACATAATATAATACATCAGATATCAGAAATGAATTTTGTATATTTTAATTTTACCTACAAATTATTTTCAACGAACATTTTTCGATTTATTATTATTACGTAATAATAATACTAGGTAAATGTCCATATTTTGTACGCTTGTATAGATAAGGTACAGATAATATAATATGATAGAGGTAATAATTATATTATTATTTGATTATATAATTATAATCAATTTCGTGGCCACAATAAAAAAAAGTATAAAATTACTCTATTTGAAAAAATATGTATTTTCATCTAGAATAGGTGTAAAAAATATGTTACGTTCATCACAACCAAACAATAGATGTGGAGGTATATATTTTGTTATAAGCAATTTACATATTAGATAAATTTGAGGAATTTTATAGGAAAAGTTTGTAATGAGATAGGCTAGACTATAGTCTAACATAAGTCATTGATATTTTAATAATATTATGCAAAATTGTTACTAATGCTTTAAATTTTAGATTCTGAGCGAAGCAAGTATTTTACGCTAATATTTTTTTTTTGTGTCTGCGGATATTTTTTCGGGTCCGATAACCATAAATAGGGTATGATTTCTGTACCAAATTGCATCTAGATGGTACTTTATTTAGCTCAATTTTCAAATTTCTTAAAAATTTTTCCCTATGAGAAGAAAAACTACCAAAAAATGACTAAAAATCGTCAAAATTACGGTTTCCGTTACTTTAATTTTTTTTTATTTCGTGATGACTAATTAAGTTTTATTCGTAAGGACTTGACATTTTTTTGTAATTTTGGTATGGTTTGGTATTTTTTTGACTTAATATAGCTTTAAAATTTTTTCCAAAAATATTTAATATTACCTGCAACTTTGGGTTTGAAAATTTTTTAGAAGCCTACTCATATAATACTACCAAAAAATGACGGAAAAACGACAAAATTCATAGAAATCGTAATTTTGACGAAATTGATTTAAAATTTTTTATAATTACTGATGCAATTTTGTACGTAGTTACTTGAAATATTTAAAATACTCTCATAGGTAGTTTACACACATAGTAAAATTTCGGAAAAACGGACCAAAGGACGAAGAAGGAACGTCCAGAGTCGACTTTCCAACTTTTTATACTTGTAATGTATAAATACAAGCGTTTACATTTTCAGTTTTATAGAGGTATTATATTCGTATTGTTATTTCTTTGTATGTAGTAAATAAAATTTGGCAGAAATATCCCAAACAAAACAGTTGTAATGTTGGTTATAGATTTAAAATTATCTATATTATAATCATAATATTATGTACCTATTATAGAGTACATTATTATACCACCAATATAATAAATAATATTCTACATAATACTCAATATACATTCTTTTTTAATTATTATTATGTCATAATTAATTATTACTGATATTGAATATTTATATATATATATATATAAATACTTGTACATTGGCGTAGACAAGTGGGGGATGAAATGTGGGATGGATCCCTCCCCATGGGTTTTTGATATAATATTTCTTACTAATCATTTTTTTATTTTGTTTTTAACGATCTAAAAAACTGATGAATCATTGATTAAAAAAAATTATTTAAATAAAATTATAGTTAGGTTAGGTTGTCATTATTTTTTTAAATTTAAATTGTAATAGGCTGATAAGTGGTAGGTCTACATAGGTATAATATTGTGAACATTTTCAAGCCCCTACATTAAAAATTGCATTAGTTATCATAAAATATAAAATAGAAGTCAACATTACAGTTTTCAAAGAAATTTATTCTTATTCCAAAGAAAGACTCTGGAAAAATTCGAAAAATACACTAAGCTAATTAGATTACCAAGTACCAATTTTTTATCAAAATCACACCCTACTTGTTGTAATCGGATCAATTATTTTTTCCCGAAAAAGTATTTTCAGACTTTTAAAAATGCAAAAAATCAAACAATAATGAAAAATGAAAACAAAAAACACATATCAAATTTTCATCTTAAAATATTAAGCTTATAATACTCAATTCTACCAGAAATTCTAATTTTTGAAGCTTATAAAAAAAATTGTAACTTATGACTTTCAAAATATTTTTATATGGGATAAGTAGTTAAAAAAAAAAAAATGGATATAGAAACCGAACCATACACAAGATAAACTTCTGGTACACAGTAGGTTAATTAATAAGTGATTAATTATTAATTAATATTTTGATAAATAATGTCTCAGGAATCGAGAAAAATAAATATTTTTTTGTAAAATTTGTTAGAAAAAATTAATTTAATATTAAAAATAACTTTATAATAATTAATTGTTAATTTCATATAAATTAAGGAATGAGTCATGTATTAAAACCTTGAGGGGATTATTAATTTTTTTCTTTTTTAATGCCTTGAGGGTTTGAGGCACTAGATGAATTATATATATATATATATATATATATATATATATATATCAGTGATTCCCTCCCAATGAAAATTTCTGTCTACGTCACTATACTTCTACATTTATATTTGTATAATATGTATTAATTAGAACACTTTTTATAATTACATATAATTATTAATATATTAAAAATATAGTAATAAATAATTATTTTAATTTTAATTTAGTAAAATACATTTCCAAAATAAAACCAATTAAAAACTGGACTATATTATAATTTTAATATTTAATATTTTAGATTCTGAGCGAAGCGAGGAATGCATTGGTTTTACAAATATGTTTTTTTTTTGATGTATGAAAACATTTTTTTGGGTAAAAATAATAATAGATAAAAATAGACTCTTTCCGTACTCTTTCATCTAGTTGGTTCTTTATTTAGCTCATTTTTTGAATTTCTCAAAAAATTTTCTTAAGGAGAATAAAAACTACTAAGAAATATCTGAAAAGCGGCAAAATTACGGTTTTCGTTATTTTAAACTTTTTTATTTCATGATAACTTCTTGAGATTTCATCGTATATGGACATGAAAATTTTTTTAAATATTAACATACGTAATTTTCATATGTCGTTAAATTTTGGAATGGATTATCAGTATAAAATATAGTAGTATATTGAGTTTCGCTCAGAATCGTACTTTCTAATATAATATCATTACATTCAAATCATAATTATAATAAACCACTTATTTTTCCGAAGAACCTAACACGCTTATTTAAAATTTATATTTGATATTATAGTATATAGGTACATTAAAACGACGAAACGTACACCAAAATTTAGAAAAACATAAAAACTATGATAATTTTCTTAAATTTTCATTTTTGTTGAATATAACAAAAAATATATATAAATAACTTGGATCACGTCGGCGATTCTTGTAAAAAGTATAGGCCTCCACTGCATTTTTTGATCTTGTGACGTCACGCGGCTATCTTTCTCGAGCTCTAACACCCAATTAATCGACGTTTACAAATTTTAGTACACCCATTAATTATATATTAATTGATTCAGTCATTTTTTGTTTTTGTTTCATGGTTCTATAAAAGGACGTTTCATCCATACGTGTTTCTTTCTATCCGACGGGAACATAGTATAGTAATACTTGCTTTACGTGGGACAACTTTATTCAGTCTGTATTTATGGTAGAATTACCAAATTTCAATAATAAATAGGGATACATTTTTTATTTTTTTGATAATACGAGTCGATTAGTTTGAAAAAACTTTAAGATTTAAAATTTAGACGTATATTTCCATGAAAATAATTTCACATGTACTTACGTTATGTAAAAAATAGAATCGCTACGATACATATAAAGTTCTCTTCTTATAAAAAATTGATATTGAGTAAAGTTGTCCCACGCAAAGCAAGTATAAGTATATAATTATATGTTTCCAGTGCTTGAATTGGAAAAATAATAGAAGAGGGTCTATGAGAAAAAGTAGCATCCCTTGCAATGATTAAATTCAACCTAATTCATGGAGACTTCAATATATTAGAAGGAGTACGCCAAATTTATTTAAAAATAATTGAGGTACTCTTCTTCACGTCCCCCCGCAAATTCAAGCACTGCATTTTTCCCGTTGGATAGACCAATACAGAACACATGTGTATAGCATTTTTTTAGATTAAACACAAATTATATCATAAAATATATATCTTAGCATAATTTAGGTAAATGGCAGCGATGAAGTGGATAATGATTACAACAATAACACGCTGATGACTTCAAGTTTTCATTTATACAGCATAAAGAATCATTGCACAATTGCCCATTCCAAGTCTGTATAGAATAAATCGTTTATTTCAATTGAGATTTTGTTTATTTATAGTATTTGAGGGTTGAGACATGACAATGCGACATAATAATATTAGAAGTTTTGAAATCTAGTTTATTATAAATAAATTAATCTATGATTATACCAGGGGGTCAAAACAGGGTTCAACCCGAGATAAATTCGACCCTGGTCTTAACCCGAAAACCGAAACCCAAATAATTATAAAACCCGGTCTTAATTCGAAAATCGAAACCCAAAATTCCTAAAACCCAAGTTTCAACCAGGAATTCGAAACCCGAAAATATTTAACCAGTTTTGACTCCCTGCTTTATACCATGATGATTCGACTAATCATTAGTGATACTACATAAATTTATATATATATCGTATACTAAGCACTTTTAAATACTACTTAATATACATTGATGTAAGGCGTATACTGTAACGACGATTTTTCTATTGAAACATAATATTATAATATTAAACGTACTTACCTGGTATAAAATAAATGTATATAAATAATAAAAACCTGAACATTCAGTATAATCAGTATATTCTTGTCATAATCATATGATAAACATACAAATAATTTTCTATTATTTAAAGAATACTATGTCTACGAGTTTTATAAAACGAATTTGTATATAGTAATATATTAATATAATATTCTTGCGAAGTTTCGAAAGTAGTAATACGTTTGAATTTGAATGATAATATTATTAGATAAATCATAGATTATATTATACATTAACCTTGGTAGTTTTTATACTAACGTATATATATAAAGTAAATAGTATATTGTATATAATTGTATAATGCTGCGTGTAATCAAATGTTTTAATATTTGTCTAAACAAAATTTTTTATGATATTTTTTTAAAAATAAATTATGTTATTATATAACTCATAAATATTAATTGTACTGATTAAATTTGTAAGACTAAATTGTAATTTTTATATTCTGAGTGAAGATTGGGTATAAGAATGTTCTTATATGTAAATATAGACAGATGCGCAGGAAGTATTTTTCTTGTGGGGGGGCAAAAATTTAAGAAAAATCATGATATATAGTACCTATATTAAAATAAAATACAAATACTTATTGATTTTTGTAAAACAGGTTTAACTACTATTTTGTAGATTAAACTAATAGTCTTATTTACCTAATTTAATTATGAATATAAAATTAAAAACAATTTTAATTTTATTTGTTATACAACTTTTCAAAATTCATTTTATTACATATTATACGAGTATTATATAAATATTAAAAATAATAAAAATGTAATTTAAATATAAACCATAATTCTAAAATGTTTAAGTATTAAGTGTATAATTATGATGACGAATTTTCAAGGGGGCAAAATTATAATTTGCTCTCTGATATATTTACCGGGGGGGGGCTCTGCCCCCCGCAGCACCGGCGCCACTGTATTTAGACGCTTTTTCACTTAAAAATAATAATACGATCTTCCACGTACCTAGTTTCCACTAGAGACAGTTATCGAAATGGAATCAATATGGCACCATTTATTATATGATTTACATTATCACATTTGTGAAGTTGCCCACTCACCACCAATTCCGATTTTTTTCGAAACGATGCCAAAATTGGTTTTTAGAATTTGCAAATTATTTTGTAATCTATAACTAAAAAAATTAGACTAGGGGGCTAAATACATGCAATATTCTCCACCTTGAACGAATACCAAAACTAGGGTATGATTTTGTAGCAAACTACATGTAGTTGATACTTTATTTAACTAATTTTTTGAATTTCTCAAAAGTTTTTCATTGGTAGAAGAAAAACTACCAAAAAAATAACGGAATAACAGTAAAATTTATGAAAATCGTAATTTTGACAAAACTGATTTTAGATTTTTCATGATAATTTGATAATTAATGCAATTTTAAACATAGGGACACCGTTTTGAGACGGATAGGACAAGGTGGAGAATTGCGTGTATTTGGCACCCCTGACCAAATATTTTTAAATGAAGGTTAAAAATTAATTTGCAAATTCTAAAAACCAATTAACAAAAATTTGAATAATTGAAAATTTATTTGCAAATTATCAACACTAGTTTTATGTCGATTGGACAAAATGGGAGGCTATGCCTCGCCAATTTTAACTTTATTCTACCAAGTTCAAAAATAATTTACAAATTCTAAAAACCAATTTGCAAAAGTTTAGCATTACATGCATCATATTATTAGTATAGTTTTGAGTGAATCCTCAATAGAATTCCATAAAAGCAGGTTTTAGTACGATGCTTCGTCTTTAATCATCAATAAAAGAAAATAATCCTCATTAACTATTATATTTTTAATTTTATTCAATTTTAAGAATGTAAGAATATTAGGAGGGTACAATTTAACAAATTTTTAGTTTCTGAGTGAAGAGAGGAATGTATTGGTTTTTAAACAATGTATTTGTTTACTTTTTATGTCACAAAAACATTTTTTCGGGTAGAAATAATGGTGCGATTATCTAATTATAAGTATATTAAAAAATTTGATTCAGATAATTATTAAAACATATCATTAAATGTAGCATTATACAATTATATAAAATATACTATTTACTTTATATAATATATATTAATAATATACATCATACATGTGTATAAAAACTACCAAGGTTAAATTCACAATATAATCTATGATTTATTTTATAATATTATCGTTCAAATTCAAAAGTATTACTACTTTCGAAACTTCGCAAATAAATTTTATTAATACGAGTATATAACGATATAAAAATTTGTTTTAATATCTCGTAGATATAGTATTCTTTCAAAAATGTACCAAAAAAATCTCACTACTTGAAATACTTGTATTCTTATAAAATTAATTATTTGTGAACAAAAACGAAAAAATATTTTGTAGTATAATTATGGCAAGAGAAATACTGAATACAACATTCTTGTTGTGGCTTCTATTATTGATGTGCCTTTATTTTATATCAGGTAGGTACGTTTAATATTGTCCTATTATGTCTCAATAGAAAAATCGTTTTACATTAATGTATATTAAGTAGTATTTAAAAGTGCCTAGTATATATAGTTATATCACTAATGTCACTAATTAGTCTAATCATCATTATAACCATAGATATTGATAATAAACTAGATTTCAAGACTTTTAATATTTATATGTCGCATTGGACAACAAGCTCCTCAATCCTTAAACCTAACCTTAAACACTATAAATAAACAAAATCACAATTGAAATAAACGGTTTATTTTAAACAGACTTGGAATTTATAATGATACTTTATGCTGTATAAATAAGATCTTGAAGTCATCAGTGTGTGATCGTTGCAATCATTATCTATTGCACCGCTGTCCTTTACCTAAATTATGCTCTGACGTATATTTTATGATATAGTTTGTGTTTAATTTAAGAAGAAGCTATAGTCTCTATCCAACGTGAAACATAACTTTGCACGGGACAACTTTACTTTAAAATCTTTGTAAAAAAAAAACTTTGTAAAACTAAAGCATTCCTCGCTTTGTCAGAATCTAAAATAATAAATATATATATATATAATATTACCTTAATAATAATTAAAGGGTAAACTGCATTTAAAAATTTTCATTTTTCACGGAGATATTACAATTAGTTAATTCTCGTATATCTGGGAAATCTTGTTTATTTCTATAATCTATTCAATTAGAGATTTAGTATTAAAGATGTAATTTTATGGTTCTATATAAATTGCACTATAATATCCATAGGGCATAGGTTATACAAATGAAAACAGCGTTAACGATTGCTAATAACATAACACAATTCTAATTTACGTTTTGTATATTTTTTTGTTGTAAACAGCTAGTTATGTAATCGTGTAAACACTATTAGATAATATGATATAATTTCTGTGACACTTAGTTTAATTATTATTATTATTATGATTACTTAGGTATATCTATAGGCGTATCTACGGCGACAGTCTAGAGTGCCTGGGCTGCCCCTGAAATTTTTTAAAGACAGCGGTCAACGGAGTTTTAAGATAAATAAATTAAAAATTGTATTTAAAAAAAATGTCTTTTAAGCAATGATATAAAGATATGTTTAAAAAAATTAGGTAGTATTGTCGAATTGATCTAGGATTTACCACTCCCCTTAAAAATACGACCTTGAGTTTAAGGAGCTCTTTTCGGCTTATGAAAGTAGCGCCGGTCATAAGCTAGGCTGCCGCTGTGGATGTTGTTTAGTCACGCCTATATATGGGTATATGTACAAATATTTTATAACTTTAGTTTTAAATGATTTGTTTAGTTTAATCTTCGAATACATTTAATGTTATTCTTCAATTAAATAAACCTTAAAATGCAAACACTTTTTAATTAGGTATCTGAAATAATTTTTTATAAATATTTAATGATAATTAAGTAGAACTAAGTATTTATTTAAAGCTAATATTAATAATATTTACTTTACTATATATATATATAAAACAATAATATACAATAGAAATATATAAGCAATATCCATATAAATATTCTGAAATATGGCTACCTATAGAAAACGTGATGGTGGAAATTTATCATGAGTTTAATAATAATATAATAATATTAAGTTTACATTTATCCAGAAAACATAAATATATATATTATGATTTAATCCTAAGAGTTGTCACCTTTGGGCAATTTTATGCTAAAATATTTATAGAGATCACTTTATAATTGTCCAATATATTATTTATACACGTTTACTGTACATTATGTAAAATATAATTCTATATTAACTAACTATAAACTATTAATTATTTTTATAGAAGAGCAACCATATGAATACAATTCTGGCTCGGATTATAATATATAATACTATATCGTTGTAAATTTGAAAGTCATAATAAATTATCGCATTCGAAATAATACTAGGTTCGTTTTGTTTTTGTAAACATGTGATTTAAATATAATTGAATAATAATATGCTAATATTATTTGTTATGTATTTTCAAGTCTTAAACCCGACATTAATTATAGGTACATTAAAATGAATTATTAATATAATTATTTTTATAAAACTTATATAAATTAAAATTTGTAAAGGGTCTATTCAAAAAAATATGTAATAAACTATTGTTATATAGGCACAGTGCCGACGGCAGGGAAGGACAGATGGGACATATACATGTCCATGTCCCCACGCTTATTTTAATTTAATGGGCCCACCCTATTATGAAAATTATTACACATTTTTCAATTTTAATTATTATTATATTATTAGAGTAGAAATTGAACGCAATAATGTTTTTTTTTATTTATAATTTAGGTATTATAACTTAATATATAATAAGATGCAGTGAAAATAACTGATATAAAGTATTTCTGCATAATTTTTTTTTTTTTAAAGTCTTAATACTCGTATTGTTTATAGGTACATTTATATAATTCGATAAATACTTTGGAAAACGATATTTAAATTTAGCCATGAGTACAAAATAAATCCATAAAAGTACAGAGAAAATGGTTTTGAAATAATCAAAATGAAATCAAATAAATTAGAAGATTCAGTTTGGGTTGAGATTTAGACATAAATTATAATCGAATATTCTAAACGAATATTGTTCAAAGCAGATTGTTTGATTATTGTATCCTGTACAGCAGTATTTTTCAAACATTAACTATTAATTAAACATTATAAAATATATATCTACGTAGGTACTTATTAAATTAATTTTAGTAGTTTTAAAGTAATTTCAAAATCAAAATCGTTATAATAATAAAAACATAGGTATTGATTGTCGTACATATTTAAAATTAAAATATAGACGCACAATGGTGTGTATTATTATGATACAGTGATATTTATAAATGGTTTGCCTCTAGCTGTAAGTTTGCTTACTTAGAAATTGCCCGAGACAAGATAAATCACCCACTGTGATCTGTGTAGAAACAATGAAGATAAAAAGTCTAATTGTGAACTGCGCAAGACGTTGAATCGTTGAGCGTATAAAACGGGATGTCTTAATTTAGTGCGTTAATGTCGGTTATTATCTGTTGTATTCTGCTGTGGCGCTCCGAAGTCGTAGATTTAAATTAATAATTATGCTAAACCCATAACTACTTGTTAAATATTCGAATATAAAGTATTAATATTCGAATACTTTCAGAATATAGATTACAAATTATTTGAAGTTGGTTATTTAAATACTTTTAAAATATACTTATATTAGGATACCTACCTAATATAACCCAGTTTAAAGTTTATTTTTATTACCTAGTTATAAAATAGTTTCTACTCGAGCACAATTATTAGTTTTATAATGCAAATATATACGTACACATTTAACATTCATCAAATAATATTTTTACCTTGTCCGGATGGGACACCAAGGGTGAATCCAGCATCTATTTACAATTAGGGCATTTAACTTAACATAGGCAAAATAAAAAAAGTTAAATAGCTTATAGACTTTGTTAATACAACTAGTACTAAAAATAACTAAATTTTTTGTTTGTATAGTTAATTCGTAATAGTCAATAACTCATTCAAATTTTATAGATTTCAATAATAATAGTTTAATTATTGTACTTTTTTTTGGTGCACTTGCGCGCAATGCCCACCACTTACCATTATCCTCTTGTGGGAACGGCATGTAGCAGTGGGAATGGACACATTTATACAAACTTTAAATGTTATTTATTTATTAAAGACTGAAGTATTCTTAAATATTTATATTTGTAGTTAAATTCATTTAGGAGAATGTATTTGAATACATATGCTGAATAAAAATATTCTATGGTATTAAAATACGTATTTTAAATACAAAATAAAAGTATTCTTAACATGTTTATTTAAACCGTCATTAAAGCATTTAAGTATTATTATTCACTGATCTAATTCTACATATTTCGTATAAATTTTAGTATGTTATGAGTTTATATGGCAGAGGCGGATCCAGGAAGAGATTTTTTTTCTCTTCCAAAAAATGAAAAATTAAATTTGTTATAGGTTAGGTTAGATTTGGACCTTCTGCATCGTCCAAATAGTTCCTATAATATATAATTTGCTTCCCAACCCCACCATTCATTATCTTGGACTGGATCCATCACTGGTGTTTAATATACAATATAGATTATAATGTTATATAATATGTGTTAATATAAAATTGTGATCCTTTAAACATTTTTTCTGGATGAGCCACTGATTTATACATATTTTTATTGAATTAACTTTTATTATTAAATATTAAATGCAAATAACGTTTACACGGGATATATGTTTTTCTTTATTCTTCAATTTTTCATATATTTATGGATAAAAATCTGTTTTTTCTCCTTTCGAATATTTGCTGAATATTTAATCACTTTAAACTCTGTTTAAAAAAAAAACTTTAAAAAAATTAAACAGAATTAAACATTTACGAGAATAATCGCAAAAGTTAATACAATTGAATCCATATACGTATATATATATATATATATATAATATGTTATTTTAAATAAATATTTTGAAAACACATAATTGGCATAGTTGGTCAGATTTTTTTTTTAAAAAACTTTTTAAACCAAACCAGTGTTTATAAAACAAACACTTCCAATCGAATCTGTAGGTTTTTCTATAAATCCCTCGATGCAGATATAACTTTCGTGTGGTAGAGTATATGATTCGACGTTATGCAATGCGATACATACTTCATCATTATTCAATAATGCAAACGCTGAGTATAGTATAAAAGAGTGTTATTCACTTAGAGTTATCTGACAATCGTCTACATAACCTTCTATTACATTTAAATAACTATCGTCGATTATTATATAACTTTTATTGACGGAGAAAATTTTATTTGTACCTACTTAGTTAATTTTTTCGTCAGTGTATATCGTTTAATTCTTTTTATTTGTTGTCTTGTCTGTGATTTTAGTATTACTGATGGGATTTATAATATTTTATATTACTTACTCTATTTGTATTATAAAATTGAAGACCTATTGCTATCTTGAATTAATAACCATACAGAAACAGGTTTTATTCGCAGATCCATTAACTCTCCGTTTTGACCTTATAAATTTATAGTTGTATGATTAAATGTCGTACAATTAAGCGAGTATAATACCAAGTGTCTAGGAATTTCAATAAATTGGTGACGCGTTCGAATAAAACTCATTTAACATATGACATGATAATTTGTTGCTGAATGAACTCGCGACTAAGATTGACTCGATATATATATATATATATATATATATATATATAATTTATTGTAGTAAAATTCATCAGCGAATCCGATTGATGTGGTATTTTAGATTCAAACATTTTCTTTGATCTAAACCCTAACATTTCACCAATATTATTTGATATTAAAAAGTCGATAATTTCACTACACTTTATCTCACATTTTAGTGTGTTATTGTTTGCTTTCAAGTCAAATGTAATATGTTCTTTGAATAACATTTGTTGAAATATTATTCATAATTTATCCAACTCAAATGAACCCGTTTAGTGTACACTTCAACTATTATTTTTTTATATGAATTTAATTTCGAAATACGTATTGTATTATACGTTTCGTTAATATTAGGAATTTAATAAAACTCTTAAAGATGATACAGCTACTGGATTTGATAAAATAACTGTAAAATTATTAAAAACCGTAATTAATTCTATATTAGATCCATTTCTATATATATATATATATATAATCTGAGTATTAAATACAGTTTACTTCCTGATAAATTTAAAATAGGTATAGTAGTTCCACTATTTAAAGGAGGAAATCGAACTGAAATAAATAACTATAAACCAATATCAATGATTAGTAACTTTGTTAAACTGTTAGAAAAAAATCATCAAAAACAGATTAATGAAATACCTTGAATCTAACAACTTACTCTCAAAAAATCAATTGGGTTTTAGACCAGGTCTAAGTATAGAAGACGCATTATATAAAGTAACTAAGTTTATAAGTAATTCTCTAGACAATCGTAAAAAATCGTTAGTAATCTTCTTGGACTTAAAAAATGCTTTTGACACAGTTAATCATAGTGAGTTAATAAAAATTCTGTCAAATTTTGGAATAGCAAACAATAATCTACTTTGGTTTACTAGTTACCTAGAAAATATAATACAATTAGTTAATGTAAATAGTATACTAGGTAAAAAAAAAAAGTTTTGTCTGTAGTGTACAATAAGGAAGTGTGCTTGGACCAATTCTTTTTAAACTATATGTTAATAATGTTTGTAACACTAAAATATATAATCAGGTGGTCACATATGCAGATGATAGATATCACTATAAATAGCAAATCCTTGTAAGTGATTTAACAATTCACTTTTGTGAAAATAATGTAAAGTGTACTAACACTAATACGTGTAAACAAATTCAAAGAGTTCAGAGTATCAGATACTTAGGTATAACTTTTGATAAGTATCTGAGATGGGATATACACATTAATTATTTAATAAAGCGCTTGCGTATGTCATTACATCATTTTATTAAACTCCATTCAGTTTTACCAAAACATCTAATAAAAATAGTATGTATATAATTTTATCAATCAGTTCTCCAATATGGTATAAAGATTTGGGGTGATGCAACTGCAAATGTAATCAAACTACTACAACTACAGAAAAATAAAATAATAAGAGTTTGTCTGGGTAAAAAAAAATTTAGTGGGGTCAATAGTACTCAACTATAATAAGCTAAACGTATTGCCTTTTAAATAAATCTACCAAAAATTTGTGATATTATGGATAGTAAAAAATATAAACACTTGGTACAATATAAACAAAATAGAAAATAAGTGAAGAAACAGAACATATAATGCCTCTGTAGTCTATACAAATACTTCGCTTGATCAAAGATTTCTGGATTATCTAGGCCCTACTTCTTTTAATTCCATGCATACTGAACTAAAAAATAAAATTTGTGTTACACCTAATTGGGCAAATACAATTATATCTGATTGGCTGTTTACAAATCTAGACAAACTTCAATATAAGTATCAGGGTTACTAATTATTAATACGTAAAACAATAAGATGATAAATGTAATTGTTAAATGATTTTCTTATAATTATTTTATACCTAGTTGTTTTCATATCTTTATTTACGTTTTGTTGTTAATATTTGTATGTTTCTGTTTTACATCCTATTTTTCTTCTTTCTCACTGAAAGTAATAATCTAAAATATTTTTGTGTTATTAATATTATGCCTATATTATTTGATAATTTGTAATCAATTGTATCGTTTTGTAATTCTCTATCTCCAACACAAGCCTAAACTTACAGGAGATAGATAAATCAATTCAATATTTTATTTAATATGTATTTATTTTAAATATAATATATGATTTTAAAAAAATTAAATAAAAATATTATTTGTCTGTGAACCTAAGATACATATCTTAGCGTTTTCGCTAATTTCTATAGATGAAAAGAAATCACAAGACAAATTGAATGAATTTCCATTTAACTTTTTAGGTTTATAGTGTACGTGATACAAATTTCAAACACAAGTGTCCATAGTTTGTTATAGATTTATGATATATCTTAATTATATTTAATTTCGCACCCAATAAAATACTTTTGAAGTTCTAATGGTGGTGGTTAATTCCCAAAGCTGTCGTAAATTCAATTTGATTTCCGATTTTTTTATACACTAACCAATGTGAGCCTATATATATCCTTCAATATCCAGGTTAACTACTGACGATTCATTACGTTTAGTATGGTGCGGTAATCTACCTCTTGATAGGCGCACATTAAGTGCGAATTTACTATTTAGGTGGTGCTAGAATTATAATTGTTTATAACATATCATAACTACAATTATTTTTTTTACAAACTTAGGTACTCAAAGAAGTACCTACTATACGATACAAGTTTATACCCATAATACCTTTTTATAAGAGTTTTTAGTGACGAATTAAAAATAGAGGACTTAGCCCCCGATCACCACCAATACTGGGATTGCTTATTTAGAACTTGGAGTTCTAAGTACCCTCAAGCACCCCCCTATTTTCCCCTATGCTCTCGAGAATACACCAACAAAATGAGATATTTTCAACATACATGCATACTTTATAACCTCGTAGTCTTACCTCTATTGGGTAACGTCGAAATTTGTCTTTAGTTTATTTTTAGTTTTCTTTACTAAACTACCTCCTTTGTATGGTGCTAAATACAATCCATTACCACTTTCTATTTTATACGTTTCACCTCTGTGAGGTGTTAGATATAATCCTTTACCTAAATGTATAGATGATGTTCCATCGGATTTCATACCTTTTACGACCTTGACAATTAATTATTTATTAACACCACAACAGTTCACGTAAGTTCACTTAGTATATTCGGCAATATAAGTATCAAAGGTATTACACCACCTTTTTACGGTATAGGTATAATTCTAGGCGTTTTAATTTTCTTATTTTTAGCTACCGCAACAAACATTTTCGTTTTCATCAAGTTTATTTCGTACATCTTATTTTTATTACTTCTTAGCTGTGACTACAGTAAATTTGAATCAACATCCGGCACTCATATTTCGTTTTGCTTCCATCGCTATAGCATTTAAATATATAATTACAATATGATAAGAATTTGAACCAGGACACAAAATTATTATTATTATTTTTTTTTAAATATACGATCAAATTAAAAATGATTAAATAATAGTAAATAAAAATACTAAGATTTTGTTTTAGGTACATAGGTACTTATAATAAATTAATAATTTCACAACTAGTTTAACTTTGAAATAGATAATAAAGTTAATTGATTTGTTATCAATACAACATTCTAAAAGTATATAATTACACTACTATCCTCTACGGCTCTACCCTCTAAAAAAGCAACCATAATTGAATATAACCATTTTATAATTAAACTATAGGTACATTGTAAACACCTGCTATAGCCTGTGATTGGCGTCTAGGACTTTTTGGCGTTGCTAATTCGATGAAACCGTTTCAGCAATAACAACGGAAATATTATAGATTGTACATACCTTATTTATCGTTCTAAGATTATTAAAGTTATTATCACTTTTCGATAAATATTTATAATAATTTATTGTCGATTCCACTTTTAATATAATAGTAGGTACAAATTACCAAATAACATACATTTATAAAATAATATAATCAGAATATAGTTTTAATTCAGTACCTATGTAAGTACTAAGCTATGTATTGTATTAATATAGGTGCCTTTATAAATTGTTTAAAAAAAATTCAAGCGGGAAAAGATGTCCAATATGAACAATTGGTAACAGCCAACAGGTCCGTCAAAAAAAAAAAAAACAAAACAAAACAAAACAAAACAAAAAAGTACAAAGATACCGATAATAGAATATTAAAATTAGTTAGTATAATAAAAATGATATCTTAACATTTCTTAGAGGTATATCAAATAATATAGCTCTAAAATAATTTTTTTAATTTTATAAACTTGCTTATTATTATTATTTTAATTTTTTATGTTTGTACCTAATATTATTTTTTAATAAACTAATTATGTAATACGATTAAATAGTTGATAAATACATTATAAAATATACCTTAATATAGTTTGTATAATATAGTTAATTTTTTTATCGTCCTAACGGCATCGCCTAATAATAATCTATCGCCGAAAGAGCATCGCGAAATTGGTATCTCCGAAAAGTCCCATTTCCCTATAAATGGCTATTATTTTCAATGAATTTTCTAAGGAATTTAAGCACTAATCATTGCTCAATTAGCATTATTTAGTATTTTATATAATTATCACATAGTATACTAATTAAACGTATTTTACTGATAGAAATAATAATAATAATAAAAAACAATAAAGATGACAACATTCTTGTGATTAATTTTATCATTTGAAATATTTTAATATTAAAGATAAAATGTTCGGAAATTCGTTTTGATATGAATAATATAACAAAAATGGAGGTATTATTAGTTACTACTGACAAAATAATAGATTTACAATTTAAATTTAAATATATTACGACTTGAACTTTATTCTATAAAACTAAAGGTATAAAATGACAAATATTATTGATGAGTTATTAAAAGTTCAACTTAATGAAAAGTAGGTATGTACTTGTATATACTAAATTAATACTTTAAGTGTTTTTTTTTGTTTATTTACCAGACAAAGATATAAATCGTGACGCTTTACAGATTTCGTGTTCATAAAAGAAATTGCCACATAAAGAATAACTAATTAGGTAATTAAATTGAACAGCTAGTCTGTTGGTCTATTATATTATTATTTTACAGTAAAATGAATTTTTTCAGTATTTTGATGCATTCGGATAGATTCCATTAATATGACAGTAATATTTGTAAGCACTAAGCGTTATGATCACGTTAAAAATTATTACATAATATTTGAGAAACATTATTATAAGGTATTGGTGTACAATTCAATTTAATGTATCTGATTAGTACAATACTATTGAGACACTATAAATTTAATACTTAAACGACATGCACTCATAATTTATATAATGAATGATTCATATGTTATTTTATATTATATAATACATATAGTTTACGAAATAACACATTATTGGTATAAAAATTAAATCAAAAGTTCTAAAAAGTATACATAATCTATTGGAATGTAAATTGTAAGGTGAACTAATTTGTTATATAAATTTACTTGTTGACGAACTATAGCCAATTCAAATAACAAACTAACGATAGAATACATCTGATTTTTATTTAATTAAAATATCTCAAGGGTTCTGAAATAAAGTAAATTTAAACAAATGTATTCTAAAAGAAATTATTTTCTTTTAGTTTGGGGACCACGAATTGAATTTATTTTATTATTTTATTTTAATTTTAATGTAACTATTCTACTGTAATTTTCATACTTGTAATACTTTTATTTTGTTATTGTGTTTAAATAAATAATTGAACTAGTAATATATCTTATATTTCAGAATATCTGTTAATTTTAATTGTTACTAACATGTTTATATAATTATAAATTTTCTTTACTATTTATTCTAAATAATGAAATTGTGTAAAACTTAAATTTGCACTTTGTAGACAAAATTTCATTTGTTTAAACAAAAATTTATCTTTAAACTATAATATTATAAATATATCAAATATAATATTAACTTATAGAAAGATACTATAAAAAAACCCATAGTAATAAATTATTGCGAATGCATATCGTTCTTAAAGTTACAACTCATAAATTACTTGGAATTATAATATTCGCTAAAAATTAAATATTAATTTTATTTTAGGTATATTATATTATGCTTTAATAAAACTAATTAGAATCATAATAATATAACTATCGAGCTATATAACACCATATATTTATAAAAGGGTTTTATGCTAAAAACTTGTATTTTTGTTTAAGATGTGTATGAATTATATATTGGCAATATATACTTGTCGTCAATTTCCATTAACAAATCCATTAGCGTCATTATTTAAATTTATATACACATAATAATTTAATATTTTACAAGAAAATACCTATAACAAGGAATAAAGTAATAATATGATACGAGTACTTTTTAACTTTAAAGTAAATGTCATTAATTTTAAATTATGATTTTGTTTTTTTAATAAAAAAAATAATAAAGATATGAAGATTAGCCTACCTATCTTAAATATTAATATTATAAATATCAATATATTATAATATTATTATTTACTTATTTAATTATTTTGTTTAAATAATTTTTTTAATTACCTATTGTTTTAATTTAATTTTGGATCTACGGATGTGGGATTATTTTATAAACTTATATTGTACAAAACAGTAAATGTATAATGTTAAATGTTTATGTTTGGATTTTCAAGATTTTTAATATCTTAGTTTTATATAAAAAGCCAATATTTTAAGAGGAAACTAAAATATTTTTTGAAACATAATTATTGTATCCTATTTTTTATAGTTATTTAATTACATACATTGTACAAATTATTAACTTTAAAAAATGTAAAAGCCTTCATAAAATCTTAAACTGTAAGACGTAATGTTCTGAATACAAAACTAAAAAAAAATATGTATGAGTAACGAGTAAATAATTTTAACAGGAGTAGTAGACAGTAATATTTAAATTTCCATAAATCTCTAATGATATTCTTCATTATTTTTGTTATTAATATTTTTATTCAATTTTTAACATGATCGTGTTTGTTGTTTGACGATGAGAGACTACTATTGTTTGCATAATTTCGTATTGATAAAGCCTTTAGGTGTAAAAATTATCCTTATTTGTAAATAGATATGAGGTCGATGATCTTTCTTTATGTTCTATCTTACAAATCGTCTTTTAGCTATGTATACTATATCAAGATTAATGTTGATCAGTACAGTGCATGACTCATACGTACGTAGATGTATTTATTAGAAATATTATACTGTTTATCTAATAATGTTTTTTATTTGTGTACTGTATTTTAGTAAATTATTTCAAATTTTTCAACTAACAAATTTATCCGTATTTAATTTTAACATATAATAATAATAATATTATGAAATATATTTTGATAATAATCAAATCAAAAATATTATTATACTATATAATTAAATATCAATTATTTATTAAAAAAAGTAATACTCTATTTATATTTATATTTATATTTTGTTTTAAAACAAAATCGCATAGGTATATATAATAATATTTATAACTACTTTTTGAAAATAATAACATACATCATATGTAGATAATTTTTAAATAATATATTAACTATCAATTTGTTTCTATTGATTAATTTTTTTTTTAATTTTAACCAAAATGTATTATATTGAATAATATAATCAGCAGTAGAGTGATTAAATATTTTTTTACATGTAAAAATATTTATTTAAATATAAAGTTAACGAAATTATGATGTTTAATCAATACGAGTAATTATTTTGATCGAATTTTGTGTTTATATTAATTTAAATAGAACTATTTATAAAATTCTATAATTCTATTCAATACAATTTAATCAATTATATTTTCTAAATTTTTTTTTTATATGTATATTCTAAGTTTAACGCTTAATTAAAATAATGAAAGAAATTATTAATTGTAATTTCTATGCATAAATGAATACACTATGTTATTACTATGTAGTACGAAATAATGTTTATAACAAAGACAATATATTAATATTTTAATTGTCCACGTATATATATTTTTTTTTTATTACATATTATTTATTATTTTATATCTCATAATATATGTTTAATTTCGAAGAAGATATTGTTATTTTAATATCGGTTGACTATATGAAATTATATTACTTTTCTATTTATTATTTAAATGTGAATATGTAGTCTCATAATATTATCATTTTATAACTTTTCACGGAAATACTCTAAAAAGTATATATTGGTAAATCGTTATGTACACACAATTACGATGCTTGAGCATATATCAATATGTATTATCTTAATATTCATGTACTATACAATGAAGAGCATTTCGGAGACGAACGGGGATACCGACTACCACAGACTATAGAAGAAGTGACGACTGTGACTAGTCAACCACAATATATAAATACGTTAGAGACCTCAACGAGTTGGATCAGTATAGTGAGCAGTGAACACGTTAACTTTATGATGTTATTGTCACCTTAATTATTACGTCCATTGTGCTATTTGGGTATATATAATTTTAAACCGGACAAACTCATTCGATCATTATTGTTCGTAATATTTTTCTACAATAAAATTCTACTGATTTTGATTGTTTTGACACGATCAGGTAAGTGGAAATACGCATTATTAATAAACAAATTATACTAAGGAAAAATCGTTTTGTAATTATTTTTTATTTGAACAATAATTATTATAATTTTTTTATCTACTGTATGTCGAATTAGTAGTATGGTATAAATAAGTTTGGTTTAGAAATAATATTAATATTCAGTAATATAATATAATGGTGTAAGTTAATCTGAATAATTTTTGTAGTTTATTTTCTGGTTCTTTAGAGTTTAACATCGTGTTGTTGATAAATCAAATTATGTTGTTTATGATCTATATCCCTATATAATTATTTTCTATTTCCGTGTTGCATATAATTTATTTTATTTAACGTGTTTGCTGCATAATGATTTCATAAATGAGTAATTAATAGTTTTTTATTTAACAAAACCATACAGATTGTGACCTAAAGCGAAAAATAATAGATAATAATATGCCAGTAAATTATAGTATGAAGCTCCGATATTCCTGTCACATAAACTTGCAAGGCGCACGACCTCGAGCGGTATTTTTCATTTTATTGTGGTTGCCAGTTCATTAACTGCCAGTTTCGGTAATCGTGAGTGCTACTGACACGTCTGTATTGAACGCGTGAGACGAAATTCAAATCGCGAGCGATGATAATATATTATTAAGTGCATTTATAAGTAAATATAATAATGAAAATCTTAAATATCGAGAAATACGAGCAAATTCATAAATAAAAATTGCGGATTTGATAGAATCTTAAAAAATAAAATGATGTCGGGAGATATCATCACGATATTTATTAAAATGCAATGGCCGCCGCCGTTGATATACAACACTGCGTCTTCATAAATCAGTGTTTGTGTACGTTATACATTATATTTATAATCTTATGTTATTTTGAATTTTATCGAAATATAATACATATTATTCACCATTTGATTCAATAAAACCAATAGGATCGTATCGATTATATTTTATAACAATGTTGTATTGTTTACGATTGTTATTCGAAAATGCGAGCGTGAACGTCGAAGGGACGACGCGACGACAGCACGATGGTGCATTGTACAAGATATACGTAAATTATTATTACTAAACCCATAAAATGATTACAATATAGCGTACATATTTTACGCATAGGTAATATATTAAAGGATCTCGTGATTTCCAAGTTGCGTGCATTATTTTTGTGGCCAAGGTCAGCGCGTGATCTAGAATATTAATTTGTTTTTATGATATTGTTTTAATTTCGCTGTTTGAATGAGGTAGGTTTGACAATTGATATTCCCGATGTTTAATAACTTTCTATGTCATCAGATTACATTTCATTATAACATATCAACACGTTATCCAAATCAATTGACTTTGACTGACAATGTCATATCATATTCAATACATATCATGAATATTAGATTTTTTTGAAAAAATATAAACTAACATTTAAATTTAAGTACAATACGTTCATTATAATAACCATATTTCCAGATTACCTATACCAATAACATTAAAATAATTAAAAGTTTGAAATTCCTTTATATTATTATTGTGTGAAATAATAAATATGCATTTTCTTTATAATTCCATATAATTACAATTAAAAGTTTATAGAACTTTAATTAAACAAATTTACAAATCTATAAGAAAAATTAAAAAGTTTAAATAGTATTTTTTTATTTTTTCATTTGATCGATTAAAACTGAAAACAAATATTACATAATTACAAATTTTATTAATAATTGCATACATACATACATATATTCGTACGTACTAAAATAAAAAATAAAGTATATTATTAAAATATTATTTTGACGTTGATTAAATTAATATAGCAAAACTTTAAATAATATTTTATTATTTTAAATTTCACTTATTTTATCATTATATTATATTTTATGGATATGTGGTATATATAAATAACTAAACTACAACGTTGTTTAAACAGTTCACCAGTACATGCATTGTTCCACAAAATGTATAGACATTAATATAACCATCTTTTTATATAGGTACAAAATTAGATTTTTTAAAATTATATAGTAAATATCAGTGGCCAAATCATTTTTGAAATAGCTTTTGATTAACAAAAACGAATCAATCAAATTAAAATCATCAACGAAATCTTACATTTCGAATTCGTGTTTAATATTCTAAAACACTGAACACATATTATAATATGAAGGTCAAACTTGTTGGTATTTATTCTTATGATCTAAGTAAATTATAATTACCATTCACGTTCGCATATTACGATCAGTTATTATATAACTAAAATAAAGTAAAAACATTAAAATTTATTTAAAACTAAAAATACACGCAGATATATAAATATAATATTATTGACATTTATCATAATTATTATTACTCAATAAATTAATATTATACAATATGATACACATAAAGAAAATATATTAAATTAGGTTAAATTAATCAATTAAAATGGTATAAAAAAAATAATATTATAAAATGTTAAAGGGAATTTTATAAATGATTGCTGAATTCGCGTTGTACTGTTAAATTTTAATTTATTCACTATTATTATTATTATTGACCGTCATAATGTGTGTTGACATTTATAAAGAAACTATCTATACATATATACCACCCACGAATTAAAATATGTGTTCAAAGTTATCATTTAAATTCAATATGGTGCGCTGAAAATGTATAAAAATTCGATTACCCACGTTGGTAAATATGCCAATCGAATTGTGTAATAATAATATAATAATATTGTTCGTAGATAGAAAAATAAACCCTAAATAATAATAGGTAATAATAATATATTATGCAATTCTTATGATAATCTCGAAACGTCCGAATAGTGTCAATGTTCTTCCACTTTTCGTATTTATATTATCAACTAACTATTATGTAAATTCGACTTAATACACTTTGAGAGTTGAATAATAATTTAACAATTATTTATTGACCTCTGTGGATTAGAAGTAGTCGCAACTTGCAAGCTTATGATTGATGATTGAATACTAAATTATTATAAAGTTTTGAAACTGAACAATAAATATTCTAACGCAGGTTAAGTGTTTCTAAATGAACAAATGTAGCTTTTATAAACATATTGGCAATACAATTGTGGTAAACTTTATATATTATTACAACGCGATATAATATAATAAACGTCATTAATACGTTGAGACATGCAATTTGTAGAACATATTATTTATAGTAGATACGTCGTACCTAATAGTACATTAGTTCTTAAAATCTTCCAAAATTCTATAATTTGGTCTCGAGTACAAAAACATTTAAATATTCGTATTATGTCTATTTATATCATATAGTTAAATTCAAAGTGAAATACAAATTTACAAATAATTATTATTAAAAATATAACAATACATTTTATACAAAATAATATTCATAGTTTGGGTTAATGTTTTTGGTACGTATAACCTAATTTAAACCTACATACTCGTAAATGTTATTACTAATCATTGAGTCAACTATTTCTCCTTATTTTGTATAAAACTATAGAAAATGATCTTGACCTTGAGAATATAATAATGTTGAATGATCGAAAAATCTTAACGGTTTCCGTAATGACTTTTCTATATTGATAGGTATTTGGTAATATGTATTTTTTAATTTTTTGTTTGTTATCGAAGGCACGTGATACAATTCGTCACCACAGTGAACTGTATAACTGAGGTCAAAGGATATGCATCTATTAATCAAACCGATTTGTCATGGGAGGGGAGATTATCAATAACGAATCCAATGAACCATGTTTTTTAAAATTTATATAGGTATACCCTTACATCATTTATATTGGTATATTCGTAGTATACAACTTGGTATTATTTTTCGTTTCCGCAATCTTTAACTTGTAGGTTTAAAAAAATATTAATAATTTTAACAATGACACATATTAAGTAAATTAAATAATCTTCAAATTTATTGTTAATCATACGATATTCAAATAATGTGCATATTAATGTTCAATGTTAATAATATTTTATAATCAAAATATAATTATATATGTATGTATAAATAATAAATTAATAATTTATGTATATATATTAATTATACCTAACCTGTTATACTGATCTATATAAATTGTTATTATGGATTTTTATACAGTAAAAAAGTTAAAAATATTAGTGCATACAGTCATACAATAAATGAAATACAACTAATTTATAGCTCCATAATATTTTGAAAGTAAGTGTCAAATTGGTTTATTAAATTACGCAAATTAGCATGTAAATATATTTTTAATCAGATTATAATATTGTAAGAATATATATAGACTTTTGAGAAATATTTTGTTGAAACTTTAAAATTAAATTATAATACTAAATAATATTATTTTATAATAAAACATACCCATAACATAATTATAACATCGATGCGAGTTCGAGGGACTTAAATGAAGTCTTAAATTAATTAATAATGTTTAATAATTGTATTTAAAATGTATGCAAGATAAGTAATAGCTACAGTACAAATGTTACCAAAATACTAATACATAATTAAATAATATACTTAAACCTATTGTAATTTTCCAAAACATTATTTTTGCTATAATTGTATTTTCCTTATTCAAACATTTACCAATGTATTTTATTAAATCTAAAAATTAATTACAATTTAATGATATCAGATATTAGTTATATTTTTCAATTAATATTAATATACACACTATAAAATAATCAATAAAGTTGTCTTTAAAAAGGTGCCCATTATTATTATTATTTTTTTTTTTTTTATGTAAACAATTGAAACTATTAGTTATCAAAAAATAAAATAAAAATATATCATATACGATGTATTGTGTACTTATATAAAATATACTTATTTATTATTTTTGCATACACATTTTCTTTCAAATGAAAATTATTTTTTAGATCTTTTTGGTATATACATTTATTTTTTTTTAGTACCTATATACTTCAGAGAGAAATTTAAAATATGCAGATTAAATATTGAAACAAGACATGATACCATAATGTAATACCTGTAAGTTGTACTTAGGTTAATTTGATTTTTAAAATAGCTAAATTCGAATAATTTGTGTTGTATTATTTTTAAATTAAGATTTAATAGTCATTTGATTTTTAATATACGCATAATATAAAACAAAATACAAACATATTTTGTCTAGTTATTAAATATATTTGTATTATGGGTCAATAAAATATTATTAAATATATTAGATTTTTAGCACAAATAGGTCGACGTTTATAAAGTGACATATTATTTATATAATATTAAGGTAACAGATATTTAAATATCTATGCATACAAAATACGATTTTTCTCCCGATTTTCTTTCACAATTTTAATTAATATTATTACAGTATTATATATTACTCACTATTTTTCAATGTTTAAAAAGATTAATCAAAATATATTTGGTATATTTATTTAATATAATTAATGGTAATACTATTATAATTTATAGTACACCCTACAGCATATCATTTATAAAAAGAAAGAAAATGTGTTCATCTAAAATAAAATCACTTTATATTTTATAATAATAAAATAATGTCGTAATCAATTTTATTGTGAATAATACCTATAGTTATATACGTCATTATAATATGGATTGACGACGCATAATATTTACAAAATACATAATATTTTTTCCGATAATATGAATCTCGTTTAATAAATCATGATCACTTTGAATAAGTTTCGACCAATTACAAATATTATAAACGTACTTCTGATAACTTAATTCCAAAGTAGGTTGTCTGTTTGATTTTAACCTTTAAGAACACTTAGAAGTGTTAACGAGTGTGCAAAAACATGATATATACTTAGGTACCAGCTATCCGGTATATACCTATACCAGTTGTACTCATACGTATATATAATACAAACGGTATTTACGTTTGTTGATGATTATTATCACGTTATATAATGTCTGTGCATTAAAAATAAATCCACGGAAATGTTTTGCAAAGTGATTATTACCAATTATATATTTTAATATTATTAATCTTCTTGTCTCGTCACTCGGCCCGCGGTCGAGACAGATAATATTATAGTCCTTATGACCCGTTGCGCCGCGCATTACTGTCGTCCGTCTGCGACTACTTACACACGTCGAAATGTAAAACGTCGATTGTCCCGGACGAGGATAATATATTTTATCTTGTAACCACTCCGTTCTGTCGTCAGCCAAATCGACCGATGACTAATTCACTTATATTATATTGAAAATGGTTACTGACCTCTCCGGCGAGATCGGAGATTCAACACCGACGTAAATACATTCATACGCGCACCGACCGAGAAGGATTTGTGCGGACAAAGAGATAAAGAAAGAAAGAAAGAATAAAAAAAAAAAAAAAACAATAATAAATAAATAGGAAACCAACGCTGTGAGAGATGAACAAACACATAACGTACTTTACACGCTATAATGTATTATTATCATGTAATGGGTAACCGTGTTGTTTACTGACTTTTGAAAAACGTTCTCGGGTTACGCTAATTGAAAACACTATTCTCGCCATCGCGTATGCGGAAAAATACAAACACATTTATTTACTGGTCATAGAAATGTAGAAAGGTAGAATAACCTATGAATATATATTCAATTATTATATACGGACGAACCAAAAATATTTTCGTTACCTACAAGTAACGTTTTCGTTTCAAATTTATTAATATTGTGAAAAATCCATAGGTAACCATTTAACTAACGTATATTATATGTTCCAGTGTAAATTTATTGTTGAACGTTTGATTTTAAACACCCCTTTATAGTGGATCGATAATAACTGATCAATCGGGTAACTCTTAGTTTGTTTTCTCGCGACAATTTTGCATTTATCAATATCTTGTAGAATAAAAAATGGAATTAAACTATTAAATTCTAAAACATTTAATGCAATTCTGAAGGAATTCCGATCACTTTGTATGTAATATCATGGTACTTATTTATAGGTAAGTAGACGGAGATTGTTATGTAGAATTTTATTATTTTTATGAGTGCACGTCCTACGAGAATAAATCATACGACGTTATTAATATGTAGGGTACCTGTATATGAAATAGATTTATCTGCTGTATAAAATATTAGCGTGCCATTCATCTCGTTAAAATATTAAAATATTAATGCTCAATTGTGTTAAAACCAGTTCAGTAAGACAAAAAACATCAGATATAAAATAGTTTGTGATATATTTTTACATGTCAAATTTATCACGGAAATATTTTATGTCAGTTCAATATTAAAGTAAATTTTTTATAGGCTTTTATAAAATATTACAAAATATCAACACAACGTTTATTTTTCATTTTATTTGTTCATTATATTATCAAGAAACAAAAATGGACAGATTTTTCATTTTTATAATATTTATTTCTGGAAAAACTTGTTAAGATTATTTGAACAATTTTATAACAATCAAAATGTAGTCACTCATAACTCATTAATAATTGACATTATTATTTTTGGAAGGACTATAGAAAAACAATTTTTAAATTGAATGCTGTTCATTATTATAATACAATATACGTTTTAATTTATATGGAATTTGATTTATATATTTTATTTTTCTGGACTCTTATTCTCATTTAATCGTCTTATTTATCATCCTTTGTTTATCTGAACTGCCAATTCAAAACTCATTATTTTCATTACTATGTATAGACTTTGAGTAAACAAACAAATACCCAATTAATAATTATAAATTTTAATATATATATAAAAGTACATTTAATTAAAACTTTAAACACAGTAAATATATGTTTTAATACTTTGCATAGTTTAATATATAAAATTAATTAAGTTTATTATTTATTTCAAAACTTTTTAATTATTATTAAATAATAATAGTAATAATAATTTTAATTAAGTCCTATTAATTTTTAATTTGTTTTAAGCAGAAGAAAAATGTATACTATTATGTTTAAATAAATTAGTATTATTATTATTTGTGAGATATTTTATATATTATCTAAATGATATGATTAATAATTATTTGATGTACTTGTGACCACTTGTTATTTATAGTTTCGTGTATGAACAATTGAACAATAAAAAATAATAGTATGTAATAATTAATAAGTATCTAAATGTATACGGCTATATGGCGAATGATTGTCAGGCGGCTAATATTATTTGTTTTAGTCTTTATTTAATTTTAAAACACCATAATATCATAAAAGTATAAACCTATTTGTATATCAAGTAGGTACTACAAAACAAAATAAAGTTTAGTTCAATTTGTTAAATTATATGACATTAAAATATTAAATGTCAAGTACACAATATAAAAATCTAAATAAATAAATATTTAAAAAAAACATACATATTTTTTCGTAAATCGTTTGGGTTGTTGGATTTTAGATGGTAAAGCATAGGGGACGGAGAGTAAAAAATTGTATAAACACAATTAATAATAACATTATTATAGAAATGTCCAGACGAGTATAAGAATATAATGTATTATAAATCTCATGCAAAACCGACAGGAAAAAAACGATGGACTAAGTTTCGAGAACCAGTATCGTAAATAAACGTTATGTGCGATACATGATGACCTCTTCGATGTGGTCACCGACGTCGTTGGCGATTCGATATTGCAACATGTAACAATATATAGGTACAATTGAAGCGCGAATTCCGACCAGATCTTATATTTACATTGTGTTAGGCCTGTACGGGTTTTCTTTTGCAGTCTTTTATTTATTTATTATCATAATTTTGTTTTGTTTAGTCAATTGTGTTTAAGCCGTTCCCTCTCCTGACTCTCCCTCCCGAGGGTTTGACCTTGGCGGAGAACCAATTTCCATTTTTTTTTTTTTTTTTTTTCGTAGCACACAAAAACGTAACTCGTAGTCCCCCGGGGATCAATTAATGACTAGTTTACATCACTTCATAAAATACATATTAGGTTATTATAATCGTTCGCTACTATACTGCGCACACCCGAGATTAAAATGTAGCAAAAATATTATTGGTTTATTCTAATTCCTGATTAATATTCGCCATGATCGAAGGTTAAGATAGTGTGAACAGAGATTCATCATTGTCCGACAGACATAATGTGTTTAGTATGACGATCCTGTTAAACGTTGAATTTATTTTTCAAACATAATATTTAGTATAACATACCTATATACTATTCACGACCGTTCATATTGTTTATTTTCAGTTTGAATGCAGTCGTTTTGAATAAAATTTATATCATAAAAATGAAAAAGCGATTGACATCAACTCAATGGACTCTGTGGATCTTCATTCCTGTTTGTTTACTGTGGGTGAGTAGATAGCAAATAAAGGTTTAGTTATAAAAATCAATTTTATGGCATTATATTATAATAGGCTATACTTACAAAGGATGAATTAAATCGAAGTAAATGACTGAGAATAAACTAATTATGCGCATACAATTATATCTTTTAGTCAATTAATCTTTCCCTCTTTATATGTTTTAAAACAATTCGTGTATTATATAGAAGAGTCAACATTTGTTTCTTATTTAAAACAATGTTTCTGTAGACATTTTGTAAACTTATGAAATTTCAATTAGTTATTTGTATTTAAAAAAAATATATAATTGTGTTTCTTCAGCATATATATACACTATAAAAATTATATTTAAAAATAAAATGAATAAAAAGTCATTGTGGTAGACATACATTTGAACATTCTGTATATTGTTGGAGACATTCAATAATTATGCGTACCATTTTTATGCAATAGGTTCTATTGGATGAAATCATTTTTATACATAAGACAAATTTCCGTGTAACTTTTTTTTTGCATACATAAATTAACTTTTTTTAAAAATTATTTTTGATTGTATTTTTTCAGAAATTTTAATAATTAAAGTGACTTTTGGAGATAGTACTATCTATAATCAATGCTCTTACTGACCTTTGAATTTACACTCATTATTTATCTAATAAAATTAAACTGTTCAAATTGTCCTCTATTATCATTTATGCGTATGATTTTGCCCTCCGTAGAAATTTTCTGTTTCTTGTATTTGTAATTTTCTCTTATGTAGGTTGAATGCATAATACCTGCAACAGTTATTTTTACTTTTAATTAATAAGACTAGTCGAAGAATATGCATAAACAAGTGTTTAGATATCCCAATATAAAAAAAAAATGGTGTTAGATTATAGAATCGTGGTGATCATTTAATAAATCCATTTGTTCTTCCATCGATTTTAAAAGTTTTTATTTAAATTATTAAGAACGCAATTGCATTATAGGGTGGGAATTCATCGTGTTACCAAATCAAACTATCTCTTGTTACAAGTTGAATATCATCTAGCAGAATTCCCGCTAGAAAAAATTATTCTATAATGCTAGAAAATATTTTTAATATTAATTAGCCTTTTCATTAAATATTTTAATATCGTCTTCCATTTAATATCACATTGTAAAAATAGAATCCTAATAATTTACCTACAATTAAATCACAACATACGTTTATACCCCAAATAGATTGGTTATTTCATTATTTGTTTCAAATATCCAATGTATATTTTATTGTCCCATCAACGATTATTTTGTTTATTTATAACCCTATTGTTGGTAAATATAGGTTATATATTTAATAGCCTATATTTAATTTAATGTATAATCGTAGAATTTTCTTCTAATTTTTAATAACTAGTTAATAAACATAATCATTTGTTCGTTTATTTTTAAAACATCAACATTAAATAAAAATTAAATCAATATGTTATACAGTTATACGGATACTGATATTACCTATTTGTAATTTTAATGAAATTTACACTATTACAATTTTAAAATGGAAAATTTGTAACACGTTGCAAATCACTTTAAAGCTAACATCTTTATTACATTAGAAAGTATAAATTTCAAGAAAAAATAAGTGGTAGTAGGGGAAAGAGATTATCCCTCCTTCAATAGCACCTGAACTAGCATTAAAAATATAATAAAAAATGATGGTAAAAATAATTTTTTAAATAATAAAATTAGTGAATAATAGAAAAATATAAAATGTTAAAAATATAATAAATAATAAATAATAAATGTTTACATAGCTATTACTCAACTATTTTCAAATTATGTATCGACCATAAGAATTCCTAAAAATATACAATCAATAATAATTTAGAAAAAAAATTATTTTTATTATACATAAAAAATTACTCGAAAATTTATCGTATTATATAAAAAAATGTTTTCATCAAATATAATTTACATTTAATAACGATACGCTGACTTATAAACTGTATTAAAATACATATGATCGCACAGTAAGTGTTAACAATTTAAAAATGTCTCAAATAGTGTATTTCAATGTCCCCTAGGTCCCCATAAAAATAAACTTCAGTACAAGGTCATCCAACTGAAATATTAGGTGTTACCGAAAATCGTGTAGCACTGTATAATATTTTTAGATATATCTAGACTAAAATATTTTAATGCACTATAAACATTAAAGATGTGCGGATTTAAATAATATAATATAATTATAAATTGTAATCTAATTTTTTTATTATTAATGAGAATAAAATATAATTTGAATATTACATAATAATAATAATATAAATTCAAGGCCAAGCAAATTAATATAAATTTGAATTAAAATTAATATATAAAAAATGTTATATACATATATATAAAATAATCAAATTAGATATATTATATAATATAATTAATAATACACATACACAAGAAATTTTGTATAATAGATTTAGTTTTTTATCATATTTTTTATATTATTGGTCATATTAAATGTTTTAAACCTTATATAATTGCAAGTATAATTGTATATAAGGTATACTGCAGTTTTGAAGTTATTTTTTCAATTATTTTTCAACTATTTTTCCAAGTATTTGAGTATAAAATAAAATAATAATTTGATTTTAAAACCGGTTCAGATATTAATTTTAAATTTGCTGAATATTTGTCACTTTCTAGAAGTATTGAATTTCATCACATATTTATAATAATGAAATTTTATATAACACTAAAGAACTTTAATAAGGTGGCACCTACACAGACTATTGTTGAAACCACATACCTAAATAATATTATCAGATTGTGGAACTTTGCCTTCAGTGAACTCATACACTTAAAAATGCGTCTCCATCGCAACGCACTTTTTGTAATAATAAATAAAGAAATTGAATAACTTATTATGACAACAAAAAGTATTCGCTTGTGTGTTTGAACAAAAATCATGATTTAATATACAAAAATCATACATTTATATTACGTAGCACCTACTTAATACAGCTGAATGAAAAGTATATCTATCTTTCGCTTTTTAATAGAAAATAAAAATATCTTATGGTTATTTTTATGTTAAGAAATATTTTAGTTTATTTTTATGATAGATATTCCAATAAAAATTATAAGTAGTCAAATAAACGTTATATTTATATTCTATTGTAAATAGTTATCGGCTATTTAACATCATTACCATTTTGTCTTGTAAAAAAAATGTTATATATTTTAATTAGAAGTTTTGAAAAAAATTGTTGGTCTTTAAAAAATACATATTAATAAAACACAATTTATATTGATTATAGTATATCTATTTACCATTTATTTCTGATTACCTACGTATATCTATTAGTATTTACTGTAAGTCGCAACTTAATATTAAAGTTAATTTTTAATTTATTTGATTTATATTTGTCATTTGGTTTATTTTTTTATAAAAATTGTTTGTTTTTAATACCTACAGTTAATTGTACAGTTGATTACTCTTTTCTTATATTTTTCGTATACTTTCATCTGGAATTGTGTTTTTATCTCGTAGACACACAGTATAGATATAACCTGTTTCAAGATACAAATAATTTTGGGTGCGATGTGTTTTAGATTTATCAATTTGACTCTGCGATCGGACACGGTCGACTCATGGAACCGCCGGCCAGAAACAGTATGTGGCGTTTTGGATATCCCAATCCGGTCGACTACAATGATAACGAATTGTACTGCGGTGGCTATTCTGGTATGATATTATTATATTATATATTTAAATCATTTGAAAAAAAATCGGTCCGACGATTATATTATCATTTATCTATTTTCTCAAAGCGCATTGCCAGTTCGGATTATTGTAGGCGCCTAATAGGTAGTATTTATTTAACGGGAGGAAAAAAAAATCAAAATAAGTCCTTCTTAACTATTATGTGACTGGCAAGAATAACACCTTTTAATGGCGGGTATTTTTTTTATCTATATTATATTATTGTTTCGTCATAAAATAATATAAACTATAATTAATTTGTGCTACTTAGAGTTGATATGGAATTGCAGACCAAAATACTAAAAATTCGAAACACACCCGGTCACATAAATGTTAAAGAATAATAATAATGTATGTTTTTAGTTCAATGGAGCGTTAATGACGGGAAATGCGGAGTGTGCGGAGACGCGTACAATCAACCTAAACCTAGACGACACGAGGCGGGGGGTGAATACGGTCGAGGGATAATCAGCAGACATTATTTTGCAGGTCAGGTAAGTTCAACTAAAACAATTACGATCGTATTATTATTGTTATTATATTTGAATAAACAAATCAGAATACAGCTTGCGTCATTATTGTAATATTATACGGATTGCGTTTTGTGATCTCTATATCTATTTAATATGATTCGATCGGATTTGAATTAAAATATGTGTAACGCTATGTATGCTTTATACAATTTTTAAATAATAACTTAAGTATTCCGATTATTACATTGTTCAATTATTTATTATATTATGATTTTTAAGACAAATTTTTGTTACAGAGTTTAAAAAATAAAAATCTCATACGAAAGCTATATGAACGTAATTACCATTTACACTTAAACTTTTCCTAAGAACTTTTATGGTCTTGTGAAATATTAATAAAACACAATGTGAAAAGAAAGTTTTAGTAAAAAGTTTTACTCGGTATGTCATTTGGAGTTTAAATCCTCTGAGGAGCTCTAAGACCTTTTGTAAATTGTCCAAATTTCAAGTTACCTGGTATGGATTAAGGATATTGAAATTGGCTTGCATACAATTACCTCTAGGTCACTAAATCACTATAAAATATTCGAATATTCAATCATTTTAATAGGTATCGAAAAACACACAGAGTAAATTAAATTTTTTAATATAATTTAATGACCATATAAAAAGCTGAAATGTACAAATGCATAAGAATTAAGTATACTTTAATTAAAATGAAAATTGGATTTGCTTCTAAGAAAGTAATTTAAGTTTATTTTAGCTGTTCATAAATTTAACTCTTTATGTAGCTTAAATAAATAATACGTTTATTTTTAATTACATTGGTTTACTAATAAACTTAAAATATTACAATTTTTAAACTGGTAATAAACGTACCATATTATATTATAAAGTAGGTCACAAAGTTTTTACATTTTCAAAAGTAGAATAAACTTTTCTTGTTTAATTACTTAGAATTATTTAAACCTTAATTATAATTATCAGTTACAATAAATTATATTATGACTAACATTTTTTTCTAAAACATTTAAAATTTATAATAATAATGTTATATTAAAATGTATGAAAATGTTAGTCAAATTGTATATTATAATACAAGTTTTAGATATATACAGCTATCAATTTATTTACAGTGAGTTAAAGTAGGTATTTAATATTTCATTAAATTATTATAATTTATAATACTAAATATTAGAACATTTATTAGAACAAGTTATTATATTTTAATTTATGTGGCTACCTAGGTAGTACATTTCTAAATTAGTTACCTGATTTTTATTAAATTAAAATATCAATAAAATTCATAATTATTTTATTTATAAATTAATTTTAATAACAAAATTGTGATTTTTTGAGAAAAATATGTTATTTTTTTAAGTTGTGTCTGATAATATTTTTGATCGATAAATAAATAGACAATAATTATTCATAGAGCTATGAATCTATTTTTAAGAAAATAATAATTTAGAATAAATGGTTTTTTGATAATTGTTTTTTACTTTAGTAGTAAAGTAGAAAAATTGTTTGAACTTAACCATATTTCGAAGTATTAAATAATATATGTTTGATGTTAAATTGGATTTTAGACGATTGATGTTGAAATTGAATTAACCGCCAACCACAAAGGAAGATTTGAAATGTACCTCTGTCCAAATAATAATCCTAAGTACGAAGCAACGGAGCCTTGTTTAGAAAGGTATGATAGACGTAACTTTAGTTACATATACGCACATATATTAAGGCGTTATGATATAAAACTAAATTTATAATTATTAATATTATATTTAATTTTGTTTGTCTTGACTTTACGATTTTAATAAAATTATAAGTAAAATGTTTTATGGTTGAAATACACAATTTTTTTTTGTTATGTGAATTTAAATTATTAAAATTGTTTTGAATTAATTTAATATTTTTTTTTTTATAGGTTTCCATTGTACATATCTGGCACTCGTCAAATCCGATACCTTATTCCCGAAGATTCTAAGAAAAAAGAAATATTTAGATACAAAGTAAGATTACCACCTTATTTGACGTGCACTCAATGTGTTCTTCAATGGACTTACTACACTGGTGAGTACGGTTATATACTCCTATTAGGGAAGTCTGTAGAATTTGAGTCCAGTGGGAGCAAAATTAGTTTTACCCTTCCTCTCAATGATTATAAATCTTTCGTTAAAATTTATACTCCTGTCCGTACCATTGGATAATTATTATTACTATTATAAACTGTTATAAATACGAGTACTCTATGGATCGTATCTACACTTTATACTATATCATGTAACTTTTAATATAAAAATTAAAATGTAATTATTGATCAAAATTATGATCTTGAAAAATCTCAGTAGGTGCATTTTCACCCACTGACCCCCCGTGAGCACCAGGGGGCTTCCCTTTGTTATATTAAAAAAATAAGCGGAAATATGGTTTATTTATAATCAACTGCAATATCATCGTAAGTAATTCAACAAGTCAAGTGATTTATATTCGTTATAACTTTATTATTTATTTTACTATGCATTATTGTTTCGAGTTAATTGTCTAATTCGCATTATGTAAAAACATTAAAACTATCATATTATGAACCGTCGCGGTCTTGAATTTTATCGGTTGACAAATACCATTATGACGTGTTATGTTATTTCTAATTTCGTGTTGTCGGCGTATTAATAACCTATTCTAACCTAACCTAACCTAACCTAACCTTTTGCAGGTAACATGTGGGGTAAATGCGACAACGGGACGGAAGGATTAGGATGTGGTTTGCCGGAAACGTTTCGGAACTGTGCGGACATCCAAATACTTACCAGCACGTCGGGTTTACCGC